>JACRUU010000031.1:207500-262500 GCA_030449085.1 Kryptopterus vitreolus
CGGAGAACATTTCGAAATACAGGGGTTACGCTTGTGCTGTGGTGAGATGCGTCTGGCATGCTGGTCACTCTGAATATGTCTAAATTTAATGCATAGGACACAAGAGGTCATAGAATAGCCTGGGTCATGCTTCATGCTTCAGAGATATGCCATTGTCTCTCAGGCTATGTTTAGACAGCTCACTGTATTGCTCAGACCATAGTTTGTTTTTATCTTTTTTTTTTTCACTCCAAGAAGACACCTCTAGGCCAGTTCGACCTCTATCATCTGACCTTTTTCATGAAAAAACATGGCGAAAGAAAAGGCATAACATCCATTTGCATAAATTACATTATGGTAAGGATTGACTGTATGTGCGGCAACTATTGAACCTGAATCAATTAAGAACGATCAATCTAAATTCACGAAGCACCAGTCAGGTGTTACAACTCCAAATAGAGAGGTGAATATTTAATGCATTTCTCTCTCATTCATCTTTCTCTCTCTCTCTCTCTCTCTCTCACTCACTCTGTTTTTTTTTTTTTTTGTCCTAGAAGGGACATGTTCATAAATAGGTACAAATACGTAGGACAGTCAAAGTCAACATGTAAGATGTAATCTGATGACCATCACTTCCCTCAACAAAGTGCTCATTCCATATGTCCTCAGTAGGTATAAAAAGCCTCAATTTGTAAAGTAAATATCCTTGTTATAATTTATGACATGCAGTCAAATAATCTGGAGCTGCTACAGCTTGTGACGTATTAAATATTGCTCGATTTTGTCCATATATCAGTAATAGTCTTCAACCAATAACTATTTATCAACCTTTGACCACCAACACATTATTATTACTATTTTTACAAAAATGCTGAAATAGCCCTTATAAAAAAAATGGATTTATTTGTAATATATTTGAAGAGCAAAAGTGATATTTTGTTTTTTTTTTGACCACTCGAGCAGGCTTTTATCATTGTCCATTTATTTTACAATAGTATTTACAGAAATATCTATTTTACAGAAGAATTACTGATTATGTTTGATCTTGTTTTCTATGACTTTTTTTTTATAACGTGCATTAAACATAAACAGGTCTTACATTCACAAAGTACAGAAGAGTACAAAAAAACTGTAGCCAATAGCTTTACATGGTTAGCATACTCGGTTAGCATGCTCAGAACGAAAAGATGATTAATAGACGTATCTGTCATATGATGGGTGAATAAAAGCGTTCATCCAATTACTCCTGCCCAATTTAACCAAATGTGAAATGCAAAAATATAAACATAACCCACTGAATACATCACATTAGCCACTAGCATATTATCATGTGATCTGTAGATAAACAGAACATAAGAACACATGCCTAATTGTATTTATTAAATCTGACTCTTTACCTCTTTCATTGTCCTGCTCCTGATTGGCTGTGGCTCCTGCCAGTCACTATGCAGTCAGAAATCTTTCCTGATAGAGGTTGGATCATATTAGCATTTGACACATGAGCACATTAGTTACGATTCCATTACGTATTTGCGCAAAACTTTTGCGATATTTTCCAAATGTCGATAAAAAGCTGTTGCGAAATGACATGTTTCCATTAACCATATCTTGCGATAAGTCAGTCAGAAAAATGGCAACAGATATAGGCATTAATAAACAGATAAATTGCAGCCTGTATATCATGTGACCTGGAAATGCAGAAAAAAACATTTCCATTACAGTTTTGCGAATTATTCCTTTTTCGCGTCATCTAAAAAAATAAATAAAACACCTTGTGAGCTTATTGTGAAAAAACCTTTTTGCAATACGTGTGTGTTTTTTGCAAATAATTTCCATTAGGCGTCTTTTCAAGTCGCTATTTAAATTTGCGCATTTTGAAGGGTAATGGAAATGCGCTAACTGATTGTGTCAGTGACGTGTTTTGGGCCTATTCTGAATCAACCTATCCATTTAGCGTTCATAACAAGACGTTCATAACGTTCATCACCGGTCTACTGGTTTCAATAAATAAATAAATAAATAAATAAATAAATAAAATGTCCAGTTTTGCCTTGGAGGTATAGTCTAGCAGTAGGTGATGACCAGGAAAGATTAGGGATGGAGGAAAGAGTTAACCTAGTGTTTGTAGTGTGAGCATGGGGAATATGTTGGGGGATATGGAGATGCGGTATGGGTGAGGTTGATGCTAAGGATGCCATTATGTGTATCCTTCTGTACTCAGCTGAAGTGCTGAGGGAATATGGGAGAAACCGAGAAGAGACAGAGAAAACAATGTACCTGTTGACCAGCCTGATCTTTAGGGTCTTTTTTTTTTCTTTTCTTTTTTTACATAGCAGCTGGTGCTATCTCAAGTGTAGTCTGCACTCCAATTCTCCAATGATGAAAGTAACCACTGGCTACCTGAATTCACAAAAAGCTTACTGAAAAGCTTCTTAATACCTCTACATTACGCAACAGGAGAGCAATTATTACATAGTAGCAACTGTTTTTTTCTTTTGCTAAAATGATTCTGCAATGAAATTTCAATCGATTTGTTTTGTCTGTTACATAATGAGCTTAGTAAGACGTTTAGAAATGGAAACACATCTAGATTGCCATTTGTTAGACCTCGATTAGACGGTTCATACGGTTCATTAATCATAGAAAGGGAATAATAGAAAGAAAGGTTGTTATAAGTGTCTTTTGGTCCAGAGGTTAATAGCAAATAGGGGCAAATGATAGGCTAGTATGTATGCCAGCAGAAGCATTTATTATCCATATCTTTATCATATTGATTTAGTTTAGAGACGCGAACATTTCCATCCTGTTCTAATACATAAACTCAGTCTAAACTGAAGAGGTTAGATCTTGTTACCTTTGTCTTTATTTTAGGGGAAGTAAATTCCTGTACATAAATGTATAAAGTTGTTTTTTTTCTTATAACCAGACCATTTACAGCTGATGCCTGGGATCCCATAGATGCTGAGAATATTCTTAGTTTTATGCCAAGTGTGCAAAGAAGCAGTTACTGTTTTGGGGATTTGTGTCTGCACGAGTCAGCCTTTTTTTTATGTATTGCGTCGGAAAACAAGATATCCTTATGTCTTTTCACCATAATTGTTTGGAAGTGTTAACCACTGGGTCTTGAACTATGTACTTGTATTACATATTTTAATGTATACTTCTCTTGATGGTAATAGATGAGGTTAAGTTTGTAGAAAGATAGTACCCCGAATAGTAATCTTTGTCTTGTTTTGCTACGGGTGCTTGTTATTTCCAGAGAACACCAATCTGTTCTTGTCTAAAGGAATATGATTTTGAGAAAGATATTGCCCTTTTATTTTTTTTTCTTTTCTTTTATTTGGTCTTGACAAGCAGAAACAAGTGCAACAAACCCCAGATGCCAGTGCTGCTAGTGGGTTCATGCTTTGTTATCTTTCCACTCTATGAAGTAATAATAATGTGCAGCTGGTCCGGAAATAATGCAATCTAAATGTGTAATCATTTTAGCTTTCTACAATTAGATGTAAATAGTCGCATTTCCATCATGGACTAACAATTAGAACGATAGTTGTGCATAGATTATGCTGCACTGGGTAGTGGTCATGTTATAAACATTCAAGTTTCTGATATTTAAAGTCAAAACAGATATAAATATAAAGTGTCTCATTCAAATCATGAAATTGAAATATGCACACTACTTAAACTAAGAAGAAGTTTATTGGTGAAGTCCACCAAATTTTTACAATATTGATAATGGTGAACCAACATCAAACAAGTTAGGACAAAGTGTGTGCCATTTCTTTTGTGTATTTTCAAGTGATTTCGCTAGGCACGTATAATCTATATAATATAATCTTAATAGCAATAGTATTGTAACATAGTAGTTTTTTTCCATAGCAATCTCCAGACTGTTTGTGATAATAAGCAAGTTTCATGACACTTGATATTTCTGATGTTGATCAAACTACAAAACATTGAATATGGAAAAGCCTAAATTACCTGCTGTTAGTCACGTTCAAGGTGCAACTTAAAACCGTCATCACTAGTGATGCATGCTGGAGTCACTGTTTCATCTACAGATAAATCAGTTCTTTTGATAAATGTCATTGTATATTGTCAGGTGGCTTGAGTGGATATTTTCTGTATTGACACTCCAATTTCTCTGCCCTGAGCTGTTCTCTGTCTGCCTCTGCAGTCGCTGCATAAGTCTCCTGTTCCCTTCTGGCTTTACTTCTTCAAACAAATCCTTTATAAATGTGTTCTGGTTTATAACCATACAGCAATTTCTTTTGATCCTATGACTTTTTTCACTGCCAATTCAGACTTGATGCTATACATAATGGTTTTGAGATTGCAGGTGTATCTGAATGGTCTCCCATAGGATCTCCTATAAAAGTCAAACGAGAAAGAATGTCCACAATCATGAACACTAAACTTGTGACTTTGTGCAGTGGCATAGCCAAGAAGCATTTTCAGTGCCAGATGAGGATATCTTAATATTAACGAGGTAGCAGCTAAGGTGGCATACATTTGCAAAAATATATTGCCTCCAAATATTTATCTATAAAATCAGAACTATTTTCTCCTAATGTAGACCAGTAGCAATTCTTTGGTTATGTGCTTTAGGGATATAAATAAATATGAAAGTATTCATTGAAATGAACAATGTTTTTTTTTGGAGTTTTCTTTATTTTCTATTTCTTTATTACAGTTTATTTATATATCATTCCAGATAGTTTTTTTTTTCTGGTTGTGTATAGATGGACAGAAATTGGACAGAACACAACAAAAATACAAATGAAAATAAACAAGCAGGAGGTGTTTACTTTCATGCAGTGAGTGAGCGGCCGCATAGAAAGCTTGCGGGTCAATGCAAGGCCATGTCCATTAACACAAACATACAGCATCCATTTATTCATGATTAGTAACTGCTCTGAACAGGCACCATGCTGACCGTGCTGGCATTTACTACTCTCTGATTTACACTGTGCCCAATTTGGGTTTGAATTCAAATTAGATGCAGATATTTGCAAGCTGATACAGTATGGCCGCATTGTCTTACACACATAATGTCCACGAGTCCCTAAGCATTAATAGTTCATTAAAAGTTTGTTGTGGGCCAATTTGTGGCATAAAATATTCATAACATGATCTCTAAGGTTCCAGGCACCAAATTAAAAGCTCTCACTCACTAACTTCCAGTAATCACTTTACCCTAGTGAGATTTGTGTTAGATTTGGAGTATATTCCCAGAACTAGGAGCCTCGAGCTGTAAAAGCTACGTGCTGCTTACGGATTTGTAGCAACCATTTGATATAACAATCTACTGTAAGCTACCCTCGGATTCCTGGATTCCGACATTGATAATATTTAAAAGCGCCTTATCTTCCCAAACGGTCTCCTTCATTCTACTGTTTAGTTCATCCAGCTCTCCAAAAACTCACCGATATTCCTGAACAATACCTGACATTCCACACTGACATTCAGCTGTGGCATTTGCACAATGACAAGCACAGTTCTGACAGTGACGGCCCCAGACTTTATTGCACACTCTGACATATCCAGCCCTAAGATTAACATATACTGATTTTGTGTAATTATTCAAATTCCTTATATATGCGTTCTATAATACAACACAGATGGTAGTATATCAAGTTTGAATGTCAGTGAATTAATGAATGTGGCTAGAACAATGAACACGTGTGTGTGTGTGTGTGTGTGTGTGTGTGTGTGTGTGTGTGTGTGTGTGTGTGTGTGTGTGTGTGTGTGTGTGCATGATGTCATTCCTTATTTTAATGTATTATATACTGTATACTATGAATTCTGGCGCATTAATAAGGTGTCATACTGCACAATAAAAAAAATCCTGGTGTCAGATTAGATCCCTACTTGGTGGGGATAAATAGGAGATAACTGCAATATTAAACATAGAAAATATCAGAAAAGGGAAATAATATCTTGTTAATGATCTGTTATGAAGTATGGGTTACAGTTATTTTCTTTCCTGTTTTCTTTTTTTTGGCATTAACAGGTTTTACTATGATAACATTAATAACTCGAATAGCTCTGCAAATACACTAAAGCTCGAATAGATTACATGTTGCCCATTCTCCCCTTCCTCCTCCTCCTCCTCCTCCACTTCTTCCTTTCTGTGTCCTTTTCTTCTCTCAGTCTTTACTCTGGCTTTCATCAAGCCTTTCCTGTGCTCCCCAACCAATCCATCCATCAGCTTGTTATCTCACTAATTGAGTGCTTAAATGAATCAGGCAGCCTAGACTATAGATGAGACTAGTGAAGGATGGAGGTTCCTCATCTGCTTTCTTTTAGCTTTTGTTCACTTAACACTAATGTTGTTTAAACAGCGGCTACACTTTTAATGTTTCTTCATGAACTCAAGTACCAAATTGTTTTGTTAAAAAGCAGTACTTCATTCCTGTGAGTTAAATGTTGTGCCAGTGTGCCTAAGCATGCTACACTGAGTGACAAGAAAGTTTATAATAGCATTTTAGATACACTTCATTCACACATAGTTCAACAAGGTAACCCATATCAAAGGTCATGCTTTTCTTGTATTTTGACCCGTGTTATGGCGGTATTAGTAGATTTTGTAAGTCATCGATGCATGTTCATGTCTTTATTTGCACATGAATACTTCTGGCAGAATCTAATCAGGCTGAGGTTAAAGGGGATTATTGCAGCACTTAGTGCGGCTCTCAGGAGCCTGATTAAAGGGTTTAGAGAGCTTTAACATGCAATGCCTGCTACATGGACAGGTTTATATCTGATGAGTTTGTACAGATATAATGTGGATTTTTCAAACTACATTAATATCTGTATAGCTGTTCTCTGTAATCATGCTCTATAAACTGGCAACTGGAAAATACTTCACATATCTTATGATATATATATATAAGGTGTATGTGTGTGTGTGTGTGTATATATATATATATATATATATATATATATATATATATATATATATATATATATATATATATATATATATATATATATATATATATATCCATATATCCCTGCTGGTAAATGTAAAAATGTAAAAATGTGAACTTAAAAATGTCTTTGGCATGCTCTGTTGTCTGCATTTCAAATAATAAAAAAATGTTACTGTGGCTTTTCTATCTTTTTAACGCATCCAATGCCATCTGATAAAACTACTTATCTTTAACTACTTTAACTACTTGATCTATTAAGATCATAAAGCCTGATAATATTTTGGCCAATCAGAATCACACTTTGAGTATAGAAAATGTCCATTTATTTGTGATTCACTAGTCACTGGTATGATTTCACTATGTATTATCATATTATTATTATGATATTATCAAAATGCAAATCCAAATGAAAAATAAAAAAGGAGAGGTTGCTGGGTTCAAGACGGTAGTGGCACAGTATCACTTCTAGTCCTTCTTTCTTTAGTCCAGCAACATCCGGCTAGAGTCTTAAGTCCATATGTCTGAAACCTGGCTTGCCAGCATGCTCTTGTGTTCCTGATTCCCTTTGGTGAGGCAGGAAAGTGGTTTGCTAGTCTCCCACGGTCCGCACATATGTCTCCGGATGTAGGGGACTTACGCAGGATACCTTACGTGTCACTGTGGCAATGGAAGTTACAAAAGGAATATGTGGTGTCTAACATAAAAATGCAAGTGCACTAGCTAAAATCAGTCTGATTACACAGTTTTATAGACCCCAGCACACTTCTGCTGCAGATTTGTCATAATACAGAGCACCCCCACTCTATAGCAATGCCCACTGACCTTGGATAGCAGTCAATAAATAAGAGGAACATCTGATTGCACTTGGAGAATGAAAAGCGGAGGTAGGCAGGAACGGTAGATTTAAATTAAATTGCTAAACAGTGGGAGAGTGTGATAGGAGATAGGGAGGAACGCAGCAACCGGTGTAGTGGACATGAAAGGATGGATTAAAAGTCACCTTGCAGCAATAAAGAGATGAGAGGGAGCGGTGAATCCTGTGCTCTCCTGGAGATACTGTGTGCGTAGCATGCGCGTCAGACCTTGTTCTTCTTAGATACCTAAAAATACTCTATTATGTGTAAATAAATACATATATATGAGAGTCGTTGATGATAACTGACTTTTCAAAATGGTATTTTTTTACATTATTTATATAGTTTGAAATATAATATATAGATGTCTATATATATAAAATATATATGGATGTGTTCGGTATATTGAAATGGCCAGTGAACTGGTCTTGCCTAACAATTTTGAAAGGAATTTCATGTTGGATTTTTCATTTTTGTGATATTTGTAAAAATAATGTTACATTTCATTGTGCTTAGCATGAACATTATGGCTACAGATGATTTACTTTACATAGTGACAAGGGCGTCACTTTCTTTTCAAATTCAGTACTGAGAAAAGGTGCACACACACACACACACACACACACACACACACACACCACCACCACACTATAATGCACCTGAATTTTAAACACACACACACACACACACAGACATAAGTGTAAAAGCTTAATTATGCAAGGACATTTGTCTTCTCAATCCTGAATAAACTGACCTCAAAAATATCCGCCTGATCACAGTCTAGCAAACGAGAAGCTCACTTCTCAAATGTGACTAGTAAAACTAGTAAAAGGAAATTTTTGACATGGCCTCGATGGCGCGTGTACATTCCTAGTGGTTTCCTATCTTATCATTCCTGCTACAAGCAGGTTCTGAGGAGTATTAATCCTCTGATGGGATGACATTGATGTACGCTATTGATTGTTTCTTTATCTGTGTAAAGGACCCACACCCTCATTCTCACCCTGCTCTCACTGATTTTGATAACATTGTTCTGTCTGACCCTCTGCCATTCAGGCAGGCATGAGCACCCGATACATAGCAACACATCGGACGAGCTAGGTGAATGCGCATGAAATGTGTAACCATAAAACAAATAGTGCGAAAGGAACAATGGCTATTACTGTATGGATCTATATCATTCATTCATGCATTCAGAAAGCACTTTATTCTGTATTGAGAAACTGTATCAAGGTGTGTGTGTACTCTGAGCGTCACAGTGAACCATGCTACTGTGTGGAGGAGCCACCAGCCCCTGCAGTGCATCGCTCTCTTTCTATCTCATGCTCTCACACACACGCATGTATTTACTCATTCACAGGCCACCTACTGACATGATTTATGAAAGGCCGGAAAAAAAACTTGAGTACCGATGGGGCACACCTCTTGCCTTTCTTGCCTTGCCTTGCAACAAAATATGCTGTATGCTTTTTTCACATTATCTCCCCTTTTCCCATCTCCTTCTCTATTGGCTGTAAAGGGTTAAAACACTTTAAACTGAAACGCACAGTTTGTAATATCACTTTACAGTGGTATTGGAGAGGATCTGGGTCAAACCGTGTGTACCACACACAGGCACATGCACCTTTCATCACGAGGGTTTCCACGTCAGCAAAGACGTCAGCTCCGAGTGGCTGAATACAGCTCATAAACAAAAGCTCTCTCAGAGACACGGTGAGAGAAGAACAACATGCACTTCAGCTGCCACCAGACACAAGCCATTTATCCTGCTATAGCTGTGGCAGCTGTGTTATGTTTATCTACTGGACTGAAACAAATATGAAGCAAAGCAGACATTACTGGAGAAGACATGATTTAGGCATTCGGCCACTACGTCAGTGTGAGAGCCAGTGGGATCTGACAGTCAACATATCGTAGGCTGTGAGAGTGGAGAGGGCTTGTTTGTTGGCGGTAGTGTTTATTGGTCATGCTGGAGGTAAAAACGATACCCTGCTTGTACAGTACATTTACATGAGGCGAAACCATGAGGCCAGAATAAGTTCTTGTATCTTTAAGGCCTCTAGATTAGAAAATCACTCTGTGTGCATAATGCATTCAGATTCCTGTCCTACAATTTTTGGGTTGAAATCACTATAACATTTATAAAGCAAGCTTTCTGATGCTTGACAAAATGACTTTTGTTTATCGACGTTTGTTGTGTTTCAATGCAGATTAAGATGCCTGGTGAAACAGTTGGAGCGAGGTGAGGCCTCTGTTGTTGACCTAAAGAAGAACTTGGAGTATGCAGCGTCTGTATTGGAGTCAGTGTACATTGAGGAAACACGGTAATATGAGCACCAGACCATTCATTCATTATTTTCAAATGCAAACTGCAGTGAACACGTTTTTCAGTCTCCTTTGTGGTACTTTACGTCTGTGTTTGCTATTTGTGGAAAGGTGGTCAGACGTATACAAGTAGCAGAAGCCTGAGGCTAAATATAAATGTTATTAAGTGCTGTAAACAAGATCATTGCACACATGCTCCAAGCCTTAATGTTATGAGGTGGTGGAGTGACAATGAATGATTGCATGTGTTCAGTGTCCTAATCTGACCATAGATCTTTTGTTGTTTTCTTTTCTGTCCGGTTTCTAATGCTTGGAGCTATCTTATTATGAACTGTTGTAGACGTTATAAGTGACATAAGTGTGTGTGTGTGTGTGTGTGTGTGTGTGTTGTGTGTGTGTGTGTGTGTGTGTGTGTGTGTGCAATGTTGTGTGTGGGTCCTCTCCTCCAGACGACTGGTGGACACAGAAGATGAGCTCAGTGACATACAATCAGATTCAGTGCCTTCAGAGGTACGAGATTGGCTGGCCTCCACCTTTACGAGACAGATGGGGTTGATGCTCAGGCGGTCGGAGGAGAAGCCGCGTTTCCGCAGTATCGTCCACGCTGTGCAGGCTGGGATATTTGTAGAGAGGTATGTGGTAGACTGGCTTATCTTAACATTCCACATCCTCACCTAACATTTTGTAAGGCATTCACTTTTGCCCGTATTTTTCATTATTTTATGTTAACTCATTCCGACAGGATGTACCGTCGGACGTCCAACATGGTGGGATTAAGCTATCCGCCCAGCGTGATCACAGTACTAAAGGTATTAAGCCAGTTCAAGACAGTGAGTGGGCAACATCACAAAACTAGGTCTAGATAGCTTGATTCCTGAAGACATTTATATGATGCATCTTATATGTCATGCAGTACTGTTGAATCAAAAAAGATGCCATTGAATTTAATATTTAGATCATCAAATTAGGGCTGAGAGTCCAAGCAAAAAGTCCATGCATTAGTAAGCGTATTTTGAGAATTAGAGTGGTTCGCACATTTGCCTCATATCTCCACGGTTGGGGGTTTGATTCCCGCCATCTGTGTGTGTGGAGTTTGCATGTTCTCTCAGTGCCTTAGGGGATGTTTCTCCGGGTTTTCCGGTTTCCCCACAGTGCAAAAACATGCACAGCAGGTTTATTGGCACCTTGTAAAATTGTCCCTAATGTGTGAATGTGAGTGTGTGTGCCCCCTGCGATGGGTTGGCATTCAATACAAGGTGTGTCCTTCCTTCATGTCCAAAGATGCATGAGATAGGCACAGGTTCCCCACGACCCGAGAGAGAAGTCGGATAAAGCGGTAGAAGATGAATGAATGAATGATTTTTGTGTTAAGGTTTAGTCTAGGTTTAGTATGCTTTGCCATGAACACTGTGATTGGAAATAGCTGCTCTCCGATAACAGAATTACAGCAATGCAAACACAACAGTTTAATCAGCCAAAGTGCACAACTGATCTTTGTTACATGGCAAGCAAAAGCCCTCAAAGAGTTCATTGATAATAAATAAATATATGGATATACAATATCCAGATCAAATAAGATATGCATTGTGTCATCTATTGACTACAAAGACTCATTAATATCTATTAGCATTAGCATTATCTTTATCTGTCAGGGTTATTTACTTTCTGCAGCTTCGACCAGTCTTTGCTAGTAAAAACATGTCAGTGTAGTTGACAAATGTGGCTTTGGATTGGATAGAACGTTTTACCCGCCAATGTCCTGCTTGGCCCGGGGTGTCTGACTGATGGATCTTGTTCTCTGGGCTTCGGTGATAGAGTTATCGGTGCTTCCGCTGGTCTGGACCCCAGGGTCATCTAAGCTTCTTGCATGTGACAGAGACTGAGCACAGGAGAAAGCTTTCAATTTTGAAATTTAAATCTTTAATGTGCCATATTTCAAATGTAAGCTGTGCAGCCCTGTCAGATCTATCTAGAACTTAATTTTAGACTGAAGGAAAAACTGAGAGGAAAGGAAAGAAGTTAGTTGAATATATTAGCCACAGGCACTGTGTGGTGCACTTGTGCTGGTTGCGCTTTATTATTGGAATTCATTTAATAAGTACAGCAACTTCTACAGGGCTGTAATCGAGAATGTCCTCTGGTGCACAGAGGTTTGTTCACTCTCCCTGCCTTGTTCATTGTAAGGACGCTAGACATAGGATTGTTAACATGTATATAAAAAAAAACAACAAAACAAGGACAATACCACTATTTGAAGATTTTGTGGTTTTGTTAGTTGTTTCCACAATTTGGATCTGATTATTCAAAGATTAGGGGTAAAACTAGAACTAATTATGATTTCTGATTGTGCTGGGGTTTTTTTTTGGTTTTTGTTTAGCATGTAGATACCTGGTCATTTGATGTGTTTGCGCTGAATGATGCAAGTGGAGATCATGCGCTGAAATTTATATTTTATGAGCTCCTCACCAGATACGACCTAATCAATCGCTTCAAGGTAAGCTCTATTAGTGATTGTTTTTCTTTTGTTTGAACTAAATATTTGCATCTCTGTTCGGTCAGTCACAACCGTAGCTGGATGTGCTGTAAACGATTTTGCTGTCAAAATGTGAAACTATTTGCTTCATGGGCCTGTGCTGTTTTTGAATTCCCCCAGATCCCAATCTCTGCACTGGTGTCGTTTGTAGAGGCTGTGGAAGTTGGCTACACTAAACATAAAAATCCGTACCATAACCTGGTCCACGCAGCAGATGTCACCCAGACTGTACACTACTTTTTGCTCAAGACCGGCATGGTGGTATGTAACCCTGGTGGCTTCGGGAACTACGATTACACTTTGTGTGTGCTTGTGTGCATGTCTGTGAGTGCAGAATGCAGTAAACCTGACAGTGCAGAATATATGGAGTGTGGAAGCAAGCTTCAGTTGGGTAGATGAAGTAGAATGAACGCTTGACTCGCACCACATTGTTGTGCTTAGGCGCCTATCGATTAAAAGTTAATCTCCCCTGACTTCCTCAGAATGAGGCCTTGCACTGTTAGAGTCACGCTCATTAACCCCTCAGTTACGTGTGTAGGTCTTAAATTGGCATCCAGAAGAATGATAGTCTTACAGCACTTCATTGTGATTATTCATTATTCTAGGGTTTTATATATGAACATATGAAATTTATTGTGTAGAAGGATTTTTTGCAGAGAAGAGAATATACTTTAATATCTCAATAATTTAAAAAAAAGGGAGGGGGTAGCTGAGTGGTCTAAGGCACTCGTTTATTGAAGATCTGGTTCGAGCCCCGGTATCGCCAAGCTGCCGCCATTGGGTCCTTGAGCAAGACCCTTAACCCTCTGTGCTCCAGGGGCGCCGTATCATGGCTGACCCTGCTCCCTGACCCCAGCAACCAACACCAAGCTGGCATATGCGAAGAAAAGAATTTCAATGTGCTGTAATGTATATGTGACAAATAAAGCCTAATCTTCTAAAAGAATAATTATTATTTCAATTTTACACCCTAAAAAATCTAATAAATCAAATAAATAAATATATTTATTAATTCACAGGTTGTAAACATTTTTATTTAGTTAGAAAAAGAATCATATTTATATTACCACTAAATCTGGTTATTTTTACTTAAGAGTACTGAGTCCATCAACATCAATTCATTAAAATGAAACTCACAAGCCACAAAACACTATCCATGTGCCAATTGGGTCTCTCATCACCATTGCTTCAAACTCAAGCACACTTCCCCATTCGCATAATTGTTGTATCTTGACGGGACTAGCCAGGCTTCATTGCTGTGTGTGCCATGCATATTTCCTTTCCACCCTATACCTCCCCAGCACCACCAATATAGATTGGGGCATGTGGGAATGTGTCAGATTTACTCCACCCTTTGCAGCTTGCATCATGGTTCTTAACAGGAAAATAAATCAGCACTGTGGTTCTGCGTTTGACCATCCTTATCAGAGCAGTCTTTGGACTCAACAGCTGTGTAATAAGATCAAATCTATTCTCATTGAGGTGGCTGAAAAGATTCAAATGAATTACATATATGAATATATATCTTGGGGGCACGGTGGCTTAGTGGTTAGCACGTTCGCCTCACACCGCCAGGATCCGGGTTCGATTCCCATCTCGGTCATGTGTGTGTGGAGTTTGCATGTTCTCCCCGTGCCTCAGGGGGTTTTTCTCCGGGTTCTCCGGTTTCCTCCTCCGGTCCAATCAACGGTAGGTTGATTGGCACCTTGGAAAATTGTCCCTAGTGTATGAATGCGTGTGTGAGTGTGTGTGTGCCCTGTGATGGGTTGGCATTCCATCCAGGGTGTATCCTGCCTCAATGCCCATAGACGCCTGAGATAGGCACAGGCTCCCCGTGACCCAAAGGAAGATCGGATAAAGCGGTAGAAAATGAATGAATGAATGAATGAATATATATCTTGTGGAACCATAATTTTTTAACTACTCTTCATTTCAAGAAAGCTTTTAAAGAATACTTTTTACAGCTAGGAAAATATTTGTTTTTAAATAGTGAAATGAATAATGAAATAAGAGCTAAAAATAGTTTTTTGCTGTAACCTATTTCCTAGCATCGCTCACATAATATTACCTATAATGAGTTTTGGGATATTGTAGACGGTAGAAGCATGCTCTCTGTACTTGTGCTTCTTGTCTTTGATTTCTTACAGCACTGGCTGACAGAGTTAGAAATCTTCGCGATGATATTCGCAGCATCAATACATGATTATGAACACACCGGGACCACTAACAATTTCCACATACAAACAAGGTATCAAGTGGGGTTTGTTTTACATTGGGAACGTACACGGCAAATTGTGAATGGTCCAGCCCATATTATGTTTTATGTATTTCATTAGATCAGACACTGCAATATTGTACAATGATCGTGCAGTGCAGGAGAACCATCACGTGAGTTCTGCTTATCGACTCTTACAGGAGGACGATGAAATGAATATACTCTATAACTTATCAAAAGATGACTGGAGGTAAGAGAAAAGAGTTAATAGTATCACAATATAAGTCACGATATATATATATATATATATATATATATATATATATATATATATATATATAATGTATATAATGTATTAAAAGCTTTCTTTTTCCATTTTTTTTACTGTCCCTTTGCCTTTAGAGAGTTCCGAACACTGGTAGTCGAAATGGTTTTGGCCACAGATATGTCCTGTCACTTTCAACAGGTCAAAGCCATGAAAAACTTCCTCCAGCAGCCAGAGGCGTGAGTGTGTTACAATGTCACAGAACTTATACTAAAGCACTTCATACTAAATGTTGAAAGGTTGTTTTTGGCTGTGGTCTGTAGGATTGACAAACCAAAGGCTTTATCACTGTTGCTGCACACTGCGGACATCAGCCACCCTGCCAAAAAGTGGGATTTGCATCACCGCTGGACCACGTCTCTGCTGGAGGAGTTCTTTCGACAGGTTTGTCTTTCTTTTACACCTGCCACATATAAATTAATCTTCATTAAAGTTTGTCAGAAATCAGCATTTGTAGCCATATGGTTAGATCTCTTGCCAGTATTATTTGTAAAGCTGTTAGTACAGTGTTCGTAAAACCAAATATTCATCCATTTGAATTTTTTTCAATTACTTTTAGTAATTGTTTCAATTAGTTTCATAGCAGATATTTAGTGTAAGAATTTTTTGTGGCCTTTTCTTTATTCACTTTGTAGCCACATTAAACATTCATTTATTACCATTTTAATATTATTAAAATTAGATTCAGCTACTCACAAATGTATAATCTCAGTGCAAGAGAATATTTGATCCATAGTACCAATGATGCCTCCAGTGGGTATTTCTATATTTTCTAGATCAGGTGTCTCAAACTTGCGGCCCCAGGGGCCAATTGTGGCCCGCGAGATGATATTTTTTGGCCCGTAGGACGATATGAAAGTTTAATGTTAGTGCAGCCCGCGTGTTTTATATGAACTACATTGTGTGTAGAAGGTTCCTGGAGCTGAACGAACCAATCACAGTGGAATATGTGGCTCCCGTGGGCGGGCCATTGGCCGGGCTTGATGCAAGCAAAGAAACTTTTCACAACTATGGAGGCGCTTCTTCTTACTGTGTTTGTAATGAGCATGTTTGTCTTTGAGCTGGACGAAGACAATGTTAGAGGCGTTTGAATCAACGTCATGCGGATTGTATTTTATTTTTGAAAATGCCATTTGAACTGGGCTGATTTGTTTGCCGATATGATCGCCACTATCCATGTAGATGATTTTTAATCATGACGAATCTGCAAATTAACAACTAACACCGATGTTCCGTTAACGATGTCACTGAGGGGAGTGGACCTCCGATGGAGAGTCAGCTCCCACCCGCCGTCCTTCTTCGGAGCCTCATCAGGGGCTTACCTGCCGCGGTTATATAATTAACGGAACATCGGTGTTGGCAAGGTCATACCGCTGGATCAATATTATTATAGATAATGTTATTATAGAAAATAAAGCGAGTAAATAACACATAACACTTCCGTGGGTACATCCCATTGTTTGTATATAATAAATAAATAATGGTGTCCATCTACAAATGTCATGATGTTCATGTCATCATTCATTCATCTTCTACTGCTATATCTTCCATCGGGTCACGGGGAGTCTGTGCCTATCTCAGGCATCTATGGGCATTAAGGCAGGATACACCCTGGATGGAATGCCAACCCATCGCAGGGCACACAAACTCACATTCATATATTAGGGACAAATTTCCAAGGTGCAAATTAACCTACCGTGCATGTTTTTGGACCGGGAGGAAACCGGAGAACCCAGAGAAAACCCCCTGAGACACAGGGAGAACATGCAAACTCCACACCCGCATGGCAGAGACGGGAATCGAATTTTTTCGAATGCGGCCCAGCCTCACCCAGACCTTGCCTCCTGCAGGCCCCATGTAATTTGAGTTTGAGCCCCCTGCTCTAGATCATTTGAAGTACGTGATGCATTGTTTTTCTTGCAGTTTTAGTGTCTCCCATTGCATTTTGCCTGGCATTTTCTGCCAACTAGATGGGCACAGTTAATAACATAGTACAGTGGTGTTTTCTTGGCACACACTGTGCTATTTATTACTAACCAATGTCTATTCAAAATTCACAGTATTACTGCAGCATTAGTGCTTGTTTTCTCCTGCTGAGTCAATTCCTCCCTATGCTTTTTCTCCCTATTAATGTTTCCGCCAACTAACTGGCTTGAAGAGCTTGTAGCAAATATTGATAATGTAGCAGAGTGGTGCTCCCTTAGCATACTACCTGCTATTTATTGCTGATAATGTTCATTCTTTTCAGCGAGCAGCCCTTTTATCTTGCTTAGTCATCTTAAGCTTTATTTTTTTCCTGCATTCTCCACTTAATGTCTGATGTAGCTTGTGGCTGTTTGGGGCACTGGACAATGAACTCATAAAACAGCAGTTCTGGCATATGAAATCTTTTGATGATTTCTGAAAAATCTTTGTCAACAGATACAGGCCGGAGCCAACCAATCACAGAATTTTGTTAAATTCATGAACTTGAGTGACACTTTGTGTTCTGTTATGCATGCTATTATATCCCTGTTGTCCCAATGTTTAGCAATATTATTACACTTATCAATTAGTTGTGGACTGAATTGCATATGATATGACAATCTGGTGAAGATGTTTGGCTGAGTGCTAATCGATGTAACACTTATCACTCACTGGAACAGTAGCTATTCATACACAGGTTTCATTTCAAACTGAACCCAGATATACAAAGGGATTAATGTGTCCTACATAGCAAGCCCAAATTTTAGGTTGTTTATGGCAGATTTAGTCCAAGCAGGCGTAGTGTTCCACTAGATCAGGGGTTGTCAATTTTATGACCCCGGTCCGAATCCAGACGGACTTCGAAGCCTTTTTTTACGAAATGAAATAAATATATAAGCTGGTAAAATCTAATTTATATCGGACACATCAAGGTCAACTCAGTGGGTCTTACGGCACCAAGGGTTGCTACTAAAGTTACTCTGCTCACTGTTGCTATGGTCAGACATGCAGGTGTGCGTGCAGAGAAGACAGAGAGCGATGCTCAAACAGATTAAGTGAGTGAAAAACAACAGCATTCTCTGATGCTGAAAACCAGGTTTAAGAGCTTAATTGGGGGTGGGGGTCGTATCCATTTACTCTTCCTGCATAGAAACTTAGAAGAAACTTACCCTCAGTAGTCTGAAGTAAGGGCACGGATAAATGAGCTCAAAGCCCATTATGAGATATTTACACTGGTCTCTCTCTCTCATTGACAGCCCAACAACGAGAGTATTATGTTAATTGAGAATACAGTAGATTTTTGGAAAACATAAGCCCTTTACAGGTAGGGAAATAGTAGAGTATAGTAGAAATAGTAGAGTGCATGCAGGCTGTGAAATACTTTTAAATGGAAATGAAAGAAATGAACTGAGAAGAAAAAAGGAAAACTTCAGCTGCAACAGCTAGAAGAAGAGGTGAATGATTACCACGGGATTTGCAGTTACTTGATGCTGCTATTCAGATTGCAAATTGCATAGCTTTGGCAACTGATGAATCGATTGATATTTATAACAATGCTCAGCTTGTAGTGTACATCAGATTTTACAATGCAGAGACCCAGTGAGGTGTGCACTCATTACTTATGATCTGTACTCTCAGTTCAGAAGCAACGAAAGAACTTTTTCTTTTATTTCTATTTTATTTTTCCTTTTAAAATCTGTCTAATAAAAATGGTATCTACACTCATTTCTATAGTCTTGTAAAGAGCATCGGTTCATTCTTTTAGCATATCGTTTTGGCTAGCAAGGAAGGTTTATTTATTGTACTGGATCTCAAGTGACTTTAGTTGAAGACCCCTGCACTATATAGTTAGAATTATTGCAGATTTTTTTTTTTCTTACAGGTTGGAGAGTGCTGTCATGCCACAGTACTGAGGGCATGTGTGTTCAGAGTGCAGGACTATCTGACCCTGAAATATTTTTGTTAGTTCTGGGATGGCATGCTGAATGGCTGAGACTCAACTGTAAGCTATATCATCCATCAGCGTCAAGGAGTTCTCTCTGCTGTCCCTTCACAGGGCTCACTCTCCACTACCAATTCATCCAGATCGGCACAATAGTGTACCCAGTGCTGCACTGGGTACACTGTTGAGACAGTTTAATATGTTTAGAGATATAGCATTTGCACCCTGAGATGAGCATTTTGCCAGTGCACATTGGAAAAGGATGCCCTAAAGCCCTGACCCATTGCTAGTTTCACCTCTTGTTATATGCTTTTCATTCCCTGTTCATAAAGTTGCATGAAATGCTGCAGCTGTTTTTGCTGTACACGTTTCTCAGAATAGTTTTCCAAATGGGACTGCAATCCAACAGTCCAGGAAGCATTTTAGGCCATTTCAGGTACACATTGTTCACACTATTCACAGAATGGCATTTATCATATAGGTTGTTTTTTTGTCTTTCTCTACACTATTCAAAATGTATCCATACACCCTAATTTTATGTGGCAGCCAGTTTGTTATTTCTACTGTTCTGGGTGGAACAAGAGACCTCCATCCATCACAGTTTCCTGAAATCTCAGTTGTAATTAAAACTGTAATTGAAAATACAAGCCAGACCTCAAACCTTGCTCTGGACTTCCCTTCAAATCTTCAGGATTCCCAAATGTCAGTGCAAATGAGGCATTAATCCCATTCAGAGAGCACATACATCCTCATTTTCATTCAGCGGTCTTAATCCTTTCCCCCTGTGGTATAATTCTTCTTAGTTAATATTCACCACCTACTCACTTCTCAGGAATATTAGCTTTATTGACTTTGCCCACCATTAATGAGGTGATCGACCAGAAGAAAAAAAAATTGCTGCATTGGACTCACCTGTGACTTCTATAAGTCAATTAATCTTTGTGCCAAACTTAATAATTGAATATCTTCCAAGTGAAGGTTTTAAACAGGCTTTTTGTAATATAATTACCACAGAAATACTTTCAATACGCCAGGCTTTTGATTTAACTGTCTTCAGCATGTAGCAGTGTAAAATGGAAAATCCTCCGAGAGAATTATTAGTCAGAAGGAAACAGGAAGAAACTATTACTTGACTATTCAGAGCTGTTTCTTCTTCTGTTTCTTCTTATTTCGGTATGATTGTAATATTATATTGGAAAGATTCAATAGAAGGGCTTGGGCAGGTTTTGCAATTCTTTAATAAACTTAACTATAGGCAAAAAAAACCTATTTACCTGCCACGCCTGTGCACCACACAATTCCTCACACCCATCTCACAGCAGAATAATCACTGTTTCACTGATTCACCTGCATCTCTAAGTATACCGATGACTTTGTATCTTCTGAGAGGTGTGTATTGTATGCATGCTAATTGTCTGAACTGCTGCTCTCTATACGGACTCTTTGATATGCTAAGATAATATCTAACATGACTTTGATTTAATGTGGAACCACTAATCAAATTAATTCAAATGTGAGGAGCAAGAACAATGAATCCTTAAAAAGTCATTTGCAGTACATTTTGTTTTTCTCTCAAACCTGCCACCTTCACACCGTCTGCCTAAATGAAATTTCAGTAGGACATTCTAACAGCAAAAACCTTTATAAGCAGGTAGGGTAATTGTTAAAACTGTATTTCTTTTAGAAATACTTATTTTTCACATATACATTTATTGTAGCCTTGTATACGTATATAAAGCAACAAATACCAGAACTGGTAATTGGAGTTACTGGAAGACTCTAGCCATGATTCAAAACAAGATTTGTGTGATACAGGGTTGTGAAGGATAAATACTGTGTGGTCTGAAGGATAAAAACCCAAGGTGAAGGTAGTTGATTGTGTAGACAGGAATAAATATATTTTAATGAATGTTTTTGTCAAATTCTGTATATTTATACAGAATTTCATAATTTCTTCTAAATGTGTAATTTGTCTCTAAAAATCGTCATAGTGACAAATCGAATGGTGTGTGTTTCAGGGGGATAAAGAGGCAGAGCTGGGCCTCGCTTTCTCACCTCTTTGTGACCGCAAGTCCACCATGGTGGCCCAATCTCAGATTGGTGAGTATGGGTTGTGTGTCCATTTCTCTCTCT
This sequence comes from Kryptopterus vitreolus, assembly GCA_030449085.1. Lineage (NCBI taxonomy): Eukaryota > Metazoa > Chordata > Actinopteri > Siluriformes > Siluridae > Kryptopterus > Kryptopterus vitreolus. The sequence continues at coordinate 228,707 of JACRUU010000031.1, forward strand.
CTCTCTCTCCAATTTGACATAGTAATAACTGGAATCAACACCATCTATTTGTTTTTTTTTTTTTTTTTTTTCTCAACCTCCAGGTTTTATTGACTTCATTGTGGAGCCCACATTCACTGTGCTGTCAGACATGGCAGAAAAAGTAATGACTCCACTCATTGATGAGGCATCACGCTCAGGCCTAGCCAGCTTCCGACGCTCCAGGTGAGCTAGATTAGTTGTACATAAAACACAATCATTTGCTCATTATACCCTTACAACAAATGTTCTGGATTTAAAAAAAAAAAAGAATAAAGTCAATAATGCTAGGTTCAAATGTAGTAAACATGTAAGTGCATATATGCAATTCAGAACTACTATTTTACTTATTTTATTTATTTATTTTTAAGATCACATTCATTCATTCATTCATTCATCTTCTACCGCTATATCCGATCTTCCCTCGGGTCACGGGGAGTCTGTGCCTATCTCGGGCGTCCATGGGCATTAAGGCAGGATACACCATGGATAGAATGCCAACCCATCGCAGGGCACACTCACACACACACACACACACACACACACACACACACACACACACACACACACACACACACTCACATTCACACACTAGGGACAATTTTCCAAGATGCCAATGAATCTACCGTGCATGTTTTTGGACCGGGGGGGAAACCGGAGAACCCGGAGGTATGAGGCGAACATTGTGCATCAATGAAGCAAGTGCATCATGAAGACTAAAGAACATGCCAGACAGGTCAGGAATAAAGTTGTGGAGAACTTTAAAGCAGGGTGAGATTATAAAAAGAGATCACAAGCACATCCCAATCACATTCGAACATCTCACTGCTCAATCAATCATCTGAAAATGGAATGAGGATGGCATAACTGCTAATTTAACAAAACATCCCTCTCTAAGAGTGCCAGCTCTGGTCCATATTCCCAGTTCCTTTCATACTGCTCTCCATGAACTCCCAATTTGTCCATCACTGAATGTTTAAAGCGTGGTGGAATTCTACACAGAAAAGACTGTGAAATGTTAACTTTGCCTCTGGGAAAAGTAAATAACATGAGACCTCTCTCAGTGTGTATCAGCAAGATGATGTCATCATACCCACTGTGAGACATTTTTACTCCACTGATCCACTGACAGTCATGTCGACCATTTCACTATATTGGAATGGGTGTCTTGATTGTTTCAGTTCAGTTGCATGTTCATTTGACTCGAAGTGAAATGCCAATTAAGATTTAATGTAGAAAAACAGCCTGCCTTGCAAAAATGTGGATGGACGAAGCACCAACATTATAACAGACATCAAGGCATCAGTGTTCACAGCACAATTACACAGCCTTCCTGACAAGGCCTCTAGGTTTTTGAACGGCCCTAATTATCCTGCCTGTACTCATTTCTCTAGGCATTTCTCTACTATTATTCTACCACTCGATTCTGACACATTCCTAGATTTTTTTTGTCTCCAGCTTCTAATTCTCAATGACTTCATCTCCGATTTTGCTGGTCATCTGGATAATGGAAGAAATAAAATCGCACACTTGATTTGAACAAGTCTTCAATCTTATCGACAAAGGCATCCTAATATACCTCCCTTTTGTGGTCCTTATTCCATTCCTCACAAGATTTAGACTGTTACCTCTTAGGACACAGCTTGAGATCACTTTAGCAGGACCTCATCATACAGCCCGTCTGTAAGATGCATGATATAGCGTACATTGATTTATATCGGTGTGCCCGAATTAACTTGTTTAAGGCCCTGGAAATGTAGCACAAATCAAAAACTGTCCAGAAATTGCGTGTGACTTATGTGACAGGAAATAGTTTAGCTGGATCAAGAAGCTCAAATCCCACTTGGATATTTGAAGTGCGAGAGGCTTATCATCCTCATCCCATGCTTAATTTTATGGTGATAGATACACACACAAACCTCTGCAGGCTCCTGCTTTGTCCCTCATTATCATTGATTGTTTCCATTCAGTTTATTGTTTTGGACATTTGCTGCCTGCAAAACAATTTCCAATTACAATAAAAACATCTGACAAGCCTCCTCTTTACCCCACATGACCCCTCTCCTTTTTTTTTTTTAGAAAAGTGAAGTAATTCAGTTCTTTTTGAAATGTCTAGAAAGACTTTTAAACAGACAGCTTTTTTTCTGTTCTGTTTTTCTGTTTTTATCTTTCTACATGAGGTTGGGTAAAAGTATTTTTAAGTCATGGTGGCATCATAGTAATGTAGAGGATTCTCCCTATGTCAAGTTGAAATACTTGGAAGAATGATTTGTCGAAAACGAAATAAAGGTTTCATTTTGTACTCGCAGCCTGAATAACATCCCATCTGATGGCAAACGGGCCAATGTAAAGAGCACTGGCTCAGAGGGCAGCACCGCTCACAACTGCGCCCTGCACAGCGTTGATATCAAGAGTTTCAAGAGTACCTGGAATGATGAGGTGCATCAGAACAGAGAGAAGTGGAAAGCTCAAGCAGCCAAAGGTGCTTACATCTTACATGCTTACATTTTTATAGCATTTTGATATGTATTTGTTTGTATTTGTTTGTATGAGATACTAGCTTTATGTTCTCTTATGCATGTAGAAGAGAAGACCAAAAAGGAGGAAGAAGAGAAAGCCAGTGGGAAAGATGGGGACAGGAAACAGGACACGAACGAACAAGAAATGGACACGGAAAATGACACGGCTAAGACGAAAGAAAAGTCGCCAACAAAAGACGCGAAAGATTCATCATTTACAGAACGGGTTAAAGTCAGCAGAGAAAGGAGCATGAAACCAGAGCCTGCAGACTCGTCCAAGGCCAAAGTGGATAAGAAAGAACCCACGGAGCAGCAACCCAAGGAAGTGGAGGGCAATAAGGACCCAGGGGGAGTGACTGAAACTAAAGCAGAGGCTGCTAATGAGCAGGTTGATGCAAAAGAGCCGGACACCAGCAGTGATACAGACAATAGCCAGCAAGTTGAAAACGGTACGTGTGGAAATTTTATATTAGATCTGAATTTACCTCATTTGGCATTAGATTTATCAAATATATATATATATATATATATATATATATATATATATATATATATATATATATATATATATATATATATATATTCATATGTATCTCCTGTTCAGACTGAGAAACACTCTAAAACACACCGTGTATTGATGGTTGATGAATATTTACTCATTTGAGGTTCACTTTTCAAACCATGAAGTAATAGATTTAAGGGCGATGTAATGGTACAGGGTTGTTTCAAGGTGTTTGTGCTTTTTAGAAACTCAGCAAAACTGCTATAAGTTTTAATAATCAAGTGACTCCGTTTTTATGTGAATGTCAGAGGAAGAGCTGGACTTACCCGACAGTGACGACAGTGACACAAAGAGTTCGGATGGTAAATCCAGCATATCTTTAACCTCACGAATGAGTCTCAGAATCATTCAGATTCATCCATAAACTTTGATGTAGCCACTATTCAAAGCATGCCTCTTCTTTAAACATGTAATAATGGTATATTTATATGGTAAAATTAGTAACATGTTTACCCTGTCCGTCTCCCCTTCCATCTGCATACTTGAAAATATATATTATATCATTTTTAGAGGGTCTGTCCATGACGATTCCATGATATATTGCATCATCATCACCATCATCATCACCATCATCATCAAATGAGCATGATTCCTTTTGTGCTCACAATAAAATCAAATGCCGTCATTTTGAATTTGTGTGGGGTTTCTACCCTCATGTCTCAAATCTGTACTATAATTACAGCTGCCTAATAACCCTCCTGTCATTCCATCCCATTTCTTCACCCAGCAGCTCAGCAGAAGGCCCCGATGCCAATAAATGTGCCATATATCTGCTCTTTTCCACAGATGCAGACGAAGAGCACAGCACTCACGAAAGTTCCGCCACCTCGCTAGTAGCCAGTGCTGCAGCTGCCTCCACGCCTGATGCACACTAACCACTCTTTCATTTCTCAACAAGGACTCGATCTGCTGGGCAAAATGCGCTCCCTCCTGCACAATGGCCCCATCTGGTGTTTGAATTTATATGTAGAAAAATGTGTTTATTATTTTATTATTATTATTATTTTGGTTTTCATGTCGCTGGATTATTATTATTATTATTATTATTATTATTATTATTATTGCAAATAGATTTTTTTTTTACTTTTATAATTTTCCTTTTGTTACCTAATTTTCTCCCGATATTACTGATGGCTTAACTGATGGTCCAATGTCATCGAAAATGGAGATGCAGCACGCAGACCTTGGCCTAGAGTTAACCCAACACAGGGTCGTATTAGCCCACTGGATGTTTCCATACAAGCACGAAGAGTCTATTAGCAGTGAAGCCAGAAGGGAGCATATGGCATTGTGATATCCTCCCAGCTGAGCTCTCCCTAGAGATGATGTACACATTTCACACACACACACACACACACACACACACAATTACATATAGGTGACTGCCAAGCCTATAAAGCTGCACATGTTATAGAGTCGCTCAGACATTGCTCAGACACTGGAATGCTCTTCCTTTGACAGAACCCAGAGCTGAATGCAGATTAGCGGGGAGGAAAAAAAAAAAAACAAGAATGTCCACTTCTACATGTTTTGTTGTAATTCTCTGTATGTAACTACTTGTTTGATATGCATTGTGTCCTGTAGAAAATGCTGGTCAGGACTAGCTCTCAGTCGAAAATAGCAGTATTGGGTAAACATGCGTTCTTGTTGATGCTTTGATTTACGGTACAAGTCTCGCTGATTGATATGACATCTGTTTGTCTGATGAAACATTCGATTTTCCTTGTATGATGTCGTTCGAGTGTAGAACATTTGTTTTTGTTTTTTTGTTTGTTGTTTGCCTGTAAATCAGTTTTAAGTGCTTCTATTGTAATATGGTAAAAAAAAAGAAGGGTAAATCATATAGATGCCATTTGGTATTTCTATTTTGCCAAAATACTATAGAGTTATGTTGTACAATATATTCCTGTGAAGATAAAAATGATACAAGGGAAAAGATATTTTAATACATAGAGCAGGGCAGTTTAACCTCATAACCTAATGAGCGTACCTATGGCCAGGTTTCTTTTTCTCCAGAATGGTAAGCTGCCTTTGGTACTCTATAGACACTGTACAAGCTGCAATGAAATCTTACGCCTCGAGTGTTCAACAATTCAGTCTATCAGAACCTGTAATATATTACGTGTACGTTCTGATCTAAACAGTGGATTTTTCAAGCATTGTGTATATATTTATTGTATATAAATGAGAAAAAAAATCTTATTTATAACCAGTTGTGTACAGGGACAGTCAGTAGACTGGTGGCTGTAATCAGCAGTAAATTTTAGACTTATTAAGATGTGGAAGGTCAGCATCTGTGTAAGTTATTTTGATTGACGTGTATTATAGTCGAGATAACATTTTTATTTTTCACGGACACTGGAGTTCTTCTCCTCCAGCTTTTTCGCAGACTGTTTCATGTTTCAAACAATGAGGGAAAACAAATCGTGCCACTTCCTTTAATGCACTTAATTTTCATTCTTCAGTGTATGCCACTCAACTTTTTCTTTTTCTTTTGTTTTTGTTTTTTCTTTTTTTTTTTGGATCCTTATTCCCAAGCCCTGATGATTTTCTGTGTGTTCATGTATTTTGTATTTGAAATTCAGACACTCGTTTTTTTTGTTTTTTTTAAAACAGACTATACGTAGAATTTCAGAACGAAATACACGTGATAAAGTTGAATGTAAACGAAAGCACATTCGCACTGTGCATCAGAATTCTGCAATTTCCTTTCGTTGCTGTTAAATAGTCAAACAAGCTCACTGTGTAAAATATTATTGCTGCCTTTACCAAAGAGATCAAGATTTATTTTGTAGATTGCATTATTATCTTGTCCCATAGCACAACCCAGTAGAGAAGAATGAGTCATGAGATACTGTGCAAGTTGTTTTGAATGACGTTTATTATGCTTAACAACAATTGCTGCCTTAAATTCACTTTGTCGTACCACTGATGTGTGATTCCTCAAAACCTCAGTGTAGTGTCAGCTGCTTATTTTCTGTTCCATAAGGAAAGCTTTTTTGTTTTGTTTGTTTGTTTGTTTATTTGTTCGTTTTCTTCAGCAGAATGTAAGTCCCTGGGTTCCAATCATTATTTCAATTGTGGGTTATGAGACAAATAGTGTGTCCAGTTTCTCTTCGTGTAGTGTTCAGGGAAAAGCAGGCAATCATCCAAACAGTCATCAGTGTCGCCCTTTTCAGTCCCTGGTCATTTACTGTTTTTAGCGATACAGTAAGCATACATCAAACTGTTATGGTTCTGCTAATGTAAGTGAATAGATTATTCCTCATTTCCGGTCACCAGCAAGCTCAATAGGCCGAACTAGAGCTGGGCAAAGCATTATAACCTGTACAGTACGGTACAAAAGTCTTAGGCACATGTAAACAAAGTAAGCGATGCAAAATATGCTTTGAAATGAATCGCATTTATGTGTAAATATTAAGCATCCATGTTTGGGAAATGATCGCAATTTGCATTTTAATGTAGTATCAGATGCCCTTCTGCACAGAAGACGTTTGGAAAACCCATAAAAGAATGCCTTCAAGACTTTTCCACAATCCAAATGGATGTTATTATATATACTTTTGGGACATTGAAGGTCACTTTGAGAGCATTGTCGTCCTCAGGGGTGACATGACTGAGAGGCCTGTTAACGGCAAAGCATGCGAATTACATTTGTGTTTGCTTACTAACCACTCACCTCATCAGGAATCTGCCATGCAGTGTGCAGTGAAATAGTCTCAGTAGGAAACAGAACTATGGTACAGTGAAATATTGCCTTAATAATGTTTTTAGTTCTGCTGCTTTTATAAATGACAAAGGTGTCAATTTCTGTTTCCATAATCGCAGTGTCTGGTTTTCATTGCATTGGTGTTATAATAATAATAATAATAATAATAATAATAATAATAAAATACATGAACTGGTGACAAAAGGTGAACTTAATTATTAGGATCAGATTTCTTTAATGAATACAAAGTTGAACAGATCAGTGCCGCCCCCTACAGGTCCTCTTATAAACTGCATCAGGAACCATGAAAATCTGTTTTGGTTTTTTGGGGGTTTTTTATTTTGGTTCTTTGTTTGTTATGCTCAGTTTGGTGCACTATTTCTAAACATAAGCCATATAAATAATGTTTGTGTATGCTTTGCCATATTTAGACTCCATACTAATGTCCTGTTCAAACCTTTCTTTTTTTTCCCCCCACCCAAATAAGGGAAACAATCATAAAACCAAGAGAAACACATGGTGGTGCGATCCTGTTTGTTTCACATGCTACGTTATTGCACTGTTGTGCCAATAAATCTAAACTCAAAGGGCTCAGCTGATGACTCTGTGTTTTTATTTAAACTCATTCTGCAGCTTAACATGTAAAAAACAAAAGACCGAAAAACCCAATTTGATCTGATGACCTTCATGGTAACTGTTGGCTTTTTTGCCTTTCAGGTGGAAGGACAGGATACCTGATTCGCTTCACTAAGAAGCCAAGCTACTGTGCCAGTTCCTACCCGCTGTCCCGTGAAAGAGGAGTGGAGAGCAAGCTCACCGATGCCCGGAGCAAAGCCATGCACCTGCAGTGTATCTCTCTTAGACGGGGGAGGTGACGAACCAAGCACCAATACACTCTTTACATCGTTCCCGTACTCACAAATCCATAATATTTAATGTACAACCCAGACACATGACATCATATTTAGGCAATCAAATATGCGTTCTATTACAAAATTCAGAATAAAACAAAACTGTTCAACAAAACCCGTTTGCAGAAATTTGTAAACATGCGAAATGTCAAATTAAACCACAGAAAGGTCTCGGTCCAACATGCACGCGAGCGAGAACGGCAACAGAATACAGCTATTTCTTTGTCTCCTTTTCTTCGTCTTCAAAGTGAATCAGACGTGTTTCGCCTTTCATTAACCGTACCCCTGGCGAACAAAGAACCATAAGAAACAACCTTTACAACAACGGATTGATGAAGATGACTTATATTTACATACATACATACATACATTTACCTGGTATGAGTGGAGGGGAATTGTGCACAGGCGTGTCTTTTCGGCGTGGTTTCTTTTGTCCCAGTTCTTCTTGCTGGTTGGCTTCTGAGCTTCCGAGCTTCTGACTGTCCATCTCGGTGTCCTCATCTGAGAAACACAGTGAGGGGGGGCTTTACCACAGTAGACTGAAACTCGACAAACATTCCCTCCACACTCCGAGACAAGGGCTTGTGTGTAAGAAGCAGCACCCCATCTGTCACATCCTTTGTTGTTCCTGATTGATATAATATGTCCCAGCACCAACCCTGTAATGCACCATTTCTGTGTGATAAAGATAGAAAAAGGGACACACACACACACAAAGATATACAAACACAGAAATAAAGAGAGAGAGATAGATAGAGATATAGAGAGAGATAGATTGAGCGATACTTACAGGGATGCTCCTGCTTGTTGAGTCTGTGCTCGGCTGTCTCTGAGTGTGACCTCACACAGCCTGTAGACATGCTGGCAGTCTGTTCACATATCAGATAACAGCTTATTCTTTCACTGCACCCACATCCATTATTTAGGCCACAATCAGTACTATGGAGTAACACATACAACACTTTTGATTAAAAAAAAACAAAAAAGTTGGTATAATTCTCAGATAATAGCATGTATGTGAAAACATTTTATTTCTATATAACGTAAAAATAATAATAATAAGACTTCTATTAAAAAACAAAGGATTTGACCATTTTCTCCTATACTTGTGGGTAAAAAAGAGTGTATTTGAATAGGGAATTAATGTGACACTTACCCCAGTGGTGCAGAGAGGTAGAGAGAGAGGAAAGAGTGGAAGGTCACATCAAAGCAAAGACAGTTTATGTACAGAGAGGAGGGGCGCAATACAAACCCCCGGAACTCTATTAGGGCTAGTTGTCACGACGACTGAAGAGCTGATGATGTCCCATGTATAAATATCAAAGGGTCTCTAATGAACCTATTTCAACAGTTTGAATTGTTTTTGTTTTTTTTCCACCGTGCTATGCAGAGTGGAGCTTTCACTCCGAGAGTGTACGGGTAGGGTACTATAACTGGAGACGGGTGGGCATTTAGTGACGTCAGGGAGAAGAACAGCAGGGGAAATAGGGAGGGAGGAATAAGAGATTTTACTTCTTGTAACTAAAGGTGATTTTGATGTGTGCAATCCTATTTAGCCAATTTGTGCATCTGGAATTTAAATACCATGCTTCATGCTATTATAGAAATGTGTTATTATTATAGAAATCTATTTTAATATTATATTAAGACAATAAAAGCTTACAACACATACAGTGCATTGCAAAAGTATTCCTATCCCTTGAATATTACCACTTGTATTTTATTGGGATTTTGTGTGGTAGACAAAAACAAAGTGCAAGAAAAATCACACATCATGATAAAGATTTTTTCTAAATACAAATCTGAAAAGTGTAGCGGGCATATGTATTCACCCCCCCCCCCTTCCCCACTGCAGTAACAGCTACAGGTCTTTTTATGTATGTCTCTACCTGCTTTGGACATCTAGAAATTGTCATTTTTGTCCATTCTTCTTTGCAACTCAGCTGCAGTTGAATCAGATTAGATGGAGACGGTCTGTGAACATCAATTTTCAAGTTTTGCCAAAGATTCTCAATAAGATTTAGACTGGGACATTCTAACACATGAATATGCTTTAAATTCAACCATTCCATTGTAACGCCTTCTAGGTAGACTCTAATTAATAATTAGGTGATTTGTGATGGTAGTTGATTGCACTAGAATTAATTTAGGGGCATCAGAGTAAAGGGGTGAATACATATGCACACCACACTTTTCAGATTTTTATTTGTAAAAAATCTTTTAACACCATGTATAATTTTTCTTCCACGTCACAATTATGCAATACTGTTGGCCTTTCACATAAAATCCTCAATAATCTAAGTTTATTTAGTGGTTATAACGTGACAAAACGTGGAAATATTCAAGGGCTACGAATGCACTGTACATATTCTTAAAGTGTGTGTACTGTTAGTTATTCACTAAGAGGCACCAGTGCTTGTAGGGTCTGAAACTTTGATGTCAGTGCTATTGTATTTACTTCACTTCGGCACGTTAGTAAAATGTGTGTTTGAATGGTGCTTATAAGAAATGATTACTTGCATAGAATAAAAAATAAAATAATAATAATGTGCTAAACTTGTAGTGTGTTTAAAAATCATGAATATCTCCATCTAAATATTCATTCATTCATTCATCTTCTACCACTATATCTAATCTAATAATGTCTATGACATTAAGGCAGGATACATCCTGGATGGAATGCCAACCCATCATAGGACACACACACACTCACACTAGGGACAATTTTCCAAGGTGCCAGTCAACCTACAGTGCATGTTTTTGGACCGGGAAGAAAAACCCCATGAGGCACGGTGAGAACATGCAAACTCTACACACACATGGCAGAGACGGGAATCGAACCCCGACCATGGAGGTGTGAGGCAAACGTGCTAATTATTAACCATCGTGCCCCGCCATCTAAACATGTTACAACCAAAAAAGAATGACTTCGTTATTAATTTCCTTTACAATTTATGTGTCTCATTCGTCAAGTTTTCTGGGTCTATGCTTCGAGATTAGTAAAAAACAACACAACAACATGGTAAGCAGCTGATTGTTGTTTATTAGTCTTGGATTCAAGACATACATACTATTTCATTGCTTTTGTCTAAAAAAATAATTTTGCTTATAAAATATTTTACTCAATGAAAAAATATAATTATAATAACACATCAAAATACTACATCGAGGTTCAGTTATCTTCCTCATTCTTGATGTTGGAGAACTGAAAAAAAGCATTTTATAGTATGTGAGTAAAGTAAAACTTATTAAAGTAAATCTTGTTTTATTGTTTCAAAAGAAAATCACAAACAATATCCTCAACACAAAAACACTTACTGTCTTTCATTCCAGTGAATCGTTATTGATCGATCCGTCATTTAACTAAGAGGAAATGGACCAATGAATCAATATTCATAATGTTTGATAATCATAACAATTGTGGCTTCAAAAGATAATTCAATACAAACCCTTTTGATAAATCCTACAAAGTCCAGCTTGTCTGCTTTGCTGCCAGGACTCCATTCTTTGTGAATTAGCCTCATGTCGTCTGTGAGTTGTGTAGTGAGAGGTGGCTCCGGGCTGTCTGTCAGCAAAGTGCACTGAATACCCACACTTTTTTTGGAGATGCGTCCCGGTTGGGGTGCAAACTTTAGCTGAGTGCACAGGTGGGCCTGCTCATCCATAAGTCTGTTCATCTTCTACAAAACATTGTCCAAATATGTATAATTCCATATACTACATACATTAACAGAGGCAGAGAGACACTTTCAGTTATGCTCTTATGACCAGACACCTTTATCTTCAAAATCAGTTGTCTGACAGATTTATTCAAATTTCCCCTTAGAGACTCTCTCTCTCTCTCTCTCTCTCTCTCTCTATATATATATATATATATATATATATATATATATATATATATATATATATATATATATATATATATACAAGTATATGTTAATGGATCACATGGAATCACACAGAATATCCCAGAATAGTTGCAATAAGACTGCCTCTCGTTGTAAGCTTCTGTTGAGCAGTGATGTGAGACATCAAAATCATGAGGACAGCATGTGTTAATACAATCTGTGTTCTGTAATTGCATACAATATGTGCATCATGTCTTTCAAAAACAAATTACTTGGAGTTTTTTGATGTACAAATACTCATTATGATCTAAAAGGTAAGAATAATGAAAGGCAGCAGCGTACCATTGTTATGTTGTCATCAGAAGCTTGGACCAGATCATTGAGCTGTTGTTCCAACATTTCAGATTCCTTTTTGACAGCAGTTCGTAGCTTTAGAATGTCCTGTACCTCTGCCCTGTATAACACAGACACCACAAACACTTAAAAGATCATCTTGGATTAGGCAGCAAAACAACGTTCTTTTCTCAAAGCTGTAGTAGAACTGTAGAATGTCATTGTCCATGGGGATGCCGCTACTGCTTTATATTCCTGAACATAAAATGAAGTAGTCTCTTCCAAACATCCTGTCAGAAACAGGAAGGAAGCCATTTTTACCTATTTGACCTTGACGCTGTTTGGAGTCAATCATCAATTTTAATGGCATTATTATTAATAATAGTTAATTTCCTAATTACAAATATAAATGAGCAAAAATAAATCTAAACTTATAAGCATTCACCTACTCTGAAAAAATGAAACTTATATTGTTGAGGGAGAACTTACATAATACATGCAAAAAAATGTATTTACAATAGGTGGCGGTATAGAGCACCAACAGTGTTACAAACTGTGTAACAAAGGCTCAAACATATTCCATCTATTACAGAATGATTATTTTTTGCCTGGCTAGTGATTCTTACATACTCTAAATGCATAAATGCAAATGTGAAAAAAAGTTGATGAATATTCAGGAAAATGGAAATAATTCAATAAGAAGCCTTTTCTGCTACAATCATTATTTTTACAATAAACCGGACATCAATAAATGGGATTATCATCAAATTATTTACACGCCACATAATAATGAGTTATACTATTATGAATTCAATTTCAGATTATAAAACAAAAATTAAACTAATGACTTATCATACATGTATGATTCTCTTACATCATATTACACATTAGATATTTATAAGGGTACATCAGTAGTCCGCAATGTGCAAAAAGCAAACCTGTGCTCATCTGAGAAAGAACTATTTACGGTCTCTTGCTCCTCCTCCAGCCTCTCCTCGAGCTCAGACACCATCTTACGAAACTTCCACATACATCTCATCATGCCCAACAATTCCTCCATGGAATACTGCAAAAAGAAAGATGAAGCAGACAATGTATCAGCCACTTGAAGCTTCGGCTCTTTGTGTGTCGTGTTGTGCGTTTGAATGTGTTTATCGGTGAAGCCGGAGCCTCTGGAGTCTATGCAAGTGCTGTAGGGAGTGCTGAAGTGGTCAGCAATCTCCACTCCCTTGTATCACACATGCAAATAAGCTATTCAAATGAAAATCTGCTCCATTTATAAGCCAGCCCTCAACCCTTTTAATCAACACCTCTATAAACATTATCTGGCTGGGTACATATCATAGTGTATAATTTAACACAATACTATATTATACTATATAACACAATGATTACTTTAATTAAGACTATGGTTAAGGCTCAGAACTTTGAAAGATAATTTAAAGTAGGTCAAAAATTCATCATCAGACGGTCTAGAAAGTGTCTGGAATTCAATTTGCTATATTAAATGTGATATATTTTTGAGTTTTGAGTGACTCACAGGAAGGCTAGAAGCTGTGTTTAGCTGTTCTGGGCTGCCAGGGTATTGTTTCTCACTCTTCACATCCTGGCAGCAGCATTGCTGTTTGTGCCCACAGGAGCCACAGTTCGGAGTCCCCGACCAAAGTACTGCCTCCCACCGCGTGTCCACTTCATAAGACCGGCCTTTGTCAAGTGATGTCGAATGTGGTCCTTTGAAACCCTCCCGAGAGTGCCACGGGTCTGGTAATGTGTGTTCCATTGTTGCAGGAGTGTTTGTACTTTGGCCATTGTCAGAGATGTTAGCCACATCTGAGCTTAACTGTTCCGTGCACTCGCTCCTGTGTTGGACATCACTGGTTGGACTGTGCCCTACGGATGAGCTGTGGTTGATGCTGCCTCGCAGGGAACTCTGAGAGGCCAATCCTGAGCACATCTGCACTGAGACAGAACGGCCATAGTACCGTTCCGTGGAGGGTGGGACTTTGCATCCGGCACCTGTCATTGTGTCAGGGGAAATAGCACCATAGTCAAGTAGAACTGGTGATTCCTTTTGTAATGTGCTACTTTGTGGGGTATTGGTGTCCGAGCCAACAAGGCCTTGGGAGTCTGTGTTTAGCGTAGTACTTTGTATGGTATTGGCCCCATCAGATAAACCCGGTGAGCTTTTCCGTAATGTATTGCATTCTTCAACATAGTCACTAACAATGTCCTTCTGCACAACTCCCTTATTTACCAAACAATCCACTCTATCAGTGTTTTGCAAGTGCCTCATTGTAGTTTCCCCTGTGCTTATTATCCTTGCAGTATGTGCTTGGTCCTTTGCTTTGTCAATATTTGAGTCTCTTCTAGAGAATTCCATCTGTTCGAGCAGCTTATTAGAATCTTGTAAATATGAGGTGGTGTGTACTGCTGATTCCTGTAGGTCTACACTCTTCTGTGGGCTTTCTGTACTTTCCCCTGACATCGCATTCAGTACCTGCATCACACACATTACAAAATAGAAGACAGTAGCTTAATTAATAGGAACTAAACTTAAACACTGCAAAAAAAAAATTCTCCAGAGTTCAGCCTTACTTTCATAAGCTCAGGTCCAGGGTTGGGGTGAGCAGGAACGAATGGTTCCTCCAAAAACCCACTGCTGTCAGATTGACAACTAATGGTCCGTAGTTGTGACAGGCATGCACGCTCATTACCTACAGTACACAACCAGAACAACAACTCTCTAATGACATATCATGAATAGGCTTTATTAAAGGGCATACTTTGTATCACCAAGGTAATATAAAGTCATGTTCTGTTGTTCACATGAAAATACCAGTAACACTCATAAAAATTGGAAACCCAGAATAATTCTGCATATTAAAAATAAATAATAAAAAAAAAATCAGACACACAAACCTGGCTGATCAGGAGGGCCGGTGCAGGTTCCTCCCATGCTTCCCTCATCAAAGCTCTGGATCTGTGGACAGAAAACAACTAGCACTAATTAAGACAATTCTAACATTCTGTCAGATAAATATGTCATGACCCTTACATAATTTCCTGTGTTGATGTATTACAGTCTGACACTTTATCGCAGCAATCCTGTTAAAGGGCCAATTTCGTTGTTTTTGGTAGTTGAATAAAACCTCATCAAGGGCTTGTCAATAAGCTCAAAAGCTGAGTCAGGTGCCATGATAATATCTAATGTATGGGTTCCAGGATTGCAAAACACTCAATAAAAATGCTTACTGATAGTTCCTGTTTATGAAAGCATCAACGTTTGCATATTTAAATGAATTGGAGGGGAATTATTAGAAAACAAATTCATACTGGAAAAATAAATACAAATCATACAACTAGTAAAAAATTAAGAGAGAGACATAGCATTACCTCTTCAAGCTCAAAAGACTCTGATGGCACATCTGCAACCGCTTTCGCCGAGTCTATGGCTGTAGCATTTTTTAATTCTGTACCTCCAATTGGACTGCTGCTCTTCACCTGAGGAAGGGTTGTGTTTTCAGTGGATTCATCTTCTTCTGAGAATAAGGTCTGCTCCTCTACAAGAGGGCTAAGGTTGGCACGTTTCAGCGGGATTCGTTTGTCGAGAGGAAGATCTCCGGGCAGCTCTGGGCTGGAGAATTGGCCTGGGGAGTGTGGCTGCTGGTCTCTGGAATAGCCCATTTGGCTAAGCGACTTCTTGGAGGCATTTCGGAAGAGCATGCCAACCCGTTTCCTTCTCACCCTGGCTTCTTCAGAGAGATGAGATTCCACTGGCTTCTGAGCACCGGGGGAGACACCGCCGACCAAAGAATTGAAGGCTGTAGTGATTTGCTGGAGCACCTCTATCTGCCTAAACCGATCTGCATATATAAAGTGATAAGGAATGAAATAAGAAATAGAGATTGAGTTTTATTTAACCAAACTTGGAAAAAGTAGCAGTCACAGAGGCACCAGTTATCAGGATTTCACTCAATTCAGATTTCACTCAATTCATTCATTCATCTTCTACCGCTTTATCCAATCTTCCCTCGGGTTACGGGGAGCCTGTGCGTATCTCAGGAGTCAATGGGTATTAAGGCAGGATACACCCTGGATGTAATGCAAACCCATCGCAGGTCACACACACACACACACATTCACACACACATTCATACACTAGGGACAATTTTCCAAGGTGCCAATCAACCTACAGTGCATGTTTTTGGACCGGGGGGAAACCGGAGAACCCGGAGAAAAACCCCCTGAGACACAGGGAGAACATGCAAACTCCACACACACATGGCCAAGACGGGAATCGAACTTGGACCCTGTCGGTGTGAGGCAAACGTGCTAACCACTAAGCCACCATGGCCCTCAATTCAGAAGTCAAATGTAAAAATAACATTTCTCTCGGTTGGCTGTTTTTTTAAACAATTGTTATATGAGCATGGTTGCTTTAAAGTGTACTTAGGTCGTGCTCACTTCTGACATCTGGATTCTCTATATCTATGCGGTTCTGCTGAGCCTCCAAGAAGACTTGGACGTTGATGCCACGGGCCTTTGACTGATGGTTGATAAATCGTGCTGGGATCTTCACTGAGATGTCTGGTTCCTCAACCCCAAAGCCCAGGTCTAGTAGTAACTCCTCTGGATCATCCTGCCAGAGGGCCAGGACATCCATGGCACTAGAAAAGGTATTACTGGGAGTTACAAATCCAGTACAAATCACAGTCAAGAAACATCAAAGTAACGCAAAGAAATCTACCTTGGTGGTCCAGAATGACCTGATATTCCCGATTCCAATCTCTTCCAAGCAGAGGTCAGAGGAGGTCTTTCTGGATATGTACTGAAGCGTAACCCAACAAAGATAGCATGTTAGAAAATTCATACATTTGAGTATTTACCTAAAGCGACTACACATTACAACACTAAATTCAGTTTCCAATCTCATCGAGTTTTCCACATGTTCTCATATTGTTCGCAGCAAGCCTCATGCAAACAATGTGCCGTCTCTACATTTGCATGGTAAATATGAGGCATTGTCCTATTTCATGCCAGCGTCACAAACATCACATGACACTTGGGCACAGCCCTTCGTTCTAATATGTCACATTCTGGAACATCACTGCGGCGGTAACTCCCAATTCTGCCTATAGAGCAACACCAAGGTGCTAATTTTAGGCCTTCCCTTGAATCAGGCACATGGCCACATTTAGACAGGTGACAAAACAACAAAACACTACAGTACAGCAGTTCCTAGATAGAGAAATATTCTAAACTAAACAAATATTTGTAGCATGATGGGAGTAAAGCTGAATTTCAGGAGTGTGTTTATTTTATAAACAATGGCTTGCTAAAATTTTAATCAATATCTAAAAAGCTATTTTTATCTGACATAAACTTAAATAAATAAATAAACAAATAAATAATATAGTAAGTTATATATCTGCGTGTGTCCACTATTTTTTAGAAACAGAATTGCCATTTTAACTTAATAATCACATTACTATTTATTTTGCAGAAAAAGAAATAAAAAGCAAAGAGGGGGTCTTACCTAAGAAATTCTTGCACGGTGTTAAAAGATGTTTTACCATATAAAGAGGCTGTTTTGGAAAGAGGCAAAAAAGAGAGAACATCTTCAACTGCAATAAAATAAACTCCAAAGCCCAGTGTCTGTTTGGTGTCAATGACATTAAGGCAGTACAGTAGGTATATTAGGTAAGCGTTGCTCTCCTTGTTGCTTTCATTTGGCTGTCCTCTCACATTGCACCATCAAGATCTTTCCTACAGCTTGCTCCTTTGGCATGTTGTCAGGGATAAAGTGAACCTCAGTGTCTTCTCATAAGAGCATCCCTAATGCAGGCCTATCCTATTATGTCGCCTCTTCTTCTGCCAAAGCATTAGCCGTGTTTGATTCTGTAGAGCACTGGCAATCTGTTCCTTTCAGGGGTTCCTTTTCCTTTTATAAGACTTTTCTAAGATCTTCTTGGCTGCCATTTTAAATCCACTGCCCCAGATACATTAAAAATGATGTGGTGACAGCGGACATAGATCCAAGAAAAATTCACAAAAGTTTCACAGTACTCCTGTCTGTTGTAGAAAAGCAACCGTAATAAAACCGTGAGACAAGTCTGACTTTAGAAATACATATGGATACATTGCTAATTTAGACAGACAGACTGACAGACAGACAGACAGACAGATAGATAGATGAACATGTCATTGCATAGTGCAGGTACATAGCATTGACATGCAGTTTAGTAAACAAATACAATTCAATTATAAACAAGAAGCAACACCACCACAGCATTTTACCGAGTTGCAATACTGACAAACCTGCATTCCTTTCCTATTTATTTTACAGCAGTTCTGAATAATTTACAGCAAGTACTGAACTAAATAGCACAACAATAACACAAATCGTAACTGGCAACTAAGCAGCAAAGCCATCTCAAAAGTTTTTTTTCAAAAGTGCTATATTGCTTTTCTGTTACAAAATTCCCATGACTGTGGTTACAGATTCGTAAGGATTTATGTAGCTGTTCCGCGAATGTGAGACTTGTGCACCTATAGTAAAAAACACACTCAAATGCCCTTGGTGTCCATAGTCTCCAAAACTGGTGTTGAGTCCCTCTTACCTTATGTTCCATTCTTGTGCCGTTTTATTTCGAGCACCCAGAGCAGACATGACGATTCTTTACTTGCAGAGACGCACAGAGGCTAATGTTTGACTCAGACAGAGCTGACAGGTAGCAGCGTACTGGTGTGTCTCACACCATGATGATGTTTGGACAAGAGCAGCGTGATGGTTCTTGCCAAAGGCAGAGCTCCTCTGAACGCTTAAACATCCAGTCAGCGGGGGGAAAAAAGAGTCTTAAGAGTATCCCTGAACCTTTCCTCCTGCTCGTTCTCCCTTTACAGGCAACTGACTCAACATGAACTTATTCCACATGACCCAGAGTTGTGCCAATACATTTCACTCTAATCTAAATAAGCCAGCATTGGAATGAGCCACGCTCTCTTAGTGTGTCGGAGCTTAAAAGCTAAAGTAATGAAACTTTGAGCACCATACAGATAAATCAATGGTATGTTTAAAACATACCATTGTTTAAGTCCCATTTTGTCCTCACAGTCTGAAGAATTAAAAACATCAAAGGTTTACCTTTCAAAATGAGCGCTAAGTCATCTTCCAACATGCCAGTCTCCCTCAGTTGCTGTGCTATAAACAAAACGTGACACTGTTTATTTTAGAGCAGAAACAAAATCAAATAAATTGTAAACTAACAGTCAGGGAATCCCCAAGCCATCAATTTTAGTACAACACAAGTTTAGGTTAAGTTATAAGTGGCAACAGTTTAAAAAAAAAAAAAAACAATAAGCTTACCTCATTACTTGCATAGTTTTTTTAATCATGCATCTGATATTTGAAGTAATACGTGATAAAACTAAACTTAACTAAATTGAACACGTATTCCATAATGACTGAGTGTAAACCTTGTGTTCAGTGCCATTAATGCTGAATGGGTAGAATTACAGTGTAAACTTTCCAGCTGAGATTTGCTCCAGCCCAGGACTATTTTGCATGTTGTTTGACTGGATCATGCATGCAGAGACACTGCCCATGAAGTGGCATCTTAAAATAGCTAGAATCAGTTCCTAAAGAAGTAATCTAAACGTGTAATTTATAACATTCATTTAACCAATTCCAAACTATTACATTTCAATATCATAAAACTGAACTTTTCATCTGAACCTGATTCATCTAATTAAACTAATTAATCTTACCTGCAAGATCCTGGACATTCCCTTGTTTAGCATCTTTACTGAAATGGGGAGTCAAAGATAGTATAATGTAGCATCAACTCACATGGCATTGATACATTTGAAAGATTCATGAAAAGTTACAACTCTTTAGAAAATAGAAAACACGCGTTAATACTCACTCCATAACATGAATATGACACTGATTAATGCTGTCTTGGTTATACTTTTCTGTTGAAAAAATAAATAAATAATTAGCTAAATAAAAACATTAGCTAAATCACTTAAGTCTGTTTTCACTTTACATTTGTATTAGAATAACCTGTTTAATGTAAGGCCTCTTAAATTATCTCTGAGACAGCTAAATTGTACATGACCACTACAGCCATTCATAATTCACAAAAGGAAAAGGATCAAGCATAATGTTGGTTACATCACAAAGTTTAACTCTAAACCAAGATTATTCCTAAGGGATTATCCAGCCTACCTGTATCTGCCCCGATGAGTGGCTGAGTAGAAGTTGCATCACTCATCTCACTCCACCTGCTTTTTGATGCCAGTAGCCTTGCTCTTTTATCGCCCACATGATCAGCATCCATTTCTGCACACATTAAAGTCTTCACTAGTCATAAACTCAGCAACCAACCCATAATGCAGGTAAACAGAGAATGACTAAAACAGACCTGAGTTAACCAGAGATCATCCTAGTGACCAACCAGCCTTTCCTTGATTAGTTAGAATGCTTATAGTGTCCTGTTGCAATGTTAGAAGTTTAGCTGGATATAAAAAATAAGCCATAATGTTAGTGTTGTTTCATACCAAAAAACATTTCTTTTGACATAATTTACTTATAATTTAAAAAGTGCCAAATTCATAAATATAATACCATTTCCTGCTTATCATACCATATAGTAGCGTTTCCTGTTTAACATATGGGGTGGGGAGGTATGTTACTGCTATGGTTACACCCTGTCCAGCACATTTCAATATTTTTTCCCTAATCCCAACACACCAAATGTAACTAATCGGTAAAATAACAGCCCTTACTGGTTTGAAATAGGTGTTTCAACACTAGATAAACACTAACTATGCAAGATAGAGGATATTCCAATACCATTAGGCACCTGCTTCTTGGAGGAAAAGGTCATTGTAAATCAATCAGACTGATCCGTGAGTTTTTTCTGTAAAAAGTTTTTTCTGTAAAAAAAACATTTACAGATAATCACTTTACTATATTATTTTATTTGTTTCTATAGGGCATTCCACAACGACGTTGTCTCAAAGCAGCTTTACAGAACGTAAGAATTATAGAATTTAATATAAATAAACGATTTATGCGTATTTATCAATGATGAGCAAGCCTGGAATGTGTGATTGATTAGTCTTTAAAATACAAGGCAGTAACTACCTTCCCGGATTGCAATGTTAATATAGTCAAAATCAAAGTAACTACGTTCATAAAAATAATAATAATAATAATAATAATAATAATAATAATATAATAATAATAATAATAATAATAATAATAATGAGAAGAAGAAATCAGCCTGCAAAAATGATATATATTCCCCTGTTTCGGTAACATACACTTTACTATAGGTTTTTTTTAAGACATTGCCCAAACTTAAAAACTTGCCTATCCATTTCACACTTTAACAGAAATCATGTATCAGTTTAGAAGAACACACTGAGGTTAAGGACCTACACAAAAGACTTAAATAGGAAATCTTTCCAACGCCGACGCACTAAATTCTGTAAAGCTCTTAGAATAGACTAAACACAGTCGTAATTAAGAATTGGTCCCAGTCTAACAAGTCGGAGAAGCAAGACACTCATTCATCTGTACTCACTGTAATAACTTCAGCAGCTTGAAAGACGGAATATTTGTCACTTTAACTCGAATCCATATGTCGCCTGGCACATCTCCGTTAAAAACCTATAGCTGTAGTTTACGTTCTTTTTTTTCCCACTTCCGGCTTCAGGCTGTCTAATTTGGGCTCGTGTCCGCACCTCAGAACTTTATTCAAATAACTAACCAAAGACGTCACACGAGACTTATTTCTCAGTCCGGAGCAACTCGCGATCAAGACTAAACAATTATTGGTTTACCACAAATTATACCTAGTGTGCAAACATTTAGGTGATGTATTTTTTTTTTTACCCTTGTCGTAATATAGCAATAAAAAGGTTTCTTTAAAGAGGATGCGCATGTTGTTGTTCCTGTTGGTAACAGCAGATGGCAACAAAAGACCACTGGGATATTTCTGGACTTTCCTTAAAGCAGATCTCATTGTAAAATGCAAATATTAACTGAATGAAATGGCCATGTATTATGGTTATATATTATCTCTGTGCAATATCATGCAATGGGTTTAAGTATATCAAATCTTTGTGTCTTAAATTTAGAATTAGTGTTAATCTAATCATAGACGGAGACTCAAAAGCACTTTTTTTTGTACATCGATAAGGGCGTCTGCTAAATTCTGCAAATGTAAAACAGTGTTCTTTACAGTTGTCTTAGTTGTGCTCAAAGTCATGCATACTACAAGGGGTGTTATATACATATGGGGATTCATTCATTCATTCATCTTCTACCGCTTTATCCGATCTTCCCTCGGGTCACGGGGAGCCTGTGCCTATCTCAGATGTCTACAGGATACACTCTGGAGGGAATGCCAACCCATCGCAGGGCACACACACACACACACATTCATACACTTGGGACAATTTTCCAAGGTGCCAAACAACCTACCGGGAGAAAAAACCCCTGAGACACGGTGAGAACATGCAAACTCCACACACACGGGTGAGACGGGAATCGAACCCTGGCCCTGGCGGTGAGAGGCGAACGTGCTAACCACTAAGCCACCGTGCCTATGGGGATTTTTAATCTACTTATGTTGTATTATGTTGTAATCTATTTACCAAAATAAGTAGATTAATTTGTGTTTTTAATCTAATATTTTATTCCTTAAAGCAACTTTGTTACAATGTTCACACAGTAAAGACTATACAGATCATTTTTATTAAAATGTTTAAAGTACCACCACAGCAAAAATACGGATAGTAATGTTTCATGTTTTCATGTGTGACTGTGAATTTTAGGCCACTCCAATCAGATTTCGATCACTTTTTATGTTAAGGTTCCCAGATAAGCTCACATTTTATCCTTGCCCTTGAAAATGTAACACGTTTTGTATGATATGGAATAATGGACCTTGCTTTCTGAGCATGAATCAGTTTTACATACAGATTTAAAAAAAAAAAATAATAAATCCAGTCAGTGTAATGTAATCTCAGACCAGGTGTAAGATCCGTTCGTAAATCAGTTTTCACACATAAAAATATTACACTAGTGTCTAACACAAACTATCCTCTCCCTCCAAACCATATGTGAAGAAAACAAAAGCACAGAATAATTAAGCAGCATTGGCTGGAATTTGTTTATAATGGTACACAATCTTGACGCGACATGAATATTTGAACAGCCAGCAACTGCTAATTTAATCATTCAACATCTGTTCTGGTTACTCCAGCTTCCACACCAAGCTTTGTCTAAAGGCATTAAGCTATAAGAGAGAGAGCCTTAATGTGCACAGCAAAAACAGGAACACAACTATGGAATATAATCTTTTACATTTGCTCTTCATTAATTTATGGAAGGTGTATAAATACATACACAAAAATATATGTAAAATACACAGATATATATATTTATTTTTTTTTTTTTTTTTTTTTTTTGATTTAATGACATTTTATTTTTCCTACAATCTTTCATTTTACTCTGCATTGTACTTTATGTAATTATTTAATGCTTATTATATAGCTATATAGTGTCCAGTTCATGTGCAAGTATGTGTGGGATTGAAGCCCATTTGTGGCCAATTGTCAAGGATCTGTGCAACAAGAAGGTGGTGGCAGTTTTGAGCACGCTGTTGTGTTCTCGCCGGTTTTGGACCGGACTGGCTACAGCCTGTCTGTGGGTGGCACGCACAGAGCCTGGCGAGGCTGTCGGGTGGTCACAGGGTCCAGACCATGACTAATCCAGACCCCAACCAGGCTGACCAGATGGGGCCATCAGATTGGCTGCGAAGACAAGCGGTCCAACATTTCTGTAGAGGCAATAACAAATACACAGCAATGTGACTATTATGTAACTTTTTTGTATGTCTTATACTGTAGGTACGATACACAATATAGTGAGTATGACCACAAGCTCCGCTGCATTGAACAATAGTTGTGATAAATGTTTCTACAGACACCTTGTCGATAACCGTCTATACAAACGTGTGAACGGCATGTCTATGTGTCGTATCTGAGAATTTTAATATGTGCTGAGTGTGCTGTGGACGGGTAGATTAACCAAGCTATCAGTAGGAGCTACGTTGCCAGAGACTTGTTTTCCACTGATTTCACAGGACCCACAGAGGGAAGGAGAGTGGAGATGAAATTAGGGCTTAAGTGGGGACAGCTGCCTGCTGAAACCAAGGACATTTAGGCCTGTTCCTGAGGGTCCAGCAGTGGCCATGCGTTCCAATACCTCTCCAGAACAAATCTCCAAGCAGTGGTACCAGCAGAGGTTAAATTAGTTACATCAAGGAAGAGATTACTACAGCCAGATGGTTTGCTACACAAGTGGAACAATGTATGAGCAACGCTAAATAGAACAAATGGGAATAAAACCATGTGTGTGGAGTGTGTGTGAGTGTGTGCCTGACCACTTGTGGACTTAATACATATTACATATATATATATATATATATATATATATATAGATATATATATATATATATATATATATATATATATATATATATATATATATATATATATATATATATATATATGTGTGTGTGTGTGTGTGTGTGTGTGTGTGTGGGTGTGTGGTGGTGTGGTGTGTGTGACACACACACACACACTCATATACTTATGTGATTCTGTGTGCGTGTGTGTTTGTGTGTTTGTGAAGCCGAGGGAGGCAGTAAGATGGAAGTTTTATTTAGATCAAAACACATAGCTTCATGCAGATTTTTGTTTGAATATGTGTTTGGGCGCTCAGTATCATTTGCATTTGATCCCCTTTCTTTCTCAAAACTACTCCATTTCCACATGGATCATTAGCAAACACAATTAGACAGCAAGACTATTAGCTGCCAAAGGCTTAATATAATACCTCCATCGAAAGAGGACAGCTGTCACTAAAATAAGTATGTAGGAGTCAAGCAGGTAGACCAGCATTCAGAAACAATGCTTTCACATACTAAGCATCATGCCTCAAACATTTACCTGGTTCTATCTTTCTCTGTAGGGCTGTATAATAATTCACAAAAAGGGTAAAATCGGATTGCTTCCAAAGTAATATTTGTTGTGTGTGTGTGTGTGTGTGTGTGTGTGTGTCTGTGCAATGGGGTGCCATTCCAGTTTAGACAATTAGATAAGCTTGGGAAAGCGTCTGATGGCAAATGATGAAATGACATTCAAAGAACCAGCTGGGGCCACACCAAGTCATAATATTCTCACATTACTGGGATAGAACACAGCATCTAGGATATCAGAGTTGCTACCCTACAAATGTCATAGTGTACAAGATAACTATATATATACATTTTTTTAGATCGTAATAGTAATGATAATTTCCTTGGAAGTTTTAGAAGTCACAACCTCCTTCTAATGATTGTTTCCTCTATCTCTATCTCTCACCAAATGATATTTTCATCAACATTTTTCTAGTATGTGTTTATTCATTCCGTATATATAAAATGTGCTAGTATCAAACTGACTTTCCTATTCAGAGCAACATGTAACCACATGCAGTCATATCACAGCAGTACAGGAACTAAACTGCACTCTTCTGTATAAACACTCCTGCAGGACAGCAGGTTAGCCAGCAGCCAAACGACAGGAACAAAGCAATTCCTGATGGACAGATCTGGCAGTCCTGCTATCAGCAACACTCAATTCAGCATTCCTGGCACCATGTAACACTTCCTTGCTCCCTTACACCCACACAAACACAATCTCACATATCTCTCCACTATTATCTTCCTATGAAATGATGCTATAAATTGGTAGGATAATATGTTTACATGGTTGCCAGTGTTTTTCTTAGTTATGAATTACCATGAGTAATATTTAACCTTTATAAAAATACATGGTTTGAAAAAACAGGCTATGGTTTTAAATGCAATCCTCATAAATAGAAAATACTAATAAATAAATTAATATATATTTTTAAAAACTTAAAAAAAGAAAAAGTACACATTTTATATAAATTACTTTAAACATGAACCATCTTATTATTCACCCAAAAATAAGTTTCCAAAGTGGCTAAACATCCTTAAATGTCATATCTTCAATTAAATGATGTTTTTAGGCAAATCATACTCAAAGCTAATTCAAAATAAAGGGACAACATAATATAACATAAGGTACTTTGATTAAATACACTAGATGTATTTCTTTGTGCCATATTTATACTTTAAACTAAGCATTCAAACTTTTTATTTCTTCTTATTATTTGATTTCATTAAACAGAATGATTCGAGGACATGCCAGGACCCTTTTGTACACTATAACAAGTCTATGACATTTATATATTAAAATTCATTTTCATTGTGTTTGTAAAATGTGTTGCAAAGACTTAAAATGCTCTCTGCGATACATTGCCTAATGCAATCTAAATGCAATCTAAATTGTCAAAACGATTTCACAGTGAATAGAATAGAATAGAATATTTGTCACATGTACATTACAGCACGTGAAATTGTTCCTTCGCATATCCCAGCTTGTTTGGAAACTGGGGTCAGAGTGCAGGATCAGCCATAATACAGCACCCTTAGAGTACAGAGGGTTAAGGGCCTTGCTCAAGGACCCAAGTGTGGCAGCTTGGCGATAACAGGGCTCAAATCCCCAATCTTTTTATCAGTAGCCCTGGGCCTTAACCCCTGGGTGTATACCTCCTCCCATAAGTACCCCCTCTTGTGACTTCTGGATTTTCACCCCATCTGCATGATTCATTTACGTTCCCTGGTGGAATCCAACTTCAAACAATTTACTATAATATATCTTATTATATTATAATTATGCTCAAATCAGAATGATGAAAACAATGCATCACGTTTTCAAGAGGAATGATTTATTTCTGATTTCAAAGAATCCCTAGCTGGTTCAGTGAGATGACATATTCCTTTGGAAAAAAAAATGATATTTTAAAGCAACAGTTTCCACTGCTGGCATTCCTCCTGCACCTCTGAGATATTAACATTATGCATTTTTAAAGACATACATTATTCATATGCCACACTGTCTAACCATTAACACAGTGACAGCCTTACACCTCCGTACCTGTCTGTGTTGACACATTTGATTTTGTTTTATCATATTTTATCACTGGAACAACATAATGCTGGCGTTTACTGACACAAAAATTAGGATTTGCAAATGGATAAACTAGTGAATCTTTCTAATACGGGCATTTTATTTAAATTTCTAGAAATGAAACAAATATTCATATTTATCTGATTAAAAATGCAAATATGTTTTCTATATGCAAGTGGAATATTAATTCTGCCTGTCGTATGTGCAAATATAACCCTTTCTCTGCAGTAGATCCCCTTGCTATCCAGTTGGTGTCATGGCTAAACAGGCAACTGAGATTCTCAAAAGGCCATTCTTAGCAGAGTTGATCTCATTGAGCGTCTGCTTTGCATGTGTACGTTTCTCTGTGTGTGTATGTGTGTGTGTGTGTGTGTGTGTGTGTGCGCGCATGCCACTGACGTGTGAACATCACTACCTTCATTTGCATCCTGGGCCTGGCATCCCTCTGTCTTTAAAAGTTGATAATGTGTTAATTAAATCACTGGCAGACAGCGTGTCTGATACATGTGCGCTCCCTGTGAAAGCCCCATTTCTCCTCATTTTGTCTGCTGGGTCTAAGGCCTGTGCTGCTAGGGAGCAGGCATCAACGCCACGCATCGCTTTTTAGGGAGCGTTTCTCTATTCTTTTTTTGGCAGCAGGCAGAGTCTATTTCTAAGTGTGCTTGCTAAATTTTTTATGTGAAATGGGCTGGGTCTGCACTCGCCTCTTTTGCCTGCACAATGATTTATTGCCCAAAAAGACCAGAGAACTAATTAACAGAGTAATTAATTAATATGAATTTGCATATTTGCATTTGCAATTAGTGCAGTCAAGTGATTAGTCTGAAATGGGAAGTTTGACTCATCAGATGTTGGTGTGTGTACTGGACCAGAAAGCCCGTCAACAGCTGAGGCATGAGAGGGTGGAGGGCATCGATTTATGTTGTAGTTATTGTTGTTGTTGTAGTTGTAGTAGCAGTTATTGTTGTGTGTGTGTGTGTGTGTGTGTGTGTGTGTGTGTGTGTGTGTGTGTGTGTGTGTGTGTGTGTGTGTGTGTGTGTGTGTGTGTGTGTGTGTGTGTGTGTGTCTTTGTCTCTCTGTCTTTGTATATGAGATGTAACCCCAAAACCAGAAATGTGAAAAGAAGCTCATAGGTTAGCATAAACTACTATAGGCTATGGTTTATTATCACTGCAATATGCCCTCATAATAAGCCTTGTTGTTAATGAATAATATATAATATTTCTTACAATAGGCTTTGGATGAATAGCTGAATATTATGAGCAGAATTTAAGGAGTTCATAATAAATGTGGTCTAACTTTGTTTAACTGTCCCATGCATTAATGCTACCTCACTAGACCAAACAAGAACAACCTAGCAACTTCACTCCAACCTCAGTGACACAATTGCACAATACAGTGTATAATGCCTAATAAATTATTCCTTTTAGTCTTTGCTGACATACTACTGTAACATCAGGTTAAACAACAGAATAATCACAAACAATAATTATGTGTGTGTTTTTGTTTGCATGTATGCATGGTTTGGCATTTCTGACCGCCTTTCAAATCTGTGCAAGGTAGCACCTGGGGCAATTTCACAAACTCTGTCTCTGATGTGAATAATAAATGAGCAAGGTTTTGTGTGTGTGTGTGTGTGTGTGTGTGTGTGTGTGTGTGTGTGTGTGTGTGTGTGTGTGTGTGTGGTGTGTGTGTGTGTGTGTGTGTGTGTGTGTGTGTGTGTGTGCGTGTGTTCGTGTGTGTCTGCAGGAGCTTTCACTGATAATGGAATGTATGGGTGTCATGTCTCAGCATGGAAAGAGTCACAGCGCAGGCCAATTACTGCTACAAGGAACGACCAGATGCACAAGTCACCAAGGCCATCAGACCAAAATCTGTCTCTCTTTCACCATTAGTATATTTGTCTGTGTGTGAGGGAGTGAGAGAGAGGGGGTAAGAGAGAGAGAGAGAGAGAGAGAGAGAGAGAGAGAGGATACAGGGAATACAGACTACAGATTTTGCTTAGTGGGACTCAGGGGGTCTGGATGAGATTCAGACCTTTTCCACCAAATGCTTGGAACAGCAAGGACAAAACGATTATACTCTGCATCACGTGCAAGGCATAGCGGGCACAGATTTACTTCTCAGTAAATTTAATCTCAAAAGGCAAAAACAAAAATCTACTCGCACACTCTGCCATGGTATTCTTCAAGAATCATTTTCCCCACTGATTTTTCTATGTCTAATCAGCTTGTCTTCGTAATGACATTCAGCTGAAAGTCAACTCGGGATGGCCTTGATGGTGAGAATCAGCACAGGCTCAGCCAGTTGGCAAATGCCCTTGATGGGATTGACCCAGCAGACAACAGCTATCAATCTTCCAGCACTTGCTGTCATGAGGCTTTTTTTTTTTACCAACAACAACAATACAGCATAATAGTTTACATATTAATACCTTTCACAATCATAAAGCCTTATAAGCATCCATCCAAAATCATTAATATTATGTTTATTGTGCATTTAGAGCAATATGGCATAGAATTGAATGGATTTTCTGGGGTTATTTCCATATTACCTTATAACACATACGAATGCAAATTTTGACTAAACTCATTGGATTTTGATGTCTTGTGTGATATTCCTCTGTTGTCGTTTTTAAGTCTGGTTTTACCAGTGCTACCCAGCTACAGGCATGCCAGATGATCAGGGAGAAATAATGTCTCCAGGGACCAAATCACGTGACGACCACTGCCACGTGACGTCAGCAGCAGATGGCATGGGTACCAGCTCTGGCAGTTGGCATCGGTGTCATTTCTCTAAGAGCGACGGAGAGGTGAGAGAATCTGCATTTGGCCGGGCGCGCCTGCAGCACGCAGGAGAAGTTCTTAACACTGAGGAAAAATGGACATCGCCTGTTGACCCAGAAGATCCAGGTAGGCTAAACGTGAAGGCGCGTTCAGTGTGCTGGCGTGCGCGTTTGCGTTGTGTCGTGTTCCCCGTGCCAATCCGTCTCGCGTCTTTTGAAGAACAATTGACCAACACGTTTAGTAAAACCATGCCAAATGACAAGACGAATGTTTTGACACTGGCCTCCGTGGACACTTCTGTCTCTCTATGGGCGTTTTTTTAAAGCTTTTTTAAATATATTTATTTTCTAAACGGCTATATGAATAGTTTGAACCTGTGTGTTATTTTTTTTGTTTGTTTGTTTGTTTGTTTGTTTTATACAGGTATTATTATACTCACAACGTTTTAGATACCATTTTTAAAAAGAACATAACGGTTTATTTGCTCAGGAGACTGATGATGCTTTTAGATACGGATAAAATGTCGTGCCTTGCAAGCCATTCACGGCTATTCAGTAGATGTTATTTCTCCACCATGTCTAGCAGGACTACAATGCTGACTTTACCGTTTGAAGAGCCGGTGATGATGGACACTCAGTTCGTGGCAAACTTTCCGCGGGACTGCGTGGGAGAGGCGAAGGTCAGCAAACATGACGCCTTCAAAAAGGAAGAGCCGCACGCTCACACGGACCTTAAGATGATGGACGACGACGATTCGGAGAAAGACGAGGACGAGCGGGACGAGGGCCCGGACGAGCACGACGTGCCACGGCGGCGAGGGCCACGCAAGAAGAAGCTGACCAAAGAGCGGATCGACCGCGTGAAGCTGCGGCGCATGGAGGCGAACGCGCGCGAGAGGAACCGCATGCACGGCCTCAACAACGCGCTGGACAGCCTGCGCAAAGTGGTGCCGTGCTATTCAAAAACGCAGAAACTGTCCAAGATCGAGACGCTGCGTCTAGCCAAGAACTACATCTGGGCCCTTTCGGAGATCCTCAGTACGGGTAAGAGGCCTGACCTTTTAAGCTTCGTACAGACGTTGTGCAAGGGCCTTTCCCAGCCCACTACCAACCTGGTGGCTGGATGCCTGCAGCTCAACGCTCGTAGCTTCATCGCTGATCACGGTGCCGAGGCGTCTTTTTCTGCGAGGTCACCGTACGACGCCGTGTACCCAGCCTACCACGACGACCTGGCAGCAAGCGGGCACGGCGGCAGTGGCGGCAGTAGCGGGGCGGACGCTGTCAAACCCTTCAGGCCGTACGGCTACTGTGGCGCGTACGAGTCGTTCTACGAGTCGGCGTCTCCTGAGTGTGCGAGCCCGCAGTTTGACGGCCCGCTCAGCCCGCCGCTGAACTTCAATGGGATTTTCTCGCTCAAACACGAGGAGCCGGGGGACTATGGGAAGAGCTGCCATTACGGCATGCGCTACTGCGCCGTACCCGGCCGAAACTCCATCAGCCAAAGCGCGGTAGCGCGCACCTCCTCCGACATGCACTTCCCTTACGACCTCCACCTGCGCGGCCAATTCTACCCTGCCCAAGACGAACTGAACGCCACGTTTCACAATTAGAACGGGAAATGCAAACTTTGCCACGCCTCGTTCCCTTTTCGCCTCCCTCTCTTCCCCTCACCTTTTCGGGGTAATTACTGAAAACAACGAACTTAAGCCCGCAACATGTATTATTTACATCGCGCTCCATTACGAGCGCTTGGTTGTAGGCCAACTGATGTTTTATGTATTGAGTTAACTGGATGAAGTGATTTGCTTAGGGCGGACATTTTGGCGTGGAATGTCCTTGAAAAAGCAGAACCATAAATGATGCTCTTGTTTCTTATTTCATTTAATATCAGAATAAAAAAAGCACGACGGTTATAAAAAATAAAAGATCCGACACGTTTAATATCACACCTATAAAAGTATATGTCGTCTTTATGTAGGCCTACTGTATGTTTATTTACATTTGTGTATTCTGCAATAATTGTTCACTTATTATATGTTCAATGAAATTTACGATATGGTAAACAAACAAAAAAAGCAAAACGCCCAATGCTTTCAAAACATCTAATACAAACGAACGCTCTTCTTTTTACAAGTGTGGTATAAATTAAGGGAAAAAAAGAACGAGAGCAATAAATGCACAGGCATCTATGCAAGTCAAGACCAATGAAAACGCCACCAGACCCTGCATTTCTCCAGTACAATAGCCTGGTGTCAAAACATCCAGATCACGCGTCTTTTCTTCATATCAAATGACAAATTGGATACTGCTGTCAATTTTCGTTTATGTAGGTACACCTATTTATTTCAATTCCACGAGGTTATTTTACTTTCTTATCTTATTAATTACCCCGAGGGAAAAATAAGACGTGTTCGTTGTGTGTTTTCTGTTTGAAATGTGAACTGTGTGAACGATTGAATGTCTTGATTGATCAGTTGGCGTGTAGACTATTTTGCATCTATATAAATAAATATTTATATAAATTTAATATCCCTAAAAGGCACGAAAACCGATTAACTTAATTTATGTTTTTTCGTTGACATTTATGTTTTTTTTCGTTGAAAATTTGGGACGTGGACAATCTAATTTATAGGAGTTATAGCGCTAACAATTTCACACTTCTTTGCCTAAACAGAGCGCTGAAAAAGTAACAAGCGTTGTATTTTTTAAAAAATGGCATTACATTATAATAATTACATTAAACATAATCACTGAATCACAGTTTTAGAGCGTGTTAATGAAAGTACATTATGCAACAGTTTGACATTTCCTCTGTTTGTATATCTTGTTTTTTTTTCCATGTACAGTCATTGAATGATATGAAGTTGGCTCGAAACAATCACATCTACAAATCTATTCTAATTTATTCGCTTTTTTATTGAAGCATGTACAAATGTTTTGATTGAAAGGTTTGTGTCATGTATAGTGAACTCATGTAATGGGAATTCCTTGCCTTAATGAGTATAGTTGCCCATCAGTTATGCAATGTAATGGATGTTATCAGTGGTGGAATCTTGTACATTTTTCTCCCAACACTATACGACTAGAGGTTTTGTGCAAACGCTAAGAAATGCACTAAAGCTGTTCTTGTGCAGATTTGTACACTGTCACTGAGTTGTTTTGTAAAAATAAAAATAAATTGAATATGAAGAGTAAGTTCGTCTTGTTATCCACCACAAAAATATGATCATATAAAGTCGGTTTTAAATTGTAATGAAGGTATACGTGTCACTAATAATAAAAATAATAATAATTAAATAATAATAACATTATTGCATCATTATTGTTATTATTATTATTATCATTATTATTATTATTTTGCTCTTATATGTGCGCAATATAATTACATTATATTTTCCTCTCTAAATGTATTTTATATCTCTATGATTTATATTTTGTTTGTAGTTTATACAGAGCTGTATCGCTTCTATCAAGATATGCATGTTATACACTGCAGGAATAGGTCAAAAATGCAGCTATTATTTAATAGGAAAAACTGAAAGATAGCCTAGATAAGATATTACTAGATAACTGATAAGTAAACAGAGGCGAAAAATCGGATGGCGTGAGACCATAAAAAATAAAGCATTGGCGTTTGATAGATGGATGTCCGTCAGAGGACAGCTTAAGTATTTTTTTGACCCGCGAGTTTGGCGCGTCAGCTGGAGAACAGCCACACTGCGGATGAGCTCCTTCCGCCAAGCAGTCAGAGCGCTGCTACAGGTTCCGCTAATCCAGAGAAATTAATCCCACTGCATGCGCCTCTCTCTCTCTCTCTCTCTCTCTCTCTCTCCCTCTCTCTCTCTCTCTCTCTCTCTCTCTCTCTCTCTCTCTCTCTCATCTCTCTCTCTCTCTCTCTCTCTGCTCCTGGCTCGTCTTCGGTCTCGGCTGTCCGCGTCATATATATCTATATATATACCACTCATACCTCCTCCTCTACAATACTCTCG
>JACRUU010000031.1:265000-307500 GCA_030449085.1 Kryptopterus vitreolus
GGGGTGAGGCAGAGGGATTTCTCATTTTAATTAGAAGGTTTAAGGAGCTAAGCCCCTTTGAAAAGCGTGTCCTCTGAGAGGTGGGTGCAGGTGATCTTCCAAACAGAAGTTGCAACCACATCGTCAGCCAGCAACTCGTTTACATATTAGATTGGTGTCA
This sequence comes from Kryptopterus vitreolus, assembly GCA_030449085.1. Classification (NCBI taxonomy): domain Eukaryota; kingdom Metazoa; phylum Chordata; class Actinopteri; order Siluriformes; family Siluridae; genus Kryptopterus; species Kryptopterus vitreolus. The sequence continues at coordinate 265,161 of JACRUU010000031.1, forward strand.
GGTTGGCACTCATCCTGGTTGAAAGAACGCCCCTATTTCTGAACTTGGCACATTCTCCCATTATCTTGGCATGGTGCAAGTGTTTTACTATCAGGAGTTATGAGCTACCCAATGTATATGCTGACACTGTAATCAATATGTACTCTATAATGCAGAAATGATGGGATTTTCCCTAAAACATGTTTATTTGAAAATTCCTTGTGTGGGTAAAAATAATTGATTCATTTAAGAATTAATTTTTTTGGCCCGTTTAAAAGACATATCTGGCCTGTTCTTAATTTCACACTACTTACATGAAATAAAATAAGTTGAATTGTGACGTTGACCCACTATGATCCAATTAATCAGAGCATCGATCTCATCAACCCACTGGGCTCTTAATGTGAATTTAAAAGCCCGAAATTAAATATGTAAGACCTATTCCCATTTGGACAAATTGCATTAAGTTTGTCTGCACTCGACAATGGCTAATCAGAAGCACATTTAATGTCCATTTAAAAGGAAATCGGACAAAAGGGTCATTTGTATTCCATGTTTAAACCAAATGGGGGGGAAGAATGACTAAAGGCTTCTTAAAAATATCTTGTGTAGAAAAAAAGGACTGCCATGAGATTTCTCGATTTCAGTGTGCAGTAGGGTCCAGCCATTACTGAAACACATGTCTGACCGTCTTTGGCTCAATACGATGGAAAGAATCCAGACAATTCAGCTACTGAGAAGTTCAGAGAAGCATTTAACCTTGTCAGATCAACAGTTTATCAAATATCAAGGACATGCCAAAGAGCTCTTATTGCTTTCAAATCATGCTATAATATCTATAATGTACGGGAATTGTAATCAGTAAGATGCATGTGCCTTATTTGTGAATTGTTTAAGACACATGATCATAAATGCAAGTAAGCTATTAAAAGAAAATTTGTAATAGTTAAACAAGAACAGAAAAACAAGATATGAAATATTTAGTAAATAGGAAAAAGCTAGGCACATGTAACTATAGACAGCCAGAAGTCATAAGTACAAAATTCGATGAGATAGAGGCCTGTGTATACCGGTGTGTTAATGGGGACATGAGCTGATAACAAGTGCAGGTAATTAGTAGAAGCAGTGTCAGGGCACAGGCAGGGCAGACGGGGAACCTATAAGAAGCTGAAAACCCGGTGCTGTGTCTCTTAGAGGGGAACTTGTGAAAATTTTAATTTTACCGTCATTGTCCTCACCTTTGCAGGAAATTGTGAAAACTCCATATTCACCTGATGAACCCCCATTACATTGCAGTGCTAATTTGTTACAACCGGTAATAATATTAAATTGTGTCTATACGAATAAAATGTCTTTGAAAGTGTTGCCAGATCCGGAGCACCCAAAAAGATGCATAAGATGTTCCAATAATTAACATTCAATTTAAAAAAAAAAGGGGGGGGGGGGGGCAAGAAATGGATGGACTGAACAGGATTCTGTTTTACATGTTTTACAAAAGTACATGAAGTGAATGAACTGATCTTAAAAAGTTTAGAAGTAGTTAAATAGAGAATTATAAATGTGGGTTTTTAATAAGCTAATCGATAAGATGATTGTCTTAATGATTATAGATTTGGTAACATGTGTGAAACATAATGTGTGTAATAACAATGTGTGAAAAGTGAAACTCTGGGGTATATTGTATTGTAAATTCACAGTATAGATATACTGTATTGACCAAAGAATGAATGTAAAGGAAGAAAATTGCATATGTGTGTGTGTGTGTGTGTGTGTGAAGGAAAGAGAGAGAGAGAGAGATGAAGGAGGGGGTGAGATAGATAGTGTAGAGGCACAGACACAAGAACCAAATGGTCCCTTGGCACCAAATTGAAAGCTGTAAATTTTTTGCCACAGTATACATTAGATAATTTTTAATGCTAAGGCGCTATAATGCTACTGTATACAAAATGTTCAGTGCTTTAATATTAAAAATGTATGATTGAATTCCATTGCATACAATGATTTGTACATTTTATTTATTGACAGCAAAATTAGTACAATATTTCTATTTGGTGTTTTACCTGAGTGAACTAACATTGATCTTGCAGGAAATAAAACGAACATGTGAGTCAATTTCCGTTGGTTTACTGAAAATAATTATTGACCTATATCAAAGAAAATAAATCAATCAATCAAATAAATAATATAGAGTATTGAAGATAATAATAATATTATAGATTTATATATTTATTTAAAACGATGAACACTGCTCACACACACTAATTGGCGGTATTGTAGTAGTTATGCGAACACATATGTGATGGATTTTCTGCATATGCATGTGTGTGCATATGTGTGTGTGTTATAGGAGGGAGGCAGTATCACTGAATGATAATGCCTGAATCCCGCTATATCAACAACAGCATGGGAAATGTTCAAGTTTTAAAGGAATTTAGCAAATATGACAGACTAAAATGCACATCTGTTAAAAAAAATACAACAACAAACAATTCAATGAAACAGAATAATTATAAATTTCTCCTTCTCTAAATATGCAAAATTTGTCTTTTCATATTTCAACTCATGACTGAAAAAGATTTTACCTACATAACTGGTACACATGTAAAATTTCTGCCAGGAGCTTATTTTCCAAGATGTCTTCTCGGGATAGGAAGAGTCTCTCTAGGCACTGGACTGGACATTTTTTTGTTTGTTTGTTTTATTTTGCTTTTTTGCAGGTACTTACAGAGCAGTTTGGCTGAACTTCGCAGGTTTATGTTGTAGTAAAAGTGGTTCAAGACAGGAGTGGGAGTGTTTTTTGTTCTTGGGCCAACTCCAAAAAAGTGTCATGGTCGAGCGTGTATCACCAGCTGGAGCCACAGCCCAACCCCTCAGTCTCTGTAGTGTCAGACACCACCTGGAGAGGAGGAGAAGAGAGAGAGAGAGAGAGAGAGAGAGAGGGAGACAACATGAGAGAGACACACACATTTTGAGATATCAGCACATGCACATGCGTGGGTTTGTTTCGTGTCTCATAATAACTTATCGTGTCAGGCCCCGCACACTGTTTTTAACACATTGTTCACATATTGTCAGTTAGTGTTTTTTTCACACACACATTTTATATAAATTTTTTTTTGCCATATTTGCATATATGTCTTTTGTTTTATGTTTTTTTTTGTGTGGTTTTTTTTTTTGTCGCTGGTTAGTAAAGCACTTGGGTATGGTTTTTCGTTGTATAATAGTTTTTTTTTTAAGGCGTCTATTGTGTAGTCTATATCTATGACTTTAGGTTTTTTTGTCGTTTCCGATAGTTTTTTTTTTCAAACCGGGTGGATGTGTTTTTTTTTTTTTTTTTTTTTTTTTTTTTTTTTTTCACACACGAGAAAAAACAGTTTTTTTTTTTTTTTTTTTTTTTTTTTTTTTTTTTTTTGGCACAGCCCAGTGGTCACCTTTTTTTCCCAGTTTTTTTCATGTTTTACTTTTTGTCCTTATGTTCACGTGTGTTGCAACAAAATTGCAGTACCCCGCTTATGATTATTGTTTTTTCAGGAGTGTTGTTTTAGTTCTTTCGTTGTGTTTTTCTTGTTTTTTTTTTTTTTTTTTTTTTGTTTGATTTTTTTGCTTTTTTTTTGTTCGAGTATTTTTCGTATTTTTTGTTTCATATTCGTTCTTGTTGTATTTGTTTCTGTTTCGACTAGGAGTTTTTTTTTTTTTTTTTTTTTGTGAAAAATTTTTTGTTTTTTTTTTTTTGAGCTGGTTATACCCTGCGTTTTTTTGTTTTGTGCACTCCGTATGACAGAGTAGTTTTCTTTTTGGACGAGAGAGACGAAAGATTTTTTTTCCACAGCTTTCGAGTGATGCACACACACACACACACACACACACACATATATATATATATATATGTGTGTGTGTGTGTGTGTGTGTGCATGTGGTCTACATATACATACATACATATACATACAGTATGTGTGCACACACACGCATACACATAACATATATATATACACACACATATATATATATATATATATATATATATATATTATATATATATATATATATATAGAGAGAGAGAGAGAGAGAGAGTTGAGAGAGATAGAGATACAGTACATATATATGTGTGTACATATGCATACAGACAGACAGACAGACACACACACACACACACACACACACACACAGATGTTCGAATAACACAATTTCCTATTAGTTGGTCTCTTATTAGTTAGTTTGTGTATTTCCAACATGGAAATACACAAACCATTATGAAGCTCTGTTCTGGAATAAAGGTGAGCTGAACATATTTCATGCTTCCAGTGTCGAAGCAATATCTGTCGAGTGTGAACGTTTCCCAATTTCAGCCAGTCGTTCTGGCAAAAATCAAACAAAAATATCAAACGATTGCGTTGTGCAGAGTTGAATAGGAAGGTGCTTTTCAGAGCTCATATGTATTCATTTGTCTTTTAACAACAATTTTTAGATTCTATCAAAGCCCTAAAAAAGTGTGAGAGGGTTATGAAAATGGTGAGCAATAAACAGGCAGGCAGGTGTTGATGATGCAAATGAAACAGATGACAGATGGTTAGCGGCTCCATCACTCACTGTGCGGATAATGGATAGAGGTAATCAAATTCCTCTGTGAATTTGGGACTTTCTTTAGAACTTTCCCCATGCCACCATCAAACACTCTCTGCATGCTACTCGGCGAACGATGCACAGCGTGGTCTGGGTTCTGTAAGGCTACGCCATGTTTTGCTTTGAATTACCGGGGATGTGCCACCTTCAAAGGAGCCTTCAAGTTGCTCAAACCCTGTGGCATTTTACTTTTCATACCACAGTGGATGATAAGTTAAAATGTTGGTGCTGATGTTGCTATTGGGTCTCAACCTCTTTGACAAGTTAGAAGAAATGATAATGGGGCCATATTGCTCTAAGCAGAACGTTTTAAATTCAATGCTGTTCATCAAGAGAGGGGGGGGGGGGGTAAACATGCATAACCATACCCATAAAAACAAATGAATACCCAACACAAAGAAAAATTAAATGTTTCATATAAACCCTGCTGTATGCTTTAGCATTGTCTTTTTGACTAATAATGCAACTTGTTTTAATAATTAAAAAAAAATAACCCAATGAGCAAAATCTAAATAAATATCCACACAATAAATACAGTACCACAGTCTGACAAGAATTTAAATTCGTTAAGACATGTATGGTGTACAAAATGCTCTGAGGGTAGAAATATTTCATAGAAATATGAGGTTCTGTATTATTGTTTTCTGGGTTTGATCCCAGGAAGTCTTTAGCCCTGAGGCACCCCATTATTTATACATTACATAATAATGTATAAGATGAATTGATCTCTCTACATTACTAAATCCTTTCGACAAGCCCATGCCACAAAACACTGCTTTCATACAAATGCTGATGATGATGTGTTTTTTGTGTGTGTGTGTGTATATATATATATATATATATATATATATATATATATATACAACTTTTCAGCTGCTATACAAACCTCTTCCTCTGTAAATAATGGTAAATGAATCTATAGCAAGCTGTGATGTTTTGTGGAATATAGCACTCCAGAATATGTTGAGCATATGTTGTGTTCGTCTGAAATTATCACACACTCAGGTTAGGCCTACGGCTGATTTCTCTATTCCAGTACAATTATAATGAACCTCTCCTACACGAATTCAAATTTCTGTCACCTCTTAATTGTACTATATACAAAAAACATAGTCTCAGAAATTTGACAAGCTATGATAAACATATACTTTTCACCTTTTTTTCGAAATGTAATAGCTGCCTTTATGCACTTAAAAAGGTTAATACTCATAAACCAAATGGAAAACAAACAAAAACGTCCAAAGTTGGAGTCTGCAACATATTGAAAACAAATAAAACAAATACTAATCATAGATTTGTGTGCAAACACATGCTGCGCCAAAGAGCACACTTAAATGCCTGCACAGACAAATGTGTGTACTGGTGTGTGTGAAGGGGTGGGGCTGTACGGCTTGATTGTCAGTAATGCTGGTATCCTCAGGCGCTGTGTGCCAGGCTGCCAGTCTGTGCCGTTACACCTTGCTGCCTTTTAAGATTGCCCTGCGGAGACAGTGAGAGAGTGGAGAGAGCGGCAATTTCTACACGCCACAGTCTGCCGGCCCCGGAGAGCCGTGAGTCAGGGACCACTGCCAACTCTATACCCAAGAGAGCGTAGAGGGGGTAGGGGCAAGAAGCACAGGCACAGCCCATGAGCAGGCTACACAGAGCAGGCTCACCATGTGGAGGCCAAAGAAGAGTCTCCGGAGCTCCTTTCACCAATATCTTATAGTGATAGATGCATTTTCTCGGCGTAGTGCCATATATAGAGTTAGACTTGAGGCAGTCTATTTCGGATGATACATGAAGATAAGCACATGCATATGTGCGTGCCCTATTTTCTTTATTTTTCATTTTCATCTACAAAAGGCGGTGGATGGCAGAATGTAAATGAGATGGTTATTACACCAACGTTCATCAAGCTGAGCTGGAGAGACTTGAATAGCTTGATGAATATGCATGCAAATTTGTTAATTAAGTTAATTATTCTGCTGAAAATTCATTTGTCTTCCAAGGACTTTCTTGCAATGATTTTAACATGTTTCCATCATTAGTCATACTCCATGCTATTTAAAATCACTCTGGTCCACTTCCGAAAAGTTTGCCTCTAAGTAGCATGTAGTTTAAAGGGGGGGGGGGGGGGGGGGGGGGGGGGGGGGGGTGGGGGGGGGGGGGGGGGTGGTGGGGGGGGGGGTGGGGGTGGGGGGGGGAAGGGGAAAGGGGTGAAAAGGGGGAAGAAAAAGAGAGAAAAGAAATGTGTCTTGTGCAGAATGTAGGGAAACATGTAAAGCTTGAACTTGAAAGAAAACTTCTGTTATTGTAAAAGAAGAAAATTATCTACAGGAGTTTAACATTTGTCATATCAGTTAAACATAAGGTGTCATAGGATTATTTAATGTCACCCTTAAAAGGAAACTCGTTGAACCATTTTACTAAATAATAATGAAGAAAATATACCTTTTTCAAAACAAATTAATGATGGTGCATGCATTGAGATCCTTTATCCATATGTATTAAACTAATTCGGCAGGAGGAATTTCATATGATGTCAATAATTAAAGCAAGTACTAGAAGACATATGTAATATGGCAAACACTCTTTTCATATTCCCAACTATTTCAGGTTATGCTCTTGGATACTCATTCCAATTCCTTTTTTTATTTCAAGAGAGACATGCTATCATGCACCAAAAAAAGTTTTCAATGAAGTCAAATTATTTAAAAAATGTAATTAGATTTAGTATCAGATATATACACATGGCATGTGGTATATGTAGATGTAAGCATGTTCAAAGAAGAGTATATGCTTAGCAAGTTATCATACTTATATAGACAATACGTATATCATGCGTATAGACACTCATTCTTGTTTGACTGATTTTTATTTTATTTATTTTTGCTTGCTAAGAAAATCTCATTATACCTCTTTCTTAGATCAACTAAGCTGCTAAACTTCCATATAAAGCTTCAACATTGTCTGTTTAATTGTTTGCTTCTTGAAGATGTAACCTCGGCAAATGATGATAGTCCGTGCCACCGCAGTTTTGCACATCTGTTTTTTCAGAACATCTGTTTTTCAGAGAAAATTTAAAGAGCAATTAATGGGTGAGGGAAACATTTTTTTTCTTCTGTTACTAAATTACAGTGGTCAAATTCAACATGATGAACCACACAACACAAAGCATGCAAACAATTACAAAATACAAATGCATTTCAGAAAGCATTCACACAAATTTGTCTAACATAAGGGAGACAGATATGCATGTTAATCATGTCTAATTAATGCTTAATTTATTCACAGTGGACTCTGTACTGAACTAACTATTTCAACAAATTTGTAACTATTTTTTAAAAGTGCATTTTATTCATATCAAGTAACTGTTTAATTATGATCGAATCATGGTGGATCTGTCACTGGGTCAGTGAGCATGAGGTGGGGAAAAAGGAGGTGGTAGCTCGGTGGTTAAGGCATTGGCCTCTCTATTGGAAGACAGCAGGATCAAAATCCCACCACCATCAAGCTTCCCCTAATAGGACCTTGAGGAAGGCCCTTAACCCTCAATTGCTTAGATGTAAGTCGCTCTGGATAAGGCAGTCTCCTAAATGCAAATGTAAAACACCTTAAATAGGGTGTCAGTCCATCACATGGCACCATACACACATTTGGAGAATATAGAGGAAACCCACACAGACACTGAAGGAACGTGTGAAAATCCATGCAAACTAAAAAACAAGTTTAGGATCAACCAGTAGAAATGGTGACGAGACATGGACATGATCTTTTTTAATTCACTTCAGATCATTTTTACCAGCCTACCAACAAATCGAGTTATCTGTAAATGATAACAACAATATATTACAACAATTATAATCCTGGGAGCGTTTTAAAGCTAATTACTAAGTATAATGTCATGCAGATATGTATCATTCTTCTCTTGTCTTCACTTATAATAGCTGTGCATACTTAACACTTAAAACAATATGCCACAGAATAGAATGGAACAGCCTTTATTTTTCACACACACACACACACACACACACACACACACACACACACACACACACACATATATATATATATATATATATTATAGCACAGTGAAATTCTTTCTTCACATATCCAAGCTTGTTTTTTGTGGAAGCTGGGGTCAGAGTGCAGTGTCAGCCATGATGTGGACCCCTGCAGCACATAGGGTTAAGGGCCTTGCTCATGGACCCAAGGATGGTAGCTTGGCAATACAGAGCTTGAACACCCAACCTTGAACCGGGACTTCTTAGTATCTAACAATGGTAAGAATGGCTCAAAGTTCTTTTTAAACCAATATTCAAAACCTTCTGCATTAAACAAAACCATTCCAAACAATACAGTTCATTTTATAAATCAGAACTTCATTGATCCCACATGTTGTATGTGACAGAAACAAAAAAAAATACCTTACCATCTTTTTACATTTTCAATGTAACTTATATTTGAGGCTTTCATTAATACATTCGTTATTGTGTGCAACATTTGTACATTTTCCTATATTATTTTATTACATTGAAAGTGGATATGCTATAGATAATTGATAGAAGGCCAGCTGTGGCTGTCTCAGCCAGTTATATCCCTGAGGTCTTGAAACGCTTGATTTGACAAACATAGAGATCTAACACTTACTGCTTTTCACACAGTCATGAGTGTTACGCCAAAAGGGGGTGACCTTTTTCTCTAGTGGGAGCTTTAATTGGACTCTGAAGTCTGCAATTTGCAAATTTCTCAAATGGTAGTCCAATTCACAAAAGTGCAAAGTGCTGAAAGTGCAAGATGCAGATGAGGCTGAATCACATTCACTTTTAATGTTTGGCTTATTGGTATGATTTATTGATGTAATGCATAATGTTTGACTACTTGCACATTGCACAGCATAGATTTCCTTACTAGGTAGGCTAATTTGCATGACTAGCACTTCCATAACCTCCTTTTTTTGACTCTGACCTTGAGACAATTTGTTTTCACAGCAGGTTTTCACAGTGTGGATCTGCTTTATATTTTTTGATACTCCCAATAAGTTTAAGATGGCACAAAGTCAGGTGAGTGCTTAAACGCATCTGATGCACATAACAAGTTGAACTTGATTCCGGCCATGATCACATTGATGTGTTATCTCTAGTCGTCCTTGCTACTCCTTTGCATGCCAGAAACACCCTTAAAATATTCTTCAGAGCTGTCAAAGAATATCTTTCTGTGACCAATGTCATGTTTGGGTCACTGATTACAGTGATTTTCCCTAACATGTAAACAAATATTATATTAAAACAAGTATTAAGGCACTCATTCTGGAAATATTAATAACAATATTTGGACCTGTTCAGGAGGTTACTATGATAGACTGATTTTTATTGCTTCATTGAATGTCTCTTGAAACTTCAAATGAAATCTAAATATTTCACGCATATACAAAATTCTATTCACAAGCCAATTTCATGCAGTTACCAAAAGAATTGGTTTGCAAATATTATAACATTCACTAAGAGGTTTTTCAAGAAATCTATAAATCAATTTAAATGGTACTGTAACTCAGATGTCAGATCCTCAGATACTTCAGCTTTACTGATTATAGACTTATTTGATTCTGAGCATGTACACGTTTATGTTTTTTAATGTCATTTCCATTACCTGATATATATTTCATTGCACCATCATAGTTGTAATGCAAAACACACACGAGTTTCTTAGAGATTGATAGATATACATGTATTTCACTAAAGTGTTCATAAAGATATGCAAACTAAGTAAATCTAAAGCATCAATATAATCTATATTTTAAGGCTGATGACTGTTTTGTTCTTTATATACCAATAAAAGTCCAGCCAAACATTCTTTATTAAAAATAAATTAGCTTCTGTCCCCATTAAACAGAGCCACACTGGTTCATTTCTACACTGCCATCTGCTGGTGATAAAGCATTTTTTTTTATTCACCTGCCAAAGATTCTTTCATGACAATCAGTCTAAATAGTCAGTGATTGAGATGATCTATATGCATCTTATCAAGCTAGTCCGAGAAAAAAAAAACAATTACATTACAATGTTTCACGGTGCACCGTGGCTTAGTGGTTAGCACGTTCGCCTCACACCTCCAGGTTTCCCGTCTCGGCCATGTGTGTGTGGAGTTTGCATGTTCTCCCCGGGCCTCAGGGGTTTTTTCTCCGGTTTCCCCCGGTTCAAAAACATGCGCGGTAGGTTGATTGGCACCTTGGAAAATTGTCCCTAGTGTGTGAATGTGTGTGTGTGTGTGTGTGCCCTGTGATGGGTTGGCATTCCATCCAGGGTGTATCCTGCCTTAATGCCCGTAGACGCCTTAGAGAGGCACAGGCTCCCCGTGACCCGAGGGAAGATCGAATATAGCGGTAGAAGATGAATGAATAAATGAATGTTTAATTTCTTTCGCCATTATGCTTGCAATGGTACAGAAAACTATTAAACATTACTGAAGACAAATAAAGTCAAACTACCAATTTCTCTTTGACAATGTATTAGATATCAGCACTGCTTTTAGAAAGCGAGCTAGCAATGAAATTCTTAAAGCACCTCTACTGTGGTACAACAAACAAACACATAAAAATAATAAAGGCAGCACAAAAGTCTATTAAAATGCCAGAACGTTAGAACATCTTACAAACTGTTAAGTGTGAATAACTAAAATGATCGATAGACATGCACACACCATATGTAATATAACAATGGTAACATTGCATTGTTACAGGTTGTTCTTTTAGGCCAAATTGCATAAAGTGAATACTACAGTAGTTCTGTTGTAATTTAATATATTGAACAAACTAAGAAACCATTCAATTGCTGAAAGTGGGACAAGAGCAGAAACCTTTAGGTGGTTAAAGAAACAGTATTTCACACTTGTAGTGTAATAATAGTGCAATTTATTTCATAATGATTATTCATCAATAATTGTTTTTGTACCAATATTTTCCCCAGTGTTGCTCAAGTTATTGATTTACACCGTATTACACTGTCACACTTTGTAAGTACTCTGTAAGCAGGAAATTCCACAGAAGTACCACATTTCTGTTCAAATTATTTCCAATGAATTCATTATTTCAATGAAGGAATTGAGGTCAGGGCTGGTCCCTCGATTTTTAAGTCATGGGCCGGTTCAATTTCTGAATGGTTACAGGAAGCATTGCAAAATATACAATTGTTTGTCCTGTTTTTATTATTGTTAATGAAGAATATTATCAGTAACAGCTGTGAATATCATGTTACATTTTAAAACAATTATCAAATAATATATATATATATATTTAAATAATATTTAATACAAATAATTAGAATTTATTTTATTAATGCAGTACAATATTCGATTACATTTTGCAATAAAATAAGTTGGCCCAAAATAAATTTAAAATGAATTAAAAAATGTACACAGTTTACAGTTTAAAGTTTACATTTGTTAGACCCAATTTGGATAATATATGCGTACATATGTGTCTATATGTTTGTGTGTGTGTGTGTGTGTGTGTGTGTGTGTGTGTGTGTGTGTGTCTGTGTGTTTGTGGAATTGTCTGAATTTATTTCCTTTAGGAAAATTGAAGATAGACATAAAACTAGAATCCATAGCCCTAGATTTAGCCACTTCCTAGTTAGAAGCTAATGCTAACATTATTCGATTCTTTATCGTAATTGTGCAAAACAAATCGTATTTCCTGTACAGAGTGAATAACCACAATTGCATTGTGCTTTTATTAACCCTGCCATTGGTCTGTATGTTTAACAAAAATAAACAAAAAATGCACTCAACGTGGGAGTGTCACAAGGGAACCCAGATTTTAACTACAGTCCATATGTAAAAAAAATATTTCATTGCTGCCAATCGCATCATATTATGAGTATAAAAGTACTAAATAAAATTTAAAAAAGCGCATGTACATTTCATTTCTCTATAGTAATCTTAGGTGTGAACTTTTTCTGGTATAATCTTGTTGAAGTGACTGTTTACCAAGTACCTTCATACAGAAAGATGAGTAAACATTTCCAAAGAAAACTCTTCATAGTTCCTTAAGTCATTTCCTCATCAAAGACAGTTTGTCCACCTCTTCATGCAGAAAGTGTTTTCTGTTCTCACCTGCTTCCATTCTTAACTCCTTCCACATGAAGTGTGATTGCACCTGATCTTAAAAGGCAGTCTTTCCCACTTTATACCTACCTTTCCTTTTTCTAGAGTTATTTCTTTGATTTCAACAATCCTGTGTCTTTATACAGAAAATCCAGACCCTCTCCCACAGAAAGTTTAACCAATCACCCCCCATATATCCACAAGCCACTTTTTTTCGGGACACTTAGCCATTCGTGCATTCATCCAGTCAATCAATCACGTAGTATTGCAATGCATAAAATTCAGCCTATAACAGCTCAAGAGTTTCAGTTAATGTTCGCATCAAGCATCAGAAGAAAGGGAAAAATATGATCTCTGTGACTATTGAGTGGTTGTTAGTGCCAGATGGGCTGGTTTTGTGTTTTTCAGAAACTGCATGATCTCTTGGGAGTTCACACCGAGTGGTGTGGGGGCGGGGTGGTGTGGGGGTGGGGCGTGTCAATTCTGTGGGAAGAAATACCTTGTTGATGAAAGAGGTCAGAGGAGAATGGACAAACTCTTTCAACCTGACAGAAAACCTAAAGCTACAATAACGTCTTTGCAATGCAGGGACCAACCTTGCTTGTTTCAAGAGTTAGGTTTGGTGGTGATATAATGTGTGGAACACTTCTTTTCAGGTATCAATAAAAAAATGCAGACAATAAATAAGTCCAAATGGCAAAATAACAAGGAGTGAATGATTAGAATATTCATTCCTTTAATGAATTAATATCAAAATAATGGAACCACAAAGTTGAACATTTAAGGACATACAAACAGACTGTGCTCGTACTTGTGCTGTCCACGCTTCAGGGCAGGTGCGTGATGCAGGACTCGCAAGGGCCTCATTGGACTGCTGTCTGTCTGGCTGAGTGGAAGCGCATTGCTGTAAATCACTCCCAGTCTCTCTGAAGCACCTGTCAGTGTAGTGGAGTTGCTCAGCAGGGGGGCCTTCCACTCACTCCACACACATATGCACACACACCTTGTAAGATACCGGATGCAACATACACTGATGCAAATGGGCTGAATACAGCATGCACTCATGTATGGAGCGTATCAAATTCAAGACAGTTTTATGAGTGATGGTGAATAACGTTGTCAGATTATAACAGTGCATGATGTTACACCCATTTATTATGGGCATAGCAGCCTGTGTTGTAAAAACTTAGTAGAATTATTGTCATCTAGCCTCACCAGACCTATTTTATATTGTCAAATGAAAAAATAAATATATATATACACACACACACACACACACACACACACACACACACACACACACATACTGTAAGGACGATACATGATGTTGCTTTATAGAAGATTTATAGAAAATCATTTTGATGACAGCTCTGAAAATAATTAACTTAGGGAACTTAGGGAGGCAGCATGAAGATGAATACACTCTTACTAAAATATCCGACTCAAGTCATTAATCTATTAGTCATAACTGCTCATTACAAATCAAGCTATTACATTCTTTTCACTGTGCAGTGCTAATCAGCTAACAGAAACACCCTGTGTGCCCACTGTACACACTAGCTTGTGAGGGCCCCAGCATAAAAATATGTGAGACACAATTACACATGTTTGTCATGTCTTAGCAATTAACCCGATAGAAGTATGAGCTGCACAAAAACCTGGAGTACATGGCTGTGTGTCAACTTTTACATGCATATGGTACAAAGACACTCGAAGGATCCTTTTCTCCACCTCTCATCTCTAAAAACGGAACGCTCAAAGGAACATATTGCAATAGAACCAGACCCTGCCTTTCTCTGGCAGCGGCCAACACTCTGAGCATGGGCCAATGAAAACACATAGTCCCCCGTCTCCACTTTTAATTGGGATATTTTAGGGCTATTAGCAGCGGAGGCTGTGTGCCTACACACAGTTCCCTAGGAAACACTATTAACCCTCTGCTCCATCCTGTTCCTGCACCAGGTACTGTTGGGTAATTCAAGATGATTTTCTTTAACCAGATAAACAAAGTAAGAGAGGAAGGGTTTGACATTTGAAACAGATGAAGAGGTTGATCTAAGACAATCTTTTTCAGAACTGGAACAATGCCACCTCTAGTAAAGCTGCTGTTTTTAAGTATGCATTTGGAGAAGGGAACAAGCCATTTGTCTCCGTGGAATAGACTATAAGCCTGCACCATATGTTATGTCAGCATTGATTACAGTTTCATAAAAGCCCACCTTGTTTGGCAAATAAAGATTATCTGAATAATTTGACGATATGCTATGAACATTTCGATGTCCAGCCACACACCTAGTAAAGAATAACAAATGAAATGATTTGATGTTTCACATCAAAAACTATAAATTGTCAAGGTAGGCTTGCTGGTATCAATTACATATTGCCATCTGGTGGATGCAAAAGTAATGACGGGCAAATTAATTCATACAGACAGCAGCATTTTGATGCTAAGCCAAATGCAAACTAGAGAAATGTGAAGACGCTCATTCAATATAAAAATCACTACATGTATCATCACTGTTTCTCTAAAAATAAATTTTAAAGCATATTAAACATTATCTTAAAACAGAACTCGCAATAGTGCTGAATTACATTTTTGAGAAGTGTAAAAATACCACAGGACGATTGATTAGAAGTTGATGTGGTTTCATAGCAATCCAATACTATGGAAAAGAAAATTGAAAAAGCAAACAAATACTGTACTTCAGCATGGGGGAAGTTTAAACCTGCCACTGCTTGTTCCTTAACCCACAAATACAGAGTTGCAAAAATGAGATAAATGTGCTTACTATGGGATAGGGGGTATGCTGTAAATGTACCCTGTGATCCAATTTTAAATGAAAGTAATTTTATAAATACATCTATTGTGACAGTACAGATTTGCTTTTCCATGAATGCATGACTATGGAGTACATTGGAGATTTTAGTACAGGTCCGTGAATAAACATAAACCATTCCTCCATTTGTAAGAGCACATTTAAAATTTTCGATCTAGCCTTTTCACTAGTAGATGGAGATTAAATGGCAGAACACTGATCAGTCAACCATTTCACTGTTTGTGAATTTGGAAGTGTGTTATAAATCATGGGTATGATGAATGATCTGGGCCTCCTGGCAGACCAGGGGTTTGGCCAACATATTTTAAAAAATTTGTGATGCATGACTCATGACAATCTTTGAAAGAGTGTTAGGCACATTGATTTCTAAGTTGACACTGCATTTTAAAAAAGATTTGGTGCTCTTTTGATATATGAACCCATTTTTTTTCCTCCCCCAAATAGAACATATCTGTGATGACTGCCGGCTAAAAGTTCTGTGTTGGCCTCATCTGACCACAGTTCCCATTCCCAGTCAATGTGCCAACAGCATTTGGCAAACCCCAGGCGCTTCAATTTATTCCTCTGAAACAGTAGGGGCTTTCTTATGGCAATCCTTCCAAATAGCTTTTTGGCATGGAGGTTTTGACAAATAGCGTTTTTTGAGCTGGCAAAACCTTCAAAATGCAACCAGTATTTTAACTGTGTACTTTCTGTTCTTCCAATCATATTAACCACTTAGCGGTTAGTGTTACTCATAAGTGGTTACCTATATTTTTCATATGTTTAAATTACAAATTCTGTGTTGATGAATTGCACAATTATTACATATAACAATATATATATATATATATATATATATATATATATATATATATATATATATATATATATATATATAAAAGAGAGGCACGGTGGCTTAGTGGTTAGCACGTTCGCCTCACACCGCCAGGGTCTGGGTTCGATTCCCATCTCGACCATGTGTGTGTGGAGTTTGCATGTTCCCCTCCCCGTGCCTCAGGGGGGTTTTTCTCCGGGTTCTCCGGTTTCATCCGGTTTCATGCACGGTAGGTTGATTTGCACCTTAGAAAATTGTCCCTAGTGTATGAATGTTTGTTGTTTTGTGTGTGTGTCTGAGTGTGTGCCCTGCGATGGGTTGGCATTCCATCCAGGGTGTATCCTGCCTTAATGCCCATAGACTCCTGAGATAGGCACAGGCTCCCCGTGACCCAAGGGAAGATCGGATAAAGCGGTAGAAGAGATGAATGAATGAATGAATATATATATATATATATATATATATATATATATATATATATATATATATATATATATATATATATATATCTATCTATATCTGTCTATCTATCTATCTATCTATCTGTCTATCTATCTATCTATCTATCTATCTATCTATCTATCTATCTATCTATCTATCTATCTATCGGTCTATCTATATAGATAGCTATATCAAACTATATGTATCTATGTGTATGCATGTGTATATGTATATGTATATATGTATATAGATAGATAGATAGATAGATAGATAGATAGATAGATAGATAGATAGATAGATAGATAGATAGATAGATAGATAGATAGATAGATAGATAGATAGATTTATATATATTCTCATTCATTTGATATACATCCTCATTAGTGAATATAATTTATTCATAATTTGTTAATAAAAGGTAAGTTGTAAAAATGCATAATCAGTAAAAGATTCTTTCATACTTCACTAATCTCAGGTTAAGCTTGAGGTCAGTGAAATATGCTTCTGAAAAGTCATCAAATCCAGGATATATAAGAAGGCGGACAGTCAGAACTGTCTGCCATACAGTTTCAATAAAGCTGGTAGCAGAAGCGTGACAGAAAATATTACTATCCAGCAAGCTGTGGTGCTCAAAAGGTCACACAAGCACATACTCCAGATGTGTGAATCTCAATTAAGTCAACACCTGTGATGGATAAGTACAATAATTAATACATGCAATATTATTCTTTCAAAATGTGGGAATAATCTGTGGGGGGAAATAACTGTGCTATTATTCTGTTAACTATTAACAGACACACTTTAAATAACTCTTCTTAGAAATTCTAAGAGCTAATGCAAATTTCCACAAACTATATATTTACATATTTGTATTACCAACATCTTTAACGATCAGCTTTATGCTAAACCAAAACACAAATAATCTTAATTAATCTTTTTTTTTTACAGATGCAATTTGATAGACACAGGTTTTGAGGTGGGGCAACACCTTTTGACCTTTAGTAACATGGTGGGGATAAAAATGGCCTAAAAACTCATTTGGACATGACACCTGCTGAAAGTGCCTAGAAAATTAACTACATTTTATTAAAATTCATCTTCTACTGCTATAACCGATCTTCCCTCGGGTCAAGGGGAGCCTGTGCCTATCTCAGGCATCTATGGGCATTAAGGCAGGATGGAATGCCAATCCATCGCTGGGCACACACACACACACACATTCACACACACATTCATACACTAGGGACAATATTCCAAGGTGCCAATCAATCTACCGTGCATATTTTTGGACCGGGGGAAACCGGAGAACCCCCTGAGGCACGGGGAGAACATGCAAACTCCACACACACATGGCTGAGACGGGAATCGAACACAGATCCTGGAGGTGTGAAGTGAACGTGCTAACCACTAAGCCACCGTGCCCCCCATTTTAGTAAAATAATAAAATAAAATAATTTTAATAAATTGTGCATCAGCTATTACCAATTCTGTCACACACAAACCCCTAATCTATGTAAATATTTCAATAATACCAAAAAAGAATGATAAGGTATATAGACCATTATAAATTAGATCTATAAATAAAAACAAATCAAACAAAGTGAATTGTCCATCATTTCAGGTTCGATTTAATCAATCAAATTTTTCCACCTAAAAAAGGAGTGATAAGTATAACATACGTTTTGTCATCACTCAATCATTACTATTTGCACCGATAACATATAATCTTTGGAGGACTGTAATAGTACAAGTTTCAATAAGAGGTTTTATATTACTGTGTTCCTTAGGGTGGATTCACAGCTCCATCTACTGGTTACATGTAACCTGACAGTTCATATTTCAGGAAACAAAAGATCTCAGTCATTGACCTGCTCGATTTAGAAGCATAGTCATTAATGTCCCATCTGAAGCAAACATGTTGGCAGGAATATAAAGAGGTAGGCCAAATGAAAATGGAGGGGTGTGACCGGGTACATTGCAATCAAGACAAAAAACAATAACAGCTGGCTGGCCTCTAGCAAAACCGCACAAAAACAACACAGTCTGCCTACTGCAGAAGCCAGGACTGAATAATTCTGAGCTATGGAGTGTCTAACTCTCAAGGAGAACGTGTTTGCCTGTCCGTATTCTTAGGTAATTAGAGATATCATAAACTTCAAACCAACGTATGCTATAAATGGTTTTCAAATGGTTCCTTAAAAAGCCACGAGGCACTTTCAGCAGCTTGAGTGTATCCATTCATTCAACGTGGCCTTTAAAGATACGAAAAAACAAACAAAGATATAAAAGTTGAAAATGGCTGGTGACTAATATGAAGCATCCATCATTAACTTTGTGCATCTTTCCTGCATCGTCTTGCAGAAATTAATTGAGTGGCACAGAGAGGCCGGTGGACAGCCCGAGGCTAGACTGCCTCCACCGTCTGTTCCTTGTGTCTCACACAGACATGAGCCCACTAAACTGCTGATGCCAAAAACTCACTAAGCTACTCTTGGTTGTAAGTCCACTTCTCACTAAACAAAAGACTGGAACCTCCTAGCATTTAAATAGCAATTTGAACATTAATGTTTACATCATCACGATTTGTACACTATATGGAACGAGGCAAACGAGGGCATGAAAATCAACACTCACACAGAAACACGCCAAATCTGATCGTTTATCTATTCATGCAGAAATGTGCCAAGCATCTTTTCTTGGTTTAACCAAGTATTTACATATTATTAACAGGATATAGGCAATCCAGTTCCTTATCCACTACTAAAAGCAAACTTAAATGATATGTACTAAGCCACTAAAACCAATGCAGGCATTTCAGCAATTTGACAATTTAACCCCCTTCAAAAATTTATATACACACCTGCCTTCAGTTCTGTTTTAATTATTATTTTTTATGACGAACAATTCGATTACAAACCGGATTCCAAAAAATTTGGGACACTATACAAATTGTGAATAAAAACTGAATGCAATGATGTGTAGGTGCCAACTTCTAATATTTTATTCAGAATAGAACATAACACACGGAACAAAAGTTTAAACTGAGAAAATGTACCATTTTAAGGGAAAAATATGTTGATTCAGAATTTCATGGTGTCAACAAATCCCAAAAAAGTTGGGACAAGTAGCAGTAAGAGGCTGGAAAAAGTAAATGTAAGCATAACGAGGAGCTGGAAGACCAATTAACACAAATTAGGTCAATTGGCAACATGATTGGGTATAAAAAGAGCTTCTCAGAGTGGCAGTGTCTCTCAGAAGCCAAGATGGGTAGACGATCACCAATTCCCACAATGTTGCGCAGAAAGATAGTGGAGCAATATCAGAAAGGTGTTACCCAGCGAAAAATTGCAAAGACTTTGCATCTATCATCATCAACTGTGCATAACATCATCCAAAGATTCAGAGAATCTGGAACAATCTCTGTGAGAAAGGGTCAAGGCCGTAAAACCATACTGGATGCCCGTGATCTCCGGGCCCTTAAACGACACTGCACCACAAACAGGAATGCTACTGTAAACGAAATCACAGAATGGGCTCAGGAATACTTCCAGAAAGTATTGTCAGTGAACACAATCCACCGTGCCATCCGCCGTTGCCAGCTGAAACTCTACAGTGCAAAGAAGAAGCCATTTCTAAGCAAGATCCACAAGCTCAGGCGTTTACACTGGGCCAGGGATCATTTAAAATGGAGTGTGGCGAAATGGAAGACTGTTCTGTGGTCAGACGAGTCACGATTCGAAGTTCTTTTTGGAAATCTGGGACGCCATGTCATCCGGACCAAAGAGGACAAGGACAACCCAAGTTGTTATCAACGCTCGGTTCAGAAGCCTGCATCTCTGATGGTATGGGGTTGCATGAGTGTTTGTGGCATGGGCAGCTTGCATGTCTGGAAAGGCACCATCAATGCAGAAAAATATATTCAGGTTCTAGAACAACATATGCTCCCATCCAGACGTCATCTTTTTCAGGGAAGACCCTGCATTTTCCAACAAGATAATGCCAGACCACATTCTGCATCAATCACAGCATCATGGCTGCGTAGGAGAAGGATCCGGGTACTGAAATGGCCAGTCTGCAGTCCAGATCTTTCACCTATAGAGAACATTTGGTGCATCATAAAGAGGAAGGTGCGACAAAGAAGGCCCAAGACGATTGAACAGTTAGAGGCCTGTATTAGACAAGAATGGGAGAGCATTCCTATTTGTAAACTGGAGAAACTGGTCTCCTCTGTCTTCAGACGTCTGTTGAGTGTTGTAAAAAGAAGGGGAGATGCCACACAGTGGTGAAAATGTCCTTGTCCCAACTTTTTTGGGATTTGTTGACATCCATGAAATTCTGAATCAACATATTTTTCCCTTAAAATGGTACATTTTCTCAGTTTAAACTTTTGTTTCGTGTGTTATGTTCTATTCTGAATAAAATATTAGAAGAAGGCACCTACACATCATTGCATTCAGTTTTTATTCACGATTTGTATAGTGTCCCAACTTTTTTGGAATCCGGTTTGTATATTTTTATTAAATTATATTAATTATAATATGTTATATTTACCTATATCTATAAGCACAAAAAACAGGTGGCAAAGTAAAATTCAATAAACATCATTTTATTTATTTTTTTATTATTTCAAAAAATAACAAAAAGGAAAAATATATCATCACGCCTTCAACTTCCAGGTTCAAGGTTCTTCCTCCAACAACAACCCAATTTCCACCAGTATGCTGCTGGTTAACGATATCTGTGGCGATCATTGGTAACCCGGACTTTCACTGGATTCCCTTCCTAATGCAGCCCTCCCCATTTAGCCGAGCTTGTGATTTGTGGTACATTGTATACATATGTAATGTATATACCTCGTATACCTCATAATGTATGATTAATTATTATTATTATTATTATTATTATTATTATCAATTAGAAATGATCATTTGATAATTATTAAATGACTTGCTGTTATAACTTACTGGATAATATTAATATTATTGCCTACTGTTCAATATTATTGCCATCAATCAACTGATTGATGATTTATCAGTTCAATAAGTTATTGATATTTATTGATAATATTCAATGTAAAATACTCTCATTTTAAACTCTGTGTGACAGTTAATAATATGAGACTCAAGTAAGTTACAATAAAACACATGTACTGGAGCAAGCACTCTACAAGCACTGGAATCATACCTACTGATTTATATATAAAATATAAACATATTCATAATAAAATAAGTATCTAATTATATTTTAAAAGATTGGCATAATAATTATTATCATCAACAAACACATCAATTTCACCAATACTTTTTGTTGAAATAAAAAGGCAAATCCAACTATTAAAGCAATACAAGACAGTTCAGAAAAAACAACAATTATTGTGGACATTTGGTCACAGACATACAGCAGGACAACCTGGAGGTGTCAAGCATCACTTCCTTTGATGGCTGAGGAAAGAAAATTGAGTGCTTCCGAAAAAAATGTATGTTTCCATTATTCCAAGAGATTTCTCGGATTATAAGTATAAATCCAGTTACTGACCGGTGATATGAGGTAGTCTTTAATGTAATATGTAGTGAAAAGTGACAAATTCATATGTGCATGATCAAGTAATAGTAGTATTGTAATTGACTTATTCAATTGAATTTTCTCAGCATTTAAGTGATGATCATTCATTTAAGCAATTCTCACTCATTTAAGTTTTTTCTCTTTTCAAAGGTCTGAAACACACCCGAGACACTTAATCAGCTATAGTATCTGACAACTGCTATTTGCTTGATTTTTGTTTTGCACAATTCTATCAATATAATATACAAAAGCACTTGTCCTTATAGTGTCCAGGTTACAGCCCAATACACTCTCAAAACCTACAAATTCAAATACATTTCTATCTACACTGTTTATGAGGAAGATTTGGGAATTGTCACCATTTGCCTTCTGAAGCTCTTCAGTACATTGGACTCGAAGCGCATCCATAATGTCAGTCTCAGAACAGCACAGATGTTTTTGAGCTTGGAAAAGGCATTCAGTCTTTGTCTGGACAAAGTGGTACTGCTTTTGTAATTTTTCAACAACTCTTGCAAGTTCTAAGTGATGTGCCTCCTTCCACTCGGGCACAATCAGCACATAGAAATCAAAAAGCTCCAAAAAGCCTGTCATGCTCTCCAATGAGTTTAGTCTAATATTCTCAATACAAGACACAGGCCAAAATTTCACATTCGGGTACTGAGGACTTGTTGCTGGCATTTCAGCAATTACTGAACCAAAGGGATCATTCTGTTTTCTCATTAGGTCATTCAGAAAAGTAGTTACCTCTGATTCTGTCTCCCCTAAAATAGCCACATCAAGCTGAAAGTTATCTAGAGCCTCCAATGTAGTTGTCAGGATTTCAGTTCCATTTGAGGTGTCAAAGCATCTGCAGAAAGTTTTTAGGCCCTGTATTTCCTTTTCGCTGATTTTCCCGATCTTCAGAGCATGTCGCTGGTTGGTCCTAATGTGTGCAGTTGTATGCGAGAGAGAGGCAGAGAGAGGCAGAGAGAAATACATTTAGTATCTTGATTTTGCATCTGCCTTATAGTTATTTTTAATCTTAATATTCTTAATCTTAATGTTATTTTTTATAATTTTAATTGCTTTTATTGTTAATTAATGCAACAAAAAAAAAACAACAACACACATTAAAACACTCACCTTTGTTTCCATCTATTGCCACTGAATAAATTCGCCAGGAAAAGGGGAAAAACTTCTCTTTTGAGTTCTGGAGCCTCTTTCTTAAAGGTGTCTTTAAGATTCTGCATTTCATAGTGCTGTTTGTTATGAGCTGATAGTAAGAATATATGGGGGCGCAGGTTTTTCTCTTCTACATACTTTAAGCATTCATCTCTCATTTCATTTAAAACAGCCGTTTCTATGAAGTTACGTTTCCTACTTTGTGCATGCAGGTCACAGTCTACTTTTGTTCTAATAATATAAAAGGGCTTGTTTTGTTTATGTATTTCATTGATCAGAAGCATGTTGTTTTCTCTAAATCGTTCGGATACCACTACAAAAAACATGTCATAGACGTTGAAGTTCATTGTCTCTACATAGCTCTTAGATGTAAAACAGGGTGTTCCCATCCCTGGTAGGTCCCACAGTCTCACTTGAGAACAATATGGATATTGATACACTGCAGGTTTCATTGTGGTCTCCACAACTCCTGTGGGTGCAGCACCATTAGCATCAGCATCAAGTCCAAGCAGAGAATTGATGAGTGAAGATTTTCCCGAGCCAGAATCCCCTGTTACAGCAACATCCAACTTGAATCGATTATACACTTTCAGCAAAGTCATAAAGTGTTGAGGGATTTTCTCTGCTTTTGTAGAATGGATTGCCTCAATGATTTTGTTGATGTATTCCTCTGGGACCTTTTGTGGTACTGTAAATCTGTTTTGGTTTTTTTTTGGAATGAAACAAGGAGAGTTTCAAGGAGGAGGATCAGACTCTGATTTCATTAACTATCATTTTTTATCAGTTCTATTATTGATCAGGGTTGGGTATTTAAATTTTATTAATTCCAATTCCGTGTATCGATTCTGATTCTGATTCTTATCGATTCCCAATTTTGATTCTAAACAATCAATCGCAGATGCTTTGTCATATTGGTTGTGGCACCTTGCTTGTAACATATTAGTTTATTACAATAATTACAGCTTTGTCTTTGGTTTTTACAAAGCGCAGCCATACTTTTGAGCGATTCTATCTTGTAAGCTGATTTTTATATAGATTGTCACATAAGGTCCTAGCAGTTTGGACTATCGGAAGGATTTGGCAGATTTCCAGGTTAAAAAAATGCACATAGGAATCTATAAGAGGAATGAATTTTTTCATTTTACAACATGTATCCAAGTATCTGATTCCAGAATCTGAATCAATTTTCGATTGACAACCCTTTAAAAATTTTAATAAAGGGTATATGGTCTGTCTACTGTCACATCTCGGCCAGGCTCCACTTCCTCCACCTCCCAATCCAAATGCTCTTGTTCTGATTACCTTCACCTCAGCACTCAAACCCACAACACTCCGAAAAAATACCATATAGGGTCTTTGATCGTGTGTTGTGTTTTCTAACCTGTATTCTCTATTTCCCTGCATTCCAATCCCGCTCCGCAAATCCTGTTCCCAATGATACTCTGGGTTCCTCCAATAATCCCTCCAGTCCTGTTTCCATCACCCTACCCCATCACTCCTTCCCTCCCTCTCCAATCTCCTCATCCTCTCCCCATCCTCTCCGAGCATCCTTCTCTTTGCTCCATGTGCTTCCTTGTGCTTAAATAAACATGTTTACCCATGAGGGTCTGATTCGTAACATTTACATCCCATACACCCTTTATTAAATTTTTTAATACAAATTAAGTTCCATGATTTGACTAGTCATTTTAATGGCATGCAAATGATTCAGAAATAGCATTTTGTTTTTATATAATCACTGACCGTAACTCTTTTGTATTTGTTTAACCTTTTATTTATTTCCCTCCTCATTAATGCGTAAAGCAATGATACTTTTAAAAAACCTGAACAAAGTAAACAAAATATTAATTGAGTAGCATTAAGCATAGCCTATGAATAGAATGGAAATGCTGGTAAGTGTTAACTGAGGACAAAGTATGCCACAGCTTTTTTCCACAGATTTTCTTTACTGTTAAAATCTTATATAACAGTCGGTCATTTTTTGTATAAAGTGTAATCTATTGTTTACTCGGAGGTCATCCAAACAAATTACATTACAGTCAGCAGCAATACACTACACTACACTACAGAAGTAGCAGAAGTAGCATATTGGTCGCTTTAAGGACATTTTGCTAATAGCACAGCGTAGAAAAAAGGAGCCTCATCCAAAACACAATGTACATATCTGATATAAACAAAAGGATAATAATCGAATAATAAAGGCAACAAGAAAAGATCTACTCACCCAGTGTTTGCCATTTTGACTAATACTGAAAGTGAAACTAAAAACAGTTCTTTTCAGTGAGGTATAATCAAGATTATATACTATTAGGACCATTACGTTATTCAGAAAATATTACTTTTATAACATCAAACTATACACGACATATATGTCTCTACTGAAACTGTATGGACGATGACTGTATGTTACGCTTCTGTCAGTCGGGGCGTAAAAATCGAGAAAAACCTGTTTGCTCCTCCCCTTGTAGTTTCATTAGCACGTCAGTCACACCAAAAACTACAACATCCTCCATGTTTTTGCGGAAGCGCGTTGCATTCACACAAAGAAAAACAAAAATAAAAAAACAGAAATTATCTCATGTCTCTATAATGTACAGTACGCTTGAGTTTTATGATTGATTCGGTATGCTTTTATGGAACCACAAAGTCATAGTTGCATCTTAATTCTTTTTCTTTTTTTTAAGAACTTCATGTGAATTAAGAATAAATGACACCAGCAACACTGTTGATCCGTATTATTTTCCAGAACATGCAAAACTCAGAGTGATGACAGTGACTATATGAACGATATTTTGTATTTTACATCTAATGATGGCATGGTTGCACAGAGGTATTGTATTCACATCCAGCTTTAATGTCTATGGTGGCATCATAAAACAGGTTTTAAAACTATAGCGTGCCACAGTTCCAGTCACTTTTGCTGAATATCCTCCCTCAGATGCATTAAAACCTGGCTGTAGAACCTGCTTTTGACGATCCAACGTCCCAAGATTTGTCAACGCTAATGATCCTCGACATGACCGGTGGGTCATCCACAGCACACTGACGGAGGTCTTGTCAGCAACAACAACTTTCAAGCAACACCGAGCATTTTAAAATTATACATGTGGATTGCTATAACTGTGTCATATGACACACCATCAGTAGCAGCAATGTTAAGGATTGTTCACCAATGATCATGATTTGCAAATTTCCAAATGGTTTCGACATTTTCGAGAGCTGAGCTTGTGGAAGTTCTTCCAGACATCTCATTGTCTTCCAGTGATGTTCTTCCACTCTTGAAGCATGCATGCCACTCAAAATAAGATGAACGACTCACTGAATCACTGCCATAAACTTTAAATATTAAAAATTAAATTTTAGGCACGTGTTCAGAAGACAGCTACAAAGGACAAAGGACAAAGGACGATGTCTTTTAGGGTACTCATTTATGGAGGTTGGTGCTCTCTATGACTGTGCATGCAGCCTTTGGCTGTTGGTGTGTTGCAAAACTAATCTTTTAACTCTTGGATACCATCTTGTATGTTCTCACCTTCGCGCAGTGTTCATTTTTAATAGGGCATTTAAACAATGTTTTCCACATTTGGCCTTTGTATTTATTGTTGACATATATTTACATTATTATAGTGTTTGGAAAATGTATATTTGAATGTCATGGGCAATTTTTTTGAAAGATTATTTGTCAACTATTCATAAGTGAGTGATGAATATGATGTTGTATGACAATATGGACATTAATCCATATTATAAAATTATTAATTTGCCATTTGAATTAAACCTACATTATATAAACAAACAAAATAATCTAGGACAAAAGAAACTCCATTTTACATGCTTGATACTATGTATTAGATGTAAAGAAATTTACATATAATCTTTGTTCTTGAAAAAACATTTACAATTTTGCGGGTATGCACAAAAACATATTGCAGTCTATTCCACTTTATGAAAAGCAAGTATATTATGTCATACTTATATATGCATGTTTATTTGTTCTTTCTAATTTTAATACTATTTGTTTAGTACAGGAGCCTTTTTATCTGGCTACTTTAACTGAGGTTACTAGTCCTCAGTAACTACAATTATCCATATATTGGTTGTCTGGAGGACTAATAGCTGCTAAGAATCTCATTGATCCATGGTAAAAGAACACACACTTTAGTGTAGACACCAGGAAAATCAGGTTGAGCACAGCCATAACCCCAGGACACAATGCCATGCAGCACACGGTTGCACACCAGAGGACCTCCAGAATCACCCTGAGAAAAACATGCAGAGAGAGTCTGACTCGTGCTAATCGTTTACAAATGATAAACATTTCTAAGACTATATGTTGTATAGAATTGAGGAATATGCAGCATACCTGACAGGCATCTTTGCCTCCTTCTAGATATCCAGCACACAACATGCGGTTTGTGATTTGTCCTGGATACGAGTTGTCACACACTTCTTTAGAAAGAATGGGAACCTCTACACATTGAAGGTGGAATGGGTTGAACACTAAAAAAAAGAATAGAAGTGTTAAAGTGCCTTGGGATGGTCTTTAACAAATTCAGGATGTCCTAGAAATCAATATATCTTTGTATATCCTTGTACAGTACAGGTTACGAATTAGCATTAATTTAAAGGATAACAGGATGGATTATAATTGAAGGTATTTATGAATTATTTATAGTATAATATATGAAATTAACTGAAAAAAAGCAACTGATTGTGTTGGATCACCTAACGTGGACTGACCTGAGTCTGAGTAGATGTTGCCCCAACCAGACACTGTACACATCTGCCCTGGAGTGGGGCATTTAGTGGGAAGAGCAACAGGCTTCACAAAGTCATTTATTGTTGCAGGGTGGGATAACTTTAGCAGCATGATGTCATAGTCAAGTGTCTGGTAGTCATAGCTCTGGTGCCAGTAGATGGCATCCACGGTCATGTACTGCTCTGTACCTTCATATTCCCAAATGTGGTGGTCACCCAGGATCACTATCTGACTATATGGACTGAGGTGACAGGAGTAAAGCATATATGTACATATACAATAGAAGACATTGTACAATCCTTTAGAATCTTCAAGCAGCAAATTAGTGCAGAACTGTAAACAGGTAGAATCCTGTAATACTTACTCCATCCAGCAGTGAGCAGCAGAAATAACCCACTGGTCATTGATGAGGGACCCACCACAGAAATGATAGCCAATGTTCAAAGAGACCTGCCAGGGCTGAGAGTGAGCCTGACACTCGTAACCACCAACTATCTTATCATCCAATGGTGCTGCAGCTAAGACACACACAAAAATAAAAAACATTGAAGAACAAACACTTAACCAATTGCACAAACAGGCATAAAAAGGATGGAATAAATAGATAATATTTTAACGTTACGTAGGAATTTGCTCTACCAGTGTAGCATAAAATACAAAAAAATACAAAAATTCCCTGCACATGTGCAAGCTAGATTTTTTCCTCCTTACCTGCAGCACCCAGAAGAGCTACTAATAAAATCAACATGCTGTTCACTGTGTTCACCTGTCCAGACACAATATGGTCAGTTCTGCCGCTTTTATAGCAGTGTGTTTATCTCATAGCGGCACACTGATTATCTCTCACACTCTCTTTTTTTCCTCTCTCTCCTTACCTTTCTCTAACTTGTTCCCTGTCTCTCCCTTATGTATATATAGAATTATATATACTGCTAATTTGATCCAGATATTCTCTAACGCTTAGGGGGAGATTAATTTGTCTAAAAATTCTATAATGAATTGACAAACACATATTGATTGAGTTACCCAGTGTGGTTTATTTGTGTATTTCAATGATATCTACCAAGGTTTCTGCAATTCTCAGCCAAATGAGTCTTGCTCCAATTTTTGCATATAAACCAGATATAGGTATCTTGGGTCAAGATAGATTATAAAGGTAAAGCAGCTTAGATACACATGTCTGTTCCCACTCTCATATCAACATCCTCATTGAAAGTAATATCCCTATTTAAAAGACAACATATGATTGAAGCTTGTTTGCTCTTCTTTGCTCAATCATGTATTGCTCTTTCAAAGTGTCAGGGTCATTTGATCATGTGGTTGTTTTCACACAGACTCTGGCTTTAAGCCTAGGACAGATTCAAATATGCAGGAGGCATCAGTGAAAGTAACTTAACTTGGATGCTCAACATTGACACAAGTAGACTATGAATTAGATATGCTTGTTTTACCATTTATATTTATTTATATTTTATTTGCATATAACTATATATATATATATATATATATATATAACAATCCATTGACATGCCAAACCTTCAGAGAAGTTAACCATTGAACAGTTTAGGTAGCTTTGAGCCAGGTGTGTGTGTGTGTGTGTGTGTGTACCAGGGATAAAGTTGGTGTATATATATGAAGTTATGTGACACTCTATTTGGCTTCTGAAGCAATCAACATGAGCTTGGTCATTCTGCTGGCACTACTAGGAGCTGCTGGTAAAAAAAATTTTTTAACATACATTTATAAGTACAGAATTAAAATGATTAGCTTTGGTGCAAGTGAGCTGGACATTTCTGTTTTTGTACTCAATACGCTGTAAATGATATTAGACTGCTTGGTTCTGTTTTGACCAATAAGGACAGTGTCTGTACAGATAATGTAGTATAGTTTCAGTAGAAAGTCAGTGTGAAAATCCAGGATATAAACAACACACCCAAATTTTGCAGGGTTATACATGTGCTTGGAATGAGAATGATAAGCTATTGTGCAACTTCATCATGTTTCATGGTTTATTGTAATGTGCATGTGTATGTAATATGATCTCAGTGGCAGCACCCAGTGGTGAACAAAGAATTGTTGGAGGCTCTGAGTGTGTCGCTCATTCACAACCATGGATGGTGTCTCTGCACTATGGCTATCACTTCTGTGGAGGAGTGCTTATTAATGAGCAGTGGGTGCTCTCTACTGCCCAGTGCTGGTACAAGTAAGTACTACACAAATGAAATATACTGTTTCTTTTATCTCTAGTGGCATTTCTTAAAATTACAATCTGACCTTACTTTGGGAAATTTAAGACAAATTATCTTCAAAAAGTTCCTTTACTTTTTCATCTTTTGGGATCCAGATCGTTTATATATTATATAATTTAAAACATAAATATATAAATATATGGCACAATTTCTTAGTGGTTAGCACGTTCGCCTCACACCTCCAGGGTTGGGGTTCGATTCCCGTCTTGGCCATGTGTGTGTGGAGTTTGCTCCATGTTCTCCCCGTGCCTCAGGGGTTTTTCTCCGGGTTCTCTGGTTTCCCCCAGGTCCAAAACATGCACTGTAGATTGATTGGCACCTTGGAAAATCGTCCGTAGTGTGTGAATGTGTGTGTGAATGTGAGTGTGTGTGTGCCCTGGGTTGGCATTCCATCCAGGGTGTATCCTGCCTTAATGCCCATAAATGCCTGAGATAGGCACAGGCTCCCCGTGATCCGGTGAGACAGGATACAGCAGCAGAAGATGAATGAATGAATGAATGAATGAATATATATATAAATATATAATGTTATAAACCTTAATTGTTTTTGTTGAGTTCATAGAGAGAATCAAGGATCTTATTCTGACTTGCATCTTTATCCTTTTCCAAGTCCCTATGGCATGCAGCTTATTTTGGGAGATCATGATGTGCGTGTGTTTGAGGGAACTGAGCAACTTCTGAAGATAGATAATATCATCTGGCATCCAAAGCAAGTACATTTTATATCAGATTCAAGTATCGATCAGTTACCTGTTATTACTAATTAATATAATACTATATGTTTTACAATATAATTATAAGACTGCACTGGTTATTGTACCTGTCTAAAAGTTATCCCCTATACTGTCTTGTCATTAGATATGACTACAAGACTCTGGACTATGATATTATGCTAATTAAGCTGTTCCATCCAGTGAAAGTGACTGATGCTGTGCAGCCAATATCTCTGCCATCTGGCTGTCCCTATGACGGAATGCCCTGTACTGTCTCTGGATGGGGGTCTCTCTATGCTGATAGCTGTAAGATCATGCATAAAACATAAACTGAACAATTAGTTTTTGACAAATAATGTTAAAATCACATAGAATATGCAAGTTTGAAATAGTGATGTTGAAATACTGAGTGAAGCAAATATATGATTCTAATTAATAATACCAGCATTTTTTTATATTGCATTAGAGGAATATTAAGTGTGTGGATGGCACCTCTGTGTTCAGGTCTCTCAGTTAAAAGGTTTTTGATAGTCTGCGCATAATATTAAAATGTCAGATTTTTTTCCTTTGTCTACCAACAGTATTCATGCCATTTCGCCTTCAGTGTGCTGATGTTCCAGTTGTGGGTGAGCAGGAGTGTGAGAGGTCATATCCTGGTATGCTGACTCGTAGAATGATGTGTGCTGGCCATAAGGAAGGTGGCAAGGACGCCTGCTCCGTATGGATTTACAGTCATTATTTAGTATAAAATAATGCACCTGTATAAAGTCAGAGCTAATGTCAAATTATATATATGTGTGTGTTTGTGTGTAAACTCATACAATTAACTTCAAGGATCATGACTGATTGATCAATTTTATCTTGCCTGTCTTTGGCAGAGAGATGCCGGGAGTCCGCTGGTGTGTGATGGAGAGGTGCATGGACTAGTGTCTTGGGGTCAAGGCTGTGGGTTGCCAGGCTATCCTGGAGTCTACGTCAAAGTGTGCGAGTTCCTCTATTGGATCAAAGATGTCATGGCCGCAAACCCTTAGAGCTTAATTTCTGCATTCCAACTTCTTTTGGTCCCCCATTATATCCTTTTATTTCATTATTAATCTCTCACCCTTTTTATCCCATGTGCCATGCTGTATGACTTTGGGAATTCTCTGCTGTTCTGTTTTTTCTTCACCCACTCACCTATCAGGAAAAGTAATGAAATAGTATTGGAATACATTAATAAAAACAATTCTGCCATGACCATTATTCCATTGTTTACCAAAAGTCATACTTCTATCTTTAAAAAACTTGTAAGTATAGTAAGCTGTTGCTATCCACCCAGAAAAAAGCAAATGGTCTAGCCAAATAACTGTTAAAAATATATCACTTTGCGATCTCTAATTCACCAATTTTATTTACAATAGCTATTATTTCTGTAGGTTTGTATTTTTACATTTTATTTATTACACTTTTTGCATAAATTCCATATATCTCAGATGTTGTCCAATATGCCAGTATGTACACAATTCTAATTAGTGGCAGGCAACTGGGGCCTAAATCACCTTTTGACCACAATAGTACAGCAGTGTACATTTTTGTTAGAGAGTCTATACAATTATATTTCTGCTAAGATATGTTGTAGGGTCAAAGAAATCTTCCTTGTGGACTTCATAATCAATAGTGCGGATAACTGTAGCTTCAAATGTATTAAAAAAAAAAAAAAAAAAAGAGAATGAAGATCCAATAAGATTTTGAGATATTCTGGGGACACTCAAAATTTACAGCATACATATTTCATTCATCGGCTACCCCTATATCTCATCTTCCCTTGGGTCGCAGGGAGCCTGTGCCTATCTCAGTCGTCTATGGGCATTAAGACAACCCATCGCAGTCACACACACACTCACAATATCACACACATTCATACACTAGGGACAATTTTCCAAGGTTCCGTGCATGTTTTTGAACCGTGAGGAAACCGGAGAACCTGAAGAAAAACCCCCGGAGGCACGGGGAGAACATGCAAACTCCACACACACATAGCCAATACGGGAATCAAACCGGGACCCTGGCAATGTGCTAACCACTAAGCCACAGTGCCCCCCCAACCCATATATATATATATATATATATATATATATATATATATATATATATATATATATATATAATATATATATATATATATATAGTAGTAGTAGTAATAACAACAAGAAACACAAAATGTGCCTTAAATCCTAATAAATTTCAAATCCCCAGGAAAACAATAATCACTGGAATTTCTGTAAACAGAAAAAAGGTATAGAAACAAATGTATATCAAAAGGTATAGAAATGCCAAAAGGTATAGACATGTCTGAAAATACTGAACAGACATATAAATAACAGAAAATACATAATTGGTTGACTGTATTTTGTTATTTTATGTTAATATTAATGATTCTGCTAGATATGATGAAAGGAGAAAGGAAGTGAAAGGAGATTTGCTGAATTGTGTTAAATTCATTTTTACTTTAGTAATGTCATTCATTTTCGCTGCCTGAGTCTCTGAGGCTTTCCATTATACTTAAAGTCTATAAATTATAAGTGTCCATGGAGGCATGAAGAGAAGCACAAAACAAAGACAATCTATACAATCTATTGGAGGAACTTTACATATAAAGACATAACTTTACAATAACTGGTTAATGATCTCATTCAGTGTTGATGTGTTTGACGACACTAAAAGGGAACCTATCAATATACTGATTCCAATCATAAACAAGCAGGGAACTAAACTCCATATGATTACATAAAATTACTTACAACTGAGCAGTGGAGGGTTAATGGCCTTAGATTAGCAGGGCTGGGATTTAAACTCACGACGTACGTGTGAAATACACAGCATTTAATTCAAGTATAATAAAGTATCACATTTTATCTTTTTATGAAGCAGAGTCGAATCACATTGATCAAAAAACTTTTATGATGAACTTCAATATATGGTCAAATGTATGTTAAAACATTTATTGTCAAAATAAAATAAACACACACACACACACACACACACACACACACAAACACACATACACACACACACACACACACCTTTGCATGAAAAGACTTTCAGAAAATGAGCCAGTTTTAGTGATTGCAAAATGTTTTATTGTAGTTAAATATTATAGAATTATTATGTAACTAGTTTGAATTTCTTGATTAAAGAAATATATAAATGTATTTATTGTATTTAATTGTATGATTGTATTTTTTACGATTGTATTTTTCATTAATAAAGGCAGCTGATTTCCTTTGTATAAGTAACAGTCTGGGTATATAAACTCCAAGGTAAACCGTGTTTAATACATGATTGTATTTCACAGTTACTGAAAGGTTAGACCACATTTTGTAGAGCAAGAAGATCTTAAGTTTACCGATTGTTACAGTATAAATAACTGAATAATACAATTGGTGTGTAATAAAGTTTACAGTATTGTGATGCTTGTTTGATGTATATACCCCTATTTCATATAATTCAGTTATTTGTCATATTTGTTTCCATGGTGAAATCCTGTTGGAATGACAAAGATGAAAGTTTTCTCTGGCCCTGACTTTGTCTTCCTGTTAGCGACTCGGTTTCCAAATTGCCCCGGTCCTCTACGTCCTCCCTCCGTTTTTCTTTCTTTTTTCCTGAATGAGCAGGGCTTGACCAGGGAACTACACCTGAAAAGAAAATACCCCGAGGGATATGAGGTTATATATATATATATATATATATGATAGATAGATAGATAGTTTTTTTTCGCAAAACAAAAAGTTTCACACAATAAACAAGGTACTAGATCTAAAAGCAACACTTCAGAATATAAGATAAGGTATTTTATGGTAATGATTTTGTGTAATGTAAATAAAGAAATTTATTTGGTATTTAATAAAGAGGTCTCTATATTCAATACCAAGATAATGAATTTAGCTTTAACCTTGAATGAACTTTTAGCTATAAAAAATATTCTTTCTAAATCCTATTTATTAATAACAAAAAATATATAATTTATAGTATCAGAAATGATATAAGACAATTTCATGATAATAATAATAAAAGATATTAATAATGAAAACAAAATGGGCCTGGAAGTCATATTAACTTGGGAACTTTTTTAAATGCTAGTGAAAGAGAGGTGGAAACCTTTTCGCCCTGTCTGTGACTGTGATGTTTGGCTCTGCTCAGAATCCCACAGCAAATGTCTAGATGAAGAGAACAAAATAGTGAAAACAAATATGAAAAAAAGCATCTTAAAATATGAACAAATATGTAATAAAGATTGTATTTATGAGCATGTTTTCACTGTTATTTAAAACAGTTTTGCATTTTACCTGTCAGGGGTTTCCTCCATTAGATTTAGATGGTTTGCTGAATGTGTCACATTGCTACAGGTAGACTTTTACACAAAAAAACAGATTATATGAACAAAGAATCTATAGATATTATATAGAAGCTACTGATACATATTTAGTCAGGTTACGTGTATCAATGTACCAAATTTACATAAATCATTAAATCATTAGTCAATCAAAATGACCTTTGATGGACCCTTTAAAAATCTTGTTATACAATAATTACAATTAACATGGCTTCTGTGGGGGGCACGGTGGCTTAGTGGTTAGCACGTTCGCCTCACACCGCCAGGATCCGGGTTCGATTCCCGTCTCGGGAATGTGTGTGTGGAGTTTGCATGTTCTCCCCGTGCCTCAGGGGGTTTTTTTTTTTTTACCCCGGGTTCTCCGGTTTCCCCCGGTCCAAAAACATGCATGGTAGGTTGATTGGCACCTTGGAAAATTGTCCCTAGTGTATGAATGTGTGCGTGAATGTGTGTGTGTGTGCCCTGCGATGGGTTGGCATTCCATCCAGGGTGTATCCTGCCTTAATGCCCATAGATGCCTGAGATAGGCACAGGCTCCCCGTGACCCGAGGAAGATCGGCAAAAGCGGTAGAAGATGAATGAATGAATGAATGAATGGCTTCTGTGATTAGTATGAATGATACAGCTATGAGATTCCATTGCAAGTGAAACAGACAACTGTTACAACAACTTCATATTTCATGGACAACAAAAAGGACACTCACTGAGTTACTGTGACCTTTAGACTGCCTGTCTCTAAAGAATGGACGGTTGGGTGGTTTGGGAGACGGGCAAGGGGAGGACATAGTGCTCTGTTTTGGTGGAAGTGGAGGAGGTGATAAACTGGAACTAGGAACCTGATACTCCTCTTGGGATGCCTGTCATGGCAGATGGGGAGCGTAAAGAAAAACATGAGCTTTATTAGAGTTTAATACAAGTCTTGAGATGATATTATATATATGTATGTATATATATATATATATATATATATATATATATATATATATATATATATATAATTTATAGATGAAAAGTCACCCTCTATTTTAATTTGCTATTCAAGTGAGATACATTTTAACCAGATGTAATACAAATGTAGAGGCATATGTTGAACTTTATAAGTACAAATGTTTTATTTAGATGCATTTCCAAATATATCACAATGCACCACACGAATCAGTGACTTTCAAAAAATACCACCTTTATGGGAAGTAAATACATCATTTAACTTTTGAAAAAAAAAAAAAGATTGCACAGGAAGTCGCTACCAAGTAAGATGAGCAGGTTTGCATATTATGTGTGGTATGTCTGCTATTGTTAACCACACACATTTTTTGGCAAGAGAAAACTTTTTGGGACAAATGTCATAATGAAGATCCATGAAAGGAATATGCCTGAACGTATTTTTCAAAAACCTGTTCATAAACCATGAAAGAAAATGTCTGATTCTGCATGCAAGGAACCAACTCTCACCCGTTTCATGGCAGCCAGTTTTTGCATGACAAGCTGTACATCTTCATGATCGTCATCGTCATCACTCTCGTCATCTTCATCAGCCTCCTCCTCGTCTCTCCTTCTGTGTGTGCTGTCTCTTGTGGGGCGATAAGGTTCGATGAGGATGGACTCTGTCCCTTTAATGTCACAGCGGCAGTAGGGGCAGGTGTGGGCGTCCGACTTCTGTGTGTCAAGCGATAATGCAACACACATACAAACAACTTACATCAAGCAACTGGACAGAAGAGATGAGATTAAAACTCAACCACTTCCTTCCTGCCAAAGACATTATCATTAAACTGCACAATACTTACAAGGGACGTTGATTTGGACACTGTAGCAAAGTTAATTAAAAAGTATGCATGCACATAACTTGCTGTCATAACTTGTTGAAAATGAAAATGCTTTGTTGAATGTGGCCGAGGAACACACACATACACACGCACACTCTCACACACACACACATAAACATACATATGAACACAAATACATCATCTACAAAAAATATAAATGATTATTTACTATGTTACAAATTAGATCATTTTCTATGTTTTCTTTTTCAATATACAGTCTCAGCTGTGTATAATTCTGTTTTCATGTATAACTAGATAAATCAGAATGAGACTGAATACCTGCCAGCCAGCGAGACAGGGCCGACAAAGCAGATGTCCGCAGGGCTGAATACGAGTGTCTTTTTCTCTCTCGGTACAAATCTTACACAGCTGAAATGTGCTTCCCATTTCACAATACAACTCATATTGTTCCTGCAAAACGACAAACAG
Source organism: Kryptopterus vitreolus (assembly GCA_030449085.1). Lineage (NCBI taxonomy): Eukaryota > Metazoa > Chordata > Actinopteri > Siluriformes > Siluridae > Kryptopterus > Kryptopterus vitreolus. The sequence goes on from JACRUU010000031.1 coordinate 303,011, forward strand.
AAACAGACAGAATCACACACACACACACACACACACACACACACACACACATATATACATACACAAACACATGAAAATTGCCACCGAAATGTAATGACTTTTTTATCAGTGAATTTCAGTTATGTTAGATGACATTTTTATCAAGAGCTAATTCACTGACAATGCTGCATTATTCTTACATCATTTCAAAACAAGTTAATCAAGTTGAGCCATTCTGCTAGCAGATGTCAATCCTCATAGACGGAAATAAGTGAAGTGGTGAAAAGGGGGTGGGCGGGTGATGCTGGGAAATAGGGTTTGATATGCTTGATACATCAAGCAAATGAAACCCTGCTTCTTGTGGAGAAGGATGTTGGTGAGCGATTCATTTGAAGCCATAGGCAAATTAACTATAGTTGACATTAACTACTGAGAACTAAGTAAAAAGAGGAATTGAAAAGATATATGCCACCACAAAATTATGTATACACTCATAATATAGCCTATCATCTGTTTAAATCAATATGCTTAGACGTTTGAACGTGTCCAAACGTACTTTTTTGTTTTTGTTATTGTTTTTTTTTTTTTTTAACTCAATATAATCTTTACTGTCATTCTTCTCATTGTTACCTCTGAAACTGCAATGCGACCCTTCTGAGATGGCATACACAGGGCACTAAGATCAGGGTTTACATCACGCCCATCTGGGTATAAGTAACTGCAAACACACACATATTCGAACTGACCAACTTGTGCTAATCTTTGAATTTCTGCTTTCAAGATTTAGTAAGAGCTACACACCATCCCTGTTTGAAGCCTTGTATTAGAGCCTGGTACAGAGGTGTACTCTCTGGAATGGTTTGCACGATGCTGCAATCAGGGGTAACATAACCGATTGCCCACTGGCCCATTCGGGTGCAGCTGAGGCGAAAGATGTAGCTAAAAAAAAAAAATCAAAGATCAAAAAATAATAATAAAATAAAGGTCTACTTAAAATACAACACATTATAGCTTAATAAATGCTAAACAATATATCACATTTAATGAAATGACTTGAAAAAAGGCACTAAAAGGACTTTTATAGTTTAATTATTATCATGAATTAGATTAGTATTTTTGAATAAGTATTTTAAGAATAAGTACAAATGTGTGGATTTCTTTGTGAGACTATAACAAACCTTCCAGGACGATGTTTGTGGTGTTCCAGTCTGGCTTGTACTTGGTCATAAGTGAGAAATGCCATGTAACCGGGGTGTGTCACTGCTAAATGATTCCAGTTCCTCAGCAGTGTTGACCAAGGCTGTGACAAAATACGACATTTTACATGATAAGGATCTTGCTAGGGATGTTTCGTTCACAATGAAAAGTGTGATCCTAGATAAACATAAACAAATGTGTTACAAAAAATGTGTTACTTTTCATCTAGATAAAAATCAACACCATAGTTTCTATAAATGTGTACAGTATATGGTCTTCTTACACTTCATTTGTGCTGATTTGTTGTGTAATGTTCAGTAAATATCACATCAACAAGCATATTTGGGAAAATCTAAGGGATTTTTTTGCCAGTAATATACTATTGCATTAGCTTCAAGAAAAGACTACCTTTTAGCTTGCTTTTTTGGCTCATGCAGAAATTGAAGTTGGGCCGCATTGACTTTTAAAAGTTGACATACGGGACAGGCAATTTCCCCTCCCCCACGCCTGTCAGCCCAGCAAACCCAAGTTCAGGTCTCCAGTCGTATAGTGAGTACATGGTATACATGGATATACCATGTGTGTGTACTGTCAGCCGAGTTGTTGACGGGGGAGTAGGGGTTCTGGTTCAAGCTTTACATGCTCTTTGCTATATTTCTACTCATTGAACATACTCCGAAAATATGCAGTTACACTTTGATTTGGATCATTCTGAAACTATCAAGAAACAGTGACAGAGAATAGACTTACAATAATGGACTTATTTTTACAAAGTCAAACCTCATAGCAAACTAATTCTTAAAAATGTGTAATTCTTTTAATTCTTTACAATTTGCCAGTAATGTTCTGCCGTGAAGAGATTAGTTACAAATGTAGGGCCAGGTGATGCTTCTAAATGTGAGTTCTAGTTAGGACTTAAAATGTCATATGTCAAGTTCTTTTTTAGTCTGGGGTTCTTGAATGATATCAGCCAATGCAGGTACCTGAAAGAGTCTGGTGAAGATGTCAAACTCAAAGATAGAAACGTGATCATTGCAAGTGAGGTCAACTGTAGACTTCAGAGCCATGGCCTCCATTCCTTCTTCAAAATTGTGAACATTTTTCAAATGTTGCTTAAAGATACTCCACTTAACTATGCACCTGAATGTGACAGAGATCAATGACAGTGTAAGTCTAGTATGTACATATATACATATATATAGACAATAAAATGAATTTATATTTTTTAATTTAGTATTATATTCACCCACTTGTTCCCAAATGACTTTTTCCAGAACTCTCTTGCCTCTGTCTTGGTCAGGTTGTATGTGTCACCATGAAACTGGCCACCTGGAAATATAGCTCGTAGTTCGCAGAGCATATGACTGAATAACAAAGACAACTTTGTCAAGTTTCTCCTGAAAAAGCAACACAAAAAAATCAACCAACTAAATTTAGAATCTTACTGCAACTTTATATTCACTGATAAAGCAAAAGTGGAGGTTTCCTTGTCAAATAAACCTTTCTACACAGTTATGAGTCTACAATGTCAATGGGTTAAAAAGCTGTTGCCGTGCATACTCACCTTTAATTACAGTTTAGACACACATCTTGTTGACAGTCACATAAACTGTAAAAAAAAATGCCTGCATGCAAGCTACTAAAACAGGAAGTCACAGTTTGACATTTCCTGTCCTAAGACTTTGTAGTTCGCCAACGGAATTTTCCATTGGCAACTGACCATAGATAAGACTCACGGCAACATCAGCATCACAGGTGGTACAAATCGATCTCTATGTTACACTAGAGCCTTCTCTGTAAATTCTAGTACACTGCAATTCAATTATCAATAAACTTTTAGGCATATGTTTGTGCAGTCATGCAAACTACAGAATGAAGATAAAAACATTAGATATAATTGTATTTCATTTTACATCTGGTCTTAATGGAATACAATTTTATCTCATTACATCATATTTTCCATTTATTTACCTGCACTGATATGCAATGCACATGCTTTTTGCTCCAAGTTGCTTAGATTAAAAGACACTTTCATAATTATTTATGGGTCAGTAAAACTTCAGGGGATAAAGATTTTAGAGAGATAGCTTTGCTACCCTAAATAGGTTTTGTCACCCGAAACATGTCAGCCAGTTAACCAACACTGCTGAGGCCTGAGGATTTTGTTTCCACTCTGACAGGATGAGCACATGTTTACCTCTTTCTCTGGGCTACTTTTTCAAAGACTTAATTTTCCATTAGTCATTGTAATCAGTCTAATCTTTGCTTTCCACTCTATCTGTTCGCACAGTTAAACTATGGTTAATTCTTAATAAGAACATGTGTTTACTATATTAGCAAACACTTTAGACAAATATTTCATGTTTAATAAAACTATATAAAATTGAATTGCCATGATTACTTCAGTGTGTGCCTACACAATGTGTGTAGAAATTCAACTTTAAAGTATGATGCAAGACTTATTTGTCCTATTAACACTTACTAATTGAATACTATTACTACTAGTTCATTACCAAATTTAGACAGCACTTTTATAAACTCTAATTTAACATTATTGGGCTTGCTATTTACTAGTTTACATTATACGAAAGCGTAGTTCCACTTTGTGTGTAGAAATACTTTATTTGTTTACTCAACATTCATTATTTGATTAGCTAATAAAAATGACTTATGTTGAATGTAATTAGATATTTGGTACTGGTCTGGATGAACTCTGGTATACTTCATCATGACTTCAAATTTCAATTTCACCTATATCCAATTGACAAAACTCATGTGCAGCTCAGTCATTTAGCATTTGTAAATATTAAATGATGGAGATGCACATGGATTCTTTCAATTGGACATAAAGTAAATGTGAACATTTTTAAATTTGATGCTCCCCAAAATGCGTGTCAGACGAATCAAAACCACTTCTTTGCCGAAGTTAGATTACAAACAGTAGACATGACAAAATCAGGTATTATAATACTAGTCTAAAAGCAAGTCAAAAGATTAGTGTATTTATTTGTCAGTAATTATAATTTTGCCAAAGACAAAGAAAACATTTTGTGGAAAATTTGATGGTGAGGTGATGGTCAGAACGTTGGAAAGAGTTTATGAATTTTGTTGCTAAGGAATGCAGCTATTTTGTTGATGGAAAGAAAGCTCTGGTGTCTTTTCTATGTGAAAGCCATAGTACACTATTTGAACAAAGGTATTGTAAAGGCACAGTTCTGGTTTTCAAAATGCAAACAATGAAACCTGACCTTCAAAAGTACAACGGCTATCGTTAATTATGTGTCATTTCTTTTACTCAGGTTACTAATTGTACG
>JACRUU010000031.1:312500-337500 GCA_030449085.1 Kryptopterus vitreolus
GAGAAGGATGTGCAGAGGGCAGATTGGACTTTCCCATTCAGCTGTGGCCCACCTTAATACCCGACCTGTCAGGAGAGAGATGGTGTATGCCACCTTAACCCTCTCCGTGCTAAATGAAAGAGATTGCAAACTGAAGACTAAGTAACACTGAGTAAGGAAGGAGCGGTAAGTGCTCTGACCACACTAACGGAAGCAGCAGGAGGAATGGGCAAGGTGGATGTGTGTGGAGGGGGCGCGAGCCAAGGGCAAGCCGGGAGGCGGAGAGAGACCACGAGCCAGGGATCCAGAAGCCAGATGAGGATCGGAAGCCATAGAGCAGAAACAGGAGATCTGAGCCATGAGAGGATCAGAAACCGGAGAGCAGATCCAAGAGTAATCTGTGAGCCGGGCAAGGAAAATGATAGCGAGATCAAGCTGGGAGAGTGATCCGAAATGCTGGGGAACTTCAGGGATGACCGAAAAGACACTCAGGCACCATTCCCATGTCCTGGAGTTCTTATATATGCCAATGCGTTGATTGCCATTCCCGCATTGTGAATTTATGGCCTCCTATCGGAAGCAAGGAGGCAGTGCGGACAGTGCTCGGACGGGTTGACAATATTTGTTTAATCTGTTGGGTTACATACATTGGATGTCCAAAAAACAGAGACACTGTCTACCTTCAAACGTCGATTGAAGACATACCTCTTCCAACAACACCTATCCTAAACACTTCTTTCCTCTCACTGTCCAGGAGTCCATAAAAAAAACTGTCTATGCTTAAGTTTGTATTTATCCTTCATGAATGAATTTATCCTTAGCTGGAGACCTAAAGCACTTCTTGTACGACGCCTGGATAAGAGCGTCTGCTAAATATTGCAAATGTAAATGTAAATATCAATATTTTTCTTTCTATTGTGTGCCAGTTTCAGCCCATTTAGCCCATTTGGCTGATTTCAGCCAATTATTTTTTTTCAAATCTCTGACTGCATGAGTGTGCTGAACAGTATCTGCAGATTTTAGAGCAACAAAGAATGCTCAAGTAGCGTATTATATTTTTCCCAGACATAGAGCGCCACCTGATCCCATCCATCAGTGGCTTGAGTACTGAAGTCTGCCACTGAGTGCTGGCCGTGAGCTGCAGAGTGGAGTGTGACAGAACTGAAAACCCATGACAAGATTAAACCAGGTTGGTTAGAACAAAATGTTCTGAAAATGTTCTGAATACTTTTCTTTTATTTTGCTTATAAACAAGGTCAGATGTACCAGTTTGAACCAGCTTAAGGTAGCCTTGAGGGTCCATAGATACTTAAGGAAGAGGACTTCCTCATAGTGGGAGGACTTTGTTCTTCTTAGGTTTTTGGCATGCTTGCTTTCAGATGACCAGCTCGAATAAAGATCTTTTTTAGCGTATGTAATAGCGTATTATATTTTTCCCAGAACGGTATTTTTCAGTCTTGTCATGCTCTTGAGCCATACCAAGCTAATCATAGCAAACAGGATGCATGAGATCAATTTGGATCGAAGTATCTTAATCAAAGTCCAGGTCCACTTTCACTTTTTTTCTTTTTAATTTGCTTAATAGCTTTCCAATAATCTAAAGAGCATACTGTATGCTAAATATATTTTCCCTCATATTTCTCATGTTCAGAATATTTTAGTTTTACTACAATGTTTGCTCACATAGCAGGAGAGCTGCCACTCCTTCCTCACTCAGTGTGACCTGGACTTTCTCCAGCAGAGATAGCTCTTATAATATTGATTTTTACAATAGTAGCACTACTAAGGCTATTGAATTTGGACATCGCTTTCAGATTCTGCACAAGACAAATGATGGTCTAAAACACATTTAGAAGGTAATAAATGTAATAAATGAACTTGACAGGCACACCTGTGTAATGAAAATCATTCCAGGTGATTACCTTATAAATCTGATAAGAGAATGAGTTTGCCAGGCTGTCTTCAAAGATTAATGTCGCTGCTTTTGACAATTTGAATTTTAATTCAAATTCCTACATTAATACATGTTCTTTCACAGTATAGACGTCTTTAATATTAATGCACACCACTGACGGAGGAAAGACGTGTCCAAATTGCCCAAATCAAAGATAAATCATTAAGCTGTTGTCGCCCCCTAGAGGACTTTTTGTTTATTTGCATAAAATGCCAACGTCTCTTAAATACAGATCATTACAAGGTAGTTTACGACATAAACAGATGTTTATTGCCTTGAGGCTTGCAGGTTGGATATATATGTCCACTGGTTTAATCTTGTCGTGTTACTCAGTCTATGAAATGGTGATTTTTATGTCATCTATACATTTTTTGATATCTGAAATTCTACTTCACTTTACAGCTAAATTCATATTTAGATTAATCTGAATGTTATTAGATGATTTGAATGTGAGTATGTCACTTCGAAAATATTGTGGGCAAACAACTTGATGTGGTATAAAATGTGGTTGTTGACAACCCGACCAAATAGTATTTATAAATTCATCTAAATTCAGTTTTATTCTGTATATCACTTTCAATATACATTTTCCCAAAAACAGCTTTATAGTGATAAAGAGGCTACAAAATATTTTATTGATTTGTTAGTACCTATAAGGTTATGCCTGAGTGAGCCACTAGTTACAGTGGCAAGGAAATTCCTTGCAAATGTATGAGGAACTTTAAGAGAAACCATACCACAAAGGGAACCAACCCTTGTCTAGGTGGCACCTAATGCCAATTCATTATGGTTTTTCATTGCTGTTCCATGAACTGTTCACTTATTAACTGCTTGAAAGCAGAAAATATTTTTTCACTCTGCATTCATGCTCTTAACCTCTAGAGCAGTGGTTCCCAAACTTTTCTTGTTTGAGGCACCCTTGGAAAGCCTTTCAAAAGTTCCCGGCACCCTTATAAGGAAATAGATATTTAAAATCTCCGTAGCTTTTTTATTATTATTTATTTATTTGTTTCATTTCGAGAGTTTGCATGCAACAACACCTTATACCTAGTCCTAGATGATATGAGAATACTGTTTACACTGATTCTGCCTTAATAAAAAAAATAGTATTACGATACAAATATGTAATTGTATCTCGGTAGTCCCCTCCCTCCCTCCCCTCTCCCGCCAAGAGAGAATGACGTTAGTGCAATTTTCCCCGAAATTTTGGCGGCACCCTCAAAAGATCTCACGGCACCCCTTAGTGCCGCGGCACACCGGTTGGGAACCACTGCTCTAGAGTAAGGCGGTCTTCTCAGTTACTCTAACTATTGCATATCTTGCAATTACAAACAGACTCAATGCCATTGACACTTTCATGCTGCTCTCTGCACTTTGCACAATCACTTAAGCATTTGCACAACTAAAACTATTTGAATTGTGACATATTCCCATGTATTAAACACATCAAGCACATTTTATATTATAGCATGTCATATTAAGGCTTATAAATGCTGCACTGCAATCATCATGTGTCTTATTTAACTTCTCTTCTGGACAACTCAATATTAGTTTGCTTACACTGTTCATATCACTATACTCTGACTACGTATAGATACATGGTGGTGCAATCTATAAACTATAACCTGTCCTTTTTGCTACTGTCTTTGTTGCTGCTGGAATTTCCTCCAGGATAAATAAAGTTTCTATCTATCTATCTTTCTAACTGCCTGTCTGTCTATCTATCTATCTGTCTGTCCGTCCGTCCATCCAGCCATCCTTCCATCCATCTATCTATTTCTATCTATGTGAGCAAGGCGATAATAGCCTGGTCCGTCCGTCCTTCCTTCTGTCCATCTATCTATCTATTTCTATCTATGTGAGTAAGGCGATAATAGCCAGGACAGAATGCTAGTTCATTGCAGGGCAACATACACAAATAGTCATTCACACTTAGGGGCAATTTTGCCTGTGCACCTAATTGTATGTTTTTGGGAAGCTGGGGGAAATTCCAGGAGCAATAAATATAGATAAATAAACATAAACATAGGAAACCAGTGTTTAATGTGTACTTTTGATTCTATTCTATTCTATTTCACCTCATAATGTAAGCCATGTTTTAATGAAGATTTGAACAAGAATAAAATATGTGACATAAATAACATCATTGTGCAGTAATGAATATGCAACAAAGGCTTCTGCTTCTAAAAAGTCATAATAAATTTTGACAATGACAATGACTCCGGGCTGAACCCCCATGGAATCTTTAATTGAACTGAATAATGAGTAGAATGTTTAAACCATGCTATTATCTGTAAACAGGCCAAAGATAGAAGCAACAAGCTAGAAACTCAACAACATTTGCGCTACTTGGCCTACTAGCTAGCCAAACATTTTATGTTACGAAAGAGGAAGCAAGAAATCAGACAAACTAAATGCATATGTTTATATCTTATATATGTTTTGGGTTGTTTTTGTTTTGTTTCTCTGCACAGTTAGGAAGATTAGATACGTAAGTAAGTTATAGAAAATCATTCTTTTGAACACTTCTTTTTAAAAATCATGCATCCTTATATAACCCCACCTGCCAAAATTATATTAGTCTAAGTTAACTAGCTGCATAGTGTTTTAAATCCCTGGAGATAGCACATTTGCACAATGCCCCATTGAATCCCTGAATCCCTGCATTCCCTATATCAAGATAATTTTTAAAACTAGCCAATCTGTCATCTGTTTACATTTCAGCAGCTACTCCTGAAATGTCCAAAGTGCTCTAGCATCTATCACAGGGATCGTAAACATTTGATTCTGGACATTCCAGTATACAATTCAAACACTAAACATGAAAAGAACTGCAGCACTCTAGAAATTTTAGTAATGAAAACCATCTTTGTCTTGATATTTCTTGTCAGCAGAGGGCTCTCTTTATTGCCACAGTTTCCTTGTTTTTTGTTTTGTTTTGTTTTTTTACTAAAGATATTCTCATAGCTTCCGAATTGTGTGTGCTTCTATTATGCCCAAGATACAGCTCTGCAGCTTTATAACAAATAGACGTCATTCAAATAAACATTCAGAATTTAAATCTGACTTTTAAATGTATGAGTAGAACTTGAAAATCTCGAGACTGACCATTAAGGGGTATTGCTTTTTGTTGTTGCTGGCCTATGCCTGTTCTCATTTTTCTACTGTCCATTAGGAAACTACCTACTTCTCTGTGCAGTTATGCAAATGATAAAGGTCCGAGAAGATTTTCACTTCTGTTTGCAGTCTGGATTCCCATGAGTGTGTGTTTCTTGGTGTTATACTATCATGGCACAGAGATAATATTACAGGTCACAAACTGCCAAGTTACACCAGAGAAGCTTTATGGAGTTTTAGGGACTTTAACGCCTCGTGAAGCCTTTCCGTTTGACAGTCTGCTCGCCCGTGTTGTTCAGGAAAGTCCCAAATGGGCCCAGGTAACTGAAAGTTAACGCTAGAGTAAAGACTTTAAGAGAGCTTGGAGTGGGGGGAGAGAAAGACCAGAGAGGTGGTCCATTGGTATGGAAACATTCTGTCATAGTGTGTAAGCACCTTTCTGGTTAATATTCTTGATTTAAAAAATACTCGAATAGGAAAGGCATTGTTATTGGACAGAAACACTGGCGTTTGTGTTCAGTTTAGCAACTGGATAAGGTTAAGGAAATGCACCTTATTCGTCGGGTAAAGTGAACACAAATGCCAGATGAATATGGTGCATTAATAAGCAGGATTAATACGGTTTAAGAAATGCACCTTTCGTCAGCATCGAGCATTACGGAGAACGTGACTTTCTGTCACTATTACCCAAATAAGAGACCGCGCTCTGACCAGCTGAGCGTTGTACAGGAAAAGGTTGAGAGGAGCAGGCTTCCTGATAATGAGGCGGAGGAGGGAGATCCCCGTGGGCTGCCACGCTTCCTTCTGCGGCAAGGGTGCAATTGGTGAATCCAAGCGATAAGATTACCGCTAAATGCGTCCATGCAGCCATGCGCTGTTTTTCAACATTAATACGAATAGACTTTACAGACATCAACAGCGCTACTAGCAGTATGACCAACAACACTAACTCAGCGTTTAAAAGGCAACGAAGTCTAGAATATTTGGCGTTTCAGATACGCTTCAGATTCTACTATGCCATGTAAATGACCATAGTGTCATTCTGTGCCTTGAAAGGCCAGACCCCGGTGCCCTGGTGGATCATGCAGGTAATAAAATCCAGTGGTTTCGTTTTGACAAAAAAATAACCGTGTGAAAGGGAAAAGCACGGTGTTCGTGTGTGCGTGTGTATGTGCGCGTGTACGTGTGTGAGTGCGTGTGTGTCTGAGAGAGAGAGAGAGAGAGAGAGAGAGAGAGAGAGAGGAGAGCTCAGATCATCAGACTAATTCATTTCGCCTAGTGTGTTTAACACGGAATGACAGCAGGCTACGCGCTGCCATTCTATTGTGATTCAACAACAGCGTGTAGGATATTTATTGAGAATGAAGCTACGTTTAAAGTAGCACTAATTACCTCGGTATCATGTTTTTGTGGCTTTAGCAAACTGCAGTAGGCTTGTCTATAGTCATTATTGCCCGTCTTTACCTGTTCTGGTCTACAGCTCGAACTTTAAATATCAGGGTTTTGCATTATGCACCTGTAACACCATTAAGATGTCACCGGGCTGATTTTTTATTATTTATTTTTTTGTTAAAGGCAAAGGTCGTTTTCTAAGGCAGCTTCTTTAATACTCCTAACCATGACCATGAGCGGTGTAAACAATGAAGCATCTACTCCGCTCGACCTGAGGACCACAACAAGAGATATCACAGACCGGACTACAGAACAAACCAGAACACAAGTAGAGGATCGGACGCCAAAGATCGAGAAAGTGGAATGCACGTCCAAAGGATCTCCTTGCATTTCGCTTGCGATTGAACTGGACAGCAGATCATTCAAGGACAACACGGTTATCGCGTCATCTAAGGTGAAGTGTGAGGGGCTGGCTGGTAATTGTGTCAAGTCGCCGGAGAGCTCTGCCTCAAAACTTCCGATAAGAAAACGTCCTGTCCGTCCAGAACACAGACCTCCGGAGCAGGCAGAAAGCACGGGTGTAGAACCACCGGTCAAGATTTTAAAGACAGACTTGAGCCCAAGTAGTGCGATAGTGACCAAGTGCTCTAGGGTCAACAGTGAACTGAACACAGAGACGCAGCAGCTGGTTCCGAGCCCGGTTCCAGCACAAAGCGAATTTCAGCCATCTCCAAGCACACCATGTGAGTAATTCCTTTTTTTTCTCACTCTCTTGTCTTTCTTTACTGAATGCATGTCTTAACAGAATCGTGAGAAATGTTTAAATTGTTAGACAGATTAGACAGATGCTATTTATTCACATGCAGGCAAGCTTTTCAAAAAGTATGCATGTAGTATACATTATGATATAGACTTCCATAAATGCATGTAAAGTTTTTTGTTGGGTTTAAAAAAAAAACATTTTAACATATTATAGCCAGTCAGTCTGTGCAAAAAAAAACTCTCCAAATGATATATGTGAGTGTTTGTGAATGTATGAGTCAAAGAGACTCACATATATATATATATATATATATATATATATAGAGAGATAGAGAGAGAGAGAGAGAGAGAGAGAGAGAGAGAGAGAGAGAGAGAGAGAGAGAGAGAGAGAGAGAGAGAGAGAATTTCACAAAAAGATTGCGCAGTCATGGTCAGTCCAAGTACATGTTGTCATTGTGAAACTTGTGTAATCAACAGGAAGTTTTCGGTTTGCCTAGTAGCCCCTTGCAGAACATGTCAGTAGGTCAGCAGCTGATTGTAAGTGAAATCCCAACTGTTTCTGGGGGAAACAGCCATGTCAGCATTTTCGATCAGCCTCCAATGTTTCTGTAGCTCAAATGACTAACCAGACAAATCACAGAATCTTGTAGCTAAAGCCTATAAATATATAGTTTTAGACTGCTATCCAGAACTTTCAGGTTAGATTCCTTTTTTATTGTAGAGTTTGAGCAATGGTGGCATAGTAAAACTATACGTACTCTTTAGGGCATTTTTGTGGATTTTTATTTGTCTTTTGCCTATTCATATTATAGACTGCCTATCCGCGCACCATTACTCGCTTCCATTTACCCCCCTTTATACATTCGAAGATGATCGCCTGCGATATGAGGTTGATTTGGCAACACACCAGGATGAAGATGGGGATACGTAAGTGATTTATTTTTCGAGACAATATATTTAATGATTATTGCATTAACTACAATTTTGAGTTTTAGTGATACTATTGAATATACATTTCATGAACAAAACATGAACAACAAAAATGTCCGTGGGTGACAGATGCTTTTCCAAAAACACAAATTTATTTGTTAAGTATTTACCTAGGGGCACGGTGGCGTAGTGGTTAGCACGTTCGCCTCACACCGCCAGGATCCGGGTTCGATTCCCGTCTCGGTCATGTGTGTGTGGAGTTTGCATGTTCTCCCCGTGCCTCAGGGGGTTTTTCTCCGGGTTCTCCGGTTTCCCCCCGGTCCAAAAACATGCATGATAGGTTGATTGGCACCTTGGAAAATTGTCCCTAGTGTATGAATGTGTCTGTGAATGTGTGTGTGTGTGCCCTGCGATGGGTTGGCATTCCATCCAGGGTGTATCCTGCCTTAATGCCCATAGACGCCTGAGATAGGCACAGGCTCCCCGTGACCCGATGGAAGATCGGATAAAGCGGTAGAAGATGAATGAATGAATGAAAAAGTATTTACCTCCTTTTGACTTGCTGGCAGTGTGAGCTGTCACAAGCAGCTCTATACAGCATTCCCCCAATGGGAATTTTACCACCCCCTAGCTTGCTTTTCTCTATCACATGACAGCTACCATGGCTCCCCTAAGTGGTGAAACCTAATGCAACTTCTTTTTAAATTGCTTTTCGTATCAGAGGGCAGTATAACCCGCCTGCTTCCACATTCATGAGCTTTTGGTTATTGTTTTTGTTTAGATGCATGGAAAGAAATTATTAAGGCATTACAACAAATAGAGCACGGGCACTGTCAGGAGTTGAACTTGCTATTTCCAAAGTTGGTCTCTGTTATCGTATTGTTTTTATTTTCTTAGTACACGATTATCATATTATTAACTTACAAGTTGTTGTAAACATTAGCACCCAACGTTCCTTTGATACATATTAAATAAATGTCTCTTCATAGTGTAATGCAAGGTAAGATCAGATAAATGCAAATGCAGTTAAGCAACCAAGCAAGATACTTTCTGATTAATACCATCAGAAACACGGGGGATAATGGAACTAAGTGTGTGTGTGTGAGAGAGGGAGAGAGAGAGAGAAAGAGAGAGATAAGATCTGGTGGAAATATGGAATTAATATGAGCTAGTCAATTTAGTCCAATATGGCCATGCTTGTAGGATGTTGGGTCACCTGATAATTAGTGTTCATATTTCCTTCACGAGCCATGCTGTGATAAAAACAACAACAGCATCAACTATTCAACACTTTCTGACCAGAGAGCTCAATTACTGTTAATAATTGTGTAGACCTGCTTTGAAGACCAAAAGAATGATCTTTCCTAGAAGCATGTTCACTACAGTATGTTGTTGTGGTTTTGAAATGGTATTAGTGTATCTCTGCCCACCACATTCTTCATGTCCTTTGTGATGAGGATACACTGCAACTCCTTTCTCCTGTGATTCATCACACTGACTCTCACTGGCATTCATTCTGTGAAGGAGGGGGGGGGGTGGATAAGGTTAAAAGTCCAGAAGTGTTTTTCCTTGTAGTGGTGTAGTACTAGAGGCAAACAATACCTGGTATTTCACTTTGTGAGAAGCAAAGTTGCTAAGTCAGGATTGAATGAAAAGGGGGGGACAATGTGTTATGAATTTGTGCATGAAAATGTCTTGAAGGAGCCTAGAAGAAGAAGCACTTCTGTGAGTACAATGGCACATGCCAAAGGCTGCAAATGTGTATAGACAGCTGAGGAAAGCCAGGCTGCACGGGTGGTGAATACATCAAGTGCTTGGTCATGCATGGATACACACACCCTTACTGTAAGACCTAAACAACCACCCACATGGTGCCATCTATGGAAATGTAAATGTCACTCTCAACTCATGTGAGTGAAACTTGGCTTTTGAAAAATGACACCTGCTTAATTGACACACAAGTTTAGTCAACTTGTGTCAAAAAAAACTTTTCATATAAGTAAGCATATCATATTGAATGAGTGTACAAAGCGAGAAGACTGAGTCTTATTTTTGACAGCTGTTGTTAGATTTCAATTTGTGTTTTAATTTTATTACACAGTCTTTATTGTTATCTGTTTTTGCACTTTCTTACTGCTAAGCTTACCTTACCACCATATGTTAATGAATTAAGCTGGTAAATTGTGGTATAACACAATTTCCTGGCTCGTCTTGTTACATCAATAGCTTGTTACATCAATAGCACACAAAACAACATAAAGTACAGACACGCACACACACACACACACACTCCTCCTTCTCTGTAATCCGCAGCTTTAAAGCTTTTACGTCAATGGGTGTTTCATCCTCTCACCTTGTTTTTTTCTCAGCGCTTTTTAGACCCTCATTTTCGGGAAAGCCACTGTGTGTGCGCGAGTCTGCGGTTTACTCAGGTGTCTCTCTATCTCTCTCTCTCTTTCTCTCTCTCTCTTTTGCCTCTCTTCTTTTTTTCATTCTTTTTAAATGAATGGGCTCAAAAACCCAAACATCCTCTCCCCACTTCCGCTTTCACTGTTTTCTCTCTCTCTCTCTCTCTCTCTCTCTCTCTCTCTTTCTTTCTCTCTGATCTCTGATGCTCTCTCCTTTTTAAAATATCTAGTTCATTCAAGCGCTCTGGTCCTTATATTCTTCACGACATAATAATAATCCTAATGATTTTTAGATGTATTTTGTTTTTGTTTACATGTTTGACATTTTATGGCATGTTCATCCATGTAATAATATAATAATTATCTAATTGTCATCCTTTCAACATATTGATTCCTCCTTCCTTTCTTTATTTAGCCTCTACTGAACCACCACACATGGATAAGTATAATTATGGGATGTTGTTTGGACCCAACAGTGCAAAAAATGGGTTATGCATTATATCTGGTGAATTGGGGCATCACACATGGGTGTATTTATTCTTGTATTTACCTCTTATTATTGGGGGTGCATGGGGGTGCCAACCATGATATTGCATACGCAACAGGAAAGGTAATGGAACTCTTTTGTATTGTTGGCACAAAGTTTTGGGATAGTAATTGCCTGAAAGAAAATGGAAAGAGGAGATAAGGATAATGTCATGGTGGTTTCCACTCTGCTGTCACTGTACCTAAAAACGGCATATTTCAAACGGCATTTCTTATTTAAAGATGTACTCGTTGGGAAGCTGAACTTATTGGTAGTTCGTTGGTTAAGGCTCTGGGTTACTGATTGAAAGGTTCATGTTCAAGTGCCAGTATTGGTAAACATCCACTCTTTTGGGCCTCTACAGAAAGCCCATATTCCTCAATGCTCCAACAGTGCTGTATCATGAGTCCAACTCCTATCATTGCCAGGGATATGTAAAGAAATAATTTCACTATGCTTTATAGTACACGTGACAAGTATAATGCACTTTTCCTTTCTTTCTACCTGCTCACTACAAACATATGCATAAACATATCAGCTTTTAGGTGTGTTAGACGTCAGTAATAAAAGGAGGTATACCCAACCAACCCTATTCCCTGTGCTAACAGGAAGCAGGAAAGGAGATCAGATTTTATTTTTCAAGGTTTGAACAAAAAGTAAAACATCATGTCACATCACGTCCCAGAATGAAAAACACAGGAAAATAACTAATGCAGTTATTGTGCAGTTAATTTTTGTTCATCCTGTACCATTAGGAGATATATTAGCAACAAATTATGAAGCTGTAGGATGTTTTTTCAGCTTTATGCCATGGCATATTACATAATTGAAATACAGAGGGGGGGGGAATCCACATATGGAACATAATATGTCGATCATTTATTGTGGCTATACAGATATGGAAAGGTGTGGCTGATATGGTTACATAGACAGCAGTTGAGCAGTTTTGGTTTTTAAAAAATAGGGTTGAGCCCAGTTCCAAAGGACATATAGAGAAGGAGCAAAGTGTAGTGAGTAGTATCCTGACATTCATTGCTATTGCTTTAATATAAGACAGGTATCTTGTGCATTTGTGTGCACTATGGCTGCACTAAGCACAAACAGCAAAACATTCAAGAAAGAAAAATGAAACTTAATTTGCATGTAGCAAGCTGCATCATTCATTAAATGTACATTAATGCTTTTAATTGCTAATGTATGTTTGATGTGCATGGGTCAGAAGTGTTGTCTTAATAAAAGGAGATTTTTTATTCAGATAGTAGCCAGAGACACCTTGCTTTTTTGGCTGAATTTTAATAGCACTTTTTTGTTTGCTTCCTGTTAGTATTTTTTTTTTGCATGATAACCCATCATAGTTTTATTTCTTTGCATGTAGGAAGTGAATTTTGTATTATCTATATCAGTGTAAACTGATACCAAATAATTGTCATAGAGTGCTGCAAAGAATATTTCAATTTTTATTTATGCTTGTTGCCTATCCATTATCGCTCCATGCCACAAAAAAAAAAAAACAAACAGACTTCTCGTGATAACACTGTGTTCTTCTCGGTCTTCTGTAATGTTGCTGAAACTCAGCTCTCTACCTGATTTCTGGTAAACAGTTCCACACATTGCTTGTCTCAGAGTTTTTGTGCCATATACAGCTTCCCTTCTGTCTTTGTTTACTGCCAGAGCGGGCCATGCCACAAGGGATGTGAGGTTTCTGTGTCTATGGCCTGCACAGGATGCCGCACATACGCAGCAATGGCTTTATCTGGGCTGCGGTCTAACTAACTCTCACTCACTTCCAGGAACCTAAAGTTTCATCTGTAGAGTAGCAGAGTCAGAGAGAACATGAGATTGTGAGAATGAGTGGATCAGCAATGAAGAGTAAAGGCAAAGCAGGTCTCTGTTGAGTAGAGTCAAGTTACAAAATTAATTGCAGCTGTTATCATAATTCCTCAAACCCTTCTGTTAGGGTACGATGGGTATGTACTTTCTAAATACATAGAATCAAGTGTCACATTTTCATCTTATTTAAAATACTACTATTGGTGTATGCAGATAGAGTGTGTTGCTATGACAATCATATTTCAGATGTTAATGTAAAATAATACCCATATATGCTCAGCCACAAGGATTAGGTACTAATGTTGGATGATGAAGCCTGGGATGTAGTCATCTTTCCAATTCATCCCAAAGGTTTTCAATACTGCAGAAAAGGGCATTCATCTAATTAGAATATAAATGTACCAGATGTCCTCAATCTACTGGGATTGTATTAATAATCCTCTTCTGTAACTCTGTAGACAAGGCCTAAATTGGGAATGTGGCGAGTTCAAATCTCAGATCTGCCGAAAGCTGCCACTAGTGGTGCCCTTGAGCAAGAGCATTAATCCTCAACTGCTCAGTTGTGTAGCATAGATATTATCTTTCAGGAGCCATAAATGTCAGTCTGTGTTTCCATTACTAACTAAGAATCATTGCACCTTGAATTTAACTGTCTACCTAATCCACTGTACTCACGTGATCTTGCACAAAGCAATTTCCATGAAATCAGATAATTAAAAGAGAAGAAAAATATTGCGGTTGGATCAAAAAGGACATTAAATGCAGCCAGAACCCCTTTTCCTGCATCATATTGTCATTTCACATCATCACTGAACACCATTAAACAGCATTGAAGGTATGGCTACATTTTTCTATTGGTCAGAGGTTGAATGGTATCATTTGGGTATTTGGTAGTATCAGGACATGGAGGAAATAGCACGCTGAAACCATGCGGCAATTATTACTAAATATAATACTCTCTGTGCCAAGCTAATTTTATGTAACATCACTGGCACAATTTATCAGCCCACTCAAGGAAGCCTACCGAGCTCTGATGCAAAATGTATCATTTGTCGGAGCACAATAATAATGATTAATATTCTTTGTGCAGATTGCCTATATCGCTTTTGAAAATTCCTACATAGTGAGAATAAAAGTTATGTATCGTATTTGATAAAAAAGTATATGATCAAAAGAAAATGAAGTGTCTCTAGAAATAAATAGTACTGTGTTTGAAATATATGATGTGCTGTAGAAGGTTGTCAAGTATGGTGAAGTAATTTATGGGAATCGTAGTAATTCAGAAGAAGGCCAACACCTTTTTTGGCCTCTTCTGCTTTTTAAACTGAGAACCAGGGAACAGAGAATGTGTGACATAGCAGTTTGTTAAACTGGCTACGTCTATATGTCTGAGTCATGGCTAGCTAAAACAGTCGTTCAGTCCAGTTTCCCCTTTCTCTTCTATCCCAGCTGTGACATTTGAATTTTACAGTGGCTTAATAAAAGGGGTTGGAAAATATTTTTCAGGAACAAACATGATAGAGTTGTATGTAGGACTTCTGAAGTAACTGCATAACAGAGACCGACTAGTATGCGATGTATGTGATGGATAAAAACAAATGCCTGTATCAAAAAGGAATAGAGACAAATAAAAGGTAAAACTTGTGAGCATATTCTCAGGATGTGGCGTGTTATTCCCTTTATTGTGATAGTGTGGTGCTGCTATTCTTCCTTGTTTTGTCGTTTGTATGGAATGGCCTACATGAAGCAATCATGGCACTATGCTTTCCGTTTTCCATTTCAAGAAACAGCTGTGACTCAGATGCCCTAATCTCCGTGACTATGTATGTTCATTCAGATTTCTAATCTTGTACAAATGTAAAATAAAAAAGATCTCTTTTGGTGCTTGAGCAGTCATGCGTCCTCTAAGAGCCCCACCAATGTTTTATGTTAGAAACCATTCATAGATGTGGGAAATAGCCCTTTGTTTCCTTCATTTAATTGCACCCTTACACTAAGGAAGTGTGGTTTTAAAAAATCCCTCTCTTTCTTTTTTTTTCCTGTTGAGGCACCATAAGTCACTATGTGACTGATGAAACTGATCAAATGTGGACTTTTTGCTTTTTTTTCTTATAAAGAATATTTAGTTTAAAACCATATCATATGGATAGGAAACTTGACATTTTAGTATAGCTAGGACTGATTTTACAAAGACAAGTGCTCATTTTCAAGCTGGGTCTTATTCACATGTACATGGGGAAAGTTGGTTGTTACTAAAAGGTCTTATAAATTATTATTCAAAACAGAAAGAACATTGCCATTGTCCCAGATGTCAGGAAATGGCCTCAAACCAAAGTAGCTGTTACTGGAAGCCTCTCAAAAAAAAAGCACACCGATCAGAAAAAAAAGTTTACATCCTTCCAACATTTTCACACAGATCTACCTCATGTTGTTTTGCACATAGAGAGGTGGAGCTTTTCTGTGAGATGATGGAAGATAAAGATTTCCCTGCATTTACTGAAGTTGGTTGCATATTTGGACACTATGTTCAGGATGACTCATGTAGGTTTATGATTTTCATGAGTCACACATCCAGGTGATGGAAAAATATGCTGATCAGTCCATCATTTTCCCAGTTGTGTTTTGGATGGGTATTACAACTTCTGTTTGTGTGGCTGAAGATGAAATTTTCCACTATGGGAATACATGTATGACTATTCTGACCAGGTGAAATGTTTGTATTGGGAGAATGAAGTTTCATACTGTATGATGTTACCTCAGATATATTCAGGAATTGGCTAACATTTACTAATTCAGTGGTTATATAAATATGTGGTTTTGATGTGTAACGAGTGATTAGTAACGCATAGTGTCCATTTAAATAACAAATAAATGCTTAATGTATTTCTAAGAAATAAGTGTTCTTTTCTGTTATGTTTATGTGTAAATTTGGAAGGTTCAATGACAGTTGGGGTTAAAAAAAAGCAATAGTAAACTTGGACTTTTTCAATATATGAACCAATTCCAAAACATTTGGGCCAGTGTGCAGTCATTTCGCAAACCTGTATTTTATTCATATCTGAACCTATAATATGTATTAGAAAAATTTGAACGATTTAATGTACAATTTAAATTTTTATTTAATAGCTACAGCAAATCTTGAACGTTGGAACAAGGCAACAAAAGACAGTAAGTGTTACTAAAATGAACAGCTGGAGGAACATTTTTCAACTAATTAGTTTAAAGGGCAGCTGGTCAGTAACTTATCTTAGAGAGGCAGATGCTCTCAGAAGTGAAAGACAGGCAGAGGAGGAAGAAGAATATAAGAAAAGTCTTTATTTGTCACATATACATTAGAGAACAGTGAAATTATTTCTTTGCATATCCCAGCCTGTTTGGAAGATGGGGTCAAAGCGCAGGGTCAACCATGATACGGCGTCCCTGGAGCACAGAGGGTTAAGGGTCTTGCTCAAGGACCCAAGGGTGGCAGCTTGGCCCAAACCCGGATCTTCCAATCAGTAGCCCACCGCCTTAGACCACTGAGCTACCCCCTCCCTAATTATGCTCACTAATCTGTGACAAACCGGATCTACAAATTGTGTAACAATTTCCAAATAATGTTCCTCAAAATAAAATAAAAAAAGACTTTATATATCTCATAATCTACAGATCATAATATAATCAAAAGAATCCAAGAATCCGGAGAAATCTCTTTGTGCAAAGGACAAGGGCAAATTCAACATTGGATGACTGAACAACTTTAGGTCCTCTGCATTAAAATCAGCAATGATTCTGTATTGGAAAGCACTGCCTGGGCTCAGAAACACCCACAGAATCACTTAACACAGTTCACAGTTGTGTCCTCCACAAATGCATATTAAAGCTCTATCTTGCAAAGAAGTAGCCATCTATGCACATCTCACTGAAATGTCGCCATCTTCTCTGGGCCAAAGATCATTAAAACTGACAAAGTGGGAGATTCTTCACACTTTTCACTACTTGAACACAATTGGCACATTGTGAAATGAAAATTATGAATAAAAATAGCCATGAATTTTCAGAAGCAAGACACAGACATTTCTTTTCTCGATACATTGCAAACATTAACTTGAAATGGTTAATTTTCTCATATTATATATTTTACATGTTGCTATTCTCTTGTACATTTACTATTAACTGACATAGTTAGCCATATTAATTGTAAAATTTGCCAGAGGTGTGCTTCACTTCACTACATTACTTGTAACCTTGTAACCTTATGATCCAGTTCATTTCAGAGTATCAGAATAGTTTAATAGGATTTCGGGTCAATGTCTGGGCATGGCAATGATGGATAAACCTCTAGCCAACTCTTTGCCCTCAAATGAATGCATACAGAGCTTGGTTGTAGCATGGTTGGTTTAATATTTCTGTCACCTAGAACAAGTCTCCATACATCCCTGATAATAGAAACCATTGAGCCTCTACCTTCATGTCTAACTCTGAGTCTTAGCAAGTCTGGTAACATATTTCACCATAATCACTATATTTCAGTTATTCTGTTAGAAAGCAAAAAAAATGCTAATTAAGACTCATCTGTTTACAGACTGGGTTTGGCATGCATTAATCGTCTAATTATTAGATGCCTTTTGCTTAGTTTATTGTAAAAGGAGCATGCATGTGTCTCAGAAACAATAACTCCCAAACTTTCCAAACTTTTGACATGCTCTGTATGCGCCCTTAAATCCTGGTACATACATACATACATGCAAAACAGATACCCATTTACAGGTATCCTTCTCGAGACATGAAAGTTTGAAACTTACAGCATGATATGTTACAAAAAAAATGACAAAACTGTTAAGAACAGAATCTCTTTGATTTAAAACTAGATGTGTGATCAAACTCCTCCGTAGCAGTTGACATATTATAAGCTCATTGTGTGGATGATGCATCTGTGTGTGTTATTGCAGGGCTCTACATATTGCTGTGGCACAGGAAAAAGAGCCAGCAATTCACTGTCTGATCCACATTTTGTGTCAGGCACGCAAAGACCTGGACTTATATAATAACCTAAGACAGGTAGGAAACATTTATTTAGATACCCATACAAAACAATAAACAAAATAGTGACACCTAAAGATAATGTGACAGCTTGTGACTATAGTAGAAAAAAGAGAAAGCGCATGATTTCCTGGTAAGTAAATGTTTTTAAATGCACTATGCACATTCGCATGGTGCATAGTGCACACCAAGCTTCCTATGACTGGGAACTGCCTTTCCAACTTCCCGCATTGCTCTTACGGCTCGTACTTACTGGATTGTCCCCGAGCTTTCACATTCTGTTTTGTTTTGCACCCTCCCTCTTTCTCTCGCACTCTTTTTCTCTCTATCTCACTTTTTTTCTCCTTTATTAAAGAACCATTTCCATCATTCTCATCATTAGAGCTAGCCACTGCATGTTTACCCAAACCTCAGAAATCACCATACTTTATGCTGAGGTTTCATGCTGCAAGCCAATTACCAGAAGCTGCGCCTCAGTCGAGTCTGTGAACCGTCAATATGTCTTGTGTGATATCCTGTCTTCATTCACATCAGTTCCCCAAAACTAAACAACCGTACATTCCATTTAAGAACACTTCTTCATGTTTTCATACAACAGTGTATGAATGCAAAGGATGGGTATAAGAAAATATCATAGCAGCTTCATAAAAGACCTTTGAGACTGACCTTTTACCAAAAGGAAATTAGCCTAATATTCAAACTGGAAAAAGCATAAAGACATCTTTTTACAGCTGTGTACAGATGAGCAGTATATTTCTATTTCTCTGCCTATATTAGCTTTTGTATTATCTGTATAGGTACATGCCTAGCATGACCATCAATTACTGGCATTCCAAATGCATGATAGATGCACATTTTATATGTATGATTATTCTATATTCTCTATAATTCTTTTAAAACAATACACACAAAAAGGGAAGTGCTGTTTTAATTAATGTTTCATGCACAAATAAATAGTGCACAGGCTCGCTATGCATTTTTTTTTCTGGTTCTGCTGCATTTTGATTTCAGTCCAAAGCTTTGAACCTGAGCTAAAGTAGAATGTGTTGCTGTTCGAGCAAGCGTGCTGGGTAAAAGCAGCTGCTGTGTGTGCGTGTGAGTGTGTGCGCATGAACTTAAGTATCCTCATTCCGAGAAGTCACATGATGGCTTTCACATTCTGCCTGTTTCTCAACATACCTTCTTTGAATCACAGGGTAGATTCAGGGACTTCCCCTAGTACTCTCCTCTCTCTCTCTCTCTCTCCCTCCCTGTCTCTCTCTCTCTCTCTCTCTCTCTCTCTCTCTCTCTCTCTCTCTCTATCTATTCTCTCTGTCTTTATCTGCTATTGAACACCTGTTTTTAATCTTGCTTCTTCTTATTATTAATCTTCTTCTTCTTATTATTATTATTATTATTATTATATAACTAATTGTATATTGCATGTAGTTTAAATTTCACTATCAAAATTAATGTAAGATTAATTTCACATTAACATTGTTGCCTGCACTTTGGCTTTTATGTTTTCTGCTTTCAGGTACATTTGCCCAATAACATTTTGCGCTGTCATAATTCAATGTAGGATCTTTGGATCTTGTGTAACTATTTTTCCCCAGCTTGCACGTCCATTCATCCCTTTCTTTTTCAGGCAGAAATGTGATTCTAAAGATACGCTGCAGCGGAGAGGAAAGGGATTTTCCCTCTTTAATCCAATTCTTCTATACTCCCGCCTCTTCCACTCATTTGTTCCCGGCTTTCTCTCCCTTCTCCATTTTTTTTCTTTCTGTTTCTAAATGCTTTGAAAGCTGCAATATTTATTTGTTGGGCTTGCCCTGCAAGTTCTTCTTAAGTAATCATAAGTAATCATAATCTCAATCATTTAAATTCATAGTGACTTGAGATATATAAAAAAAACACTGAACAAATATAACTGATCTGTTATTCCTCTTCCATTTTAATGCATTTGTGTAGCACACTTACACAGACCAGTGAATGATTTTGTGACGTCTGATGACTCTCAGATATTGGATCATTTCCACAGGAAGGGAGAGCCACAGGCATTGTGACACCAAAGGAATTTCTATTGTATCACTGTACTTTTCTCTGTCTGTTCTTTTCCCCTTTATTTAGCTTGAGCTGAGGCAGTCTAGTGCCAACACTTTTATTAGCACATCATAATAAATCATTGACGAATAAACAAGTGAAATTTACTAGAAGGTTACTGGTTGTTTGTGGTCCTATGTGGATTAGCAATGTTGTGTTTAAGTTAAATGTTTGTCAGTTCATTCCTTTGTTTATTTATATAAGTTTATCTTGTTGTTTGTCCCCTATGGCATTGACCTTTAACCTGTTATTTGATGTTCTACTGATGAGAAAGTAC
Source organism: Kryptopterus vitreolus (assembly GCA_030449085.1). Taxonomy (NCBI): domain Eukaryota; kingdom Metazoa; phylum Chordata; class Actinopteri; order Siluriformes; family Siluridae; genus Kryptopterus; species Kryptopterus vitreolus. Next base: position 332,780 of record JACRUU010000031.1, read on the forward strand.
CAGGATACAACTCACATTTACAGTTTAAATAATCCAGCGTAATTTTGCTGTTTTAATACTGTAATGAAATTGTATAGGAAATATAAGTGAGGATGGAAAATGTGATTTTTGTGTGTGTGTTTCTGTTCTTCAGACTCCTCTACACTTAGCAGTCATTACTCATCAGCCTACAGTAGTGAAGGCTCTTCTTCGGGGAGGAGCAGATCCGGGAGCACTGGACCGTAATGGACAGACAGCATTGCATCTCTGCTGTGAGCACCAACAAGATGTTTGTCTCCATATAATACTCACCCACCTCTCCCGATTACCAAGCTTCCATCCAGCCTGTCTAAACAGCAGAAACTTTGAAGGTGAGGTCAGGTCAAATGCAGTGATGTAGAACACTTTTTTTTTAGATGTTTCTTGTTCCTTGATAATAGAAGTGTGTGAATGTGTGTTCATGGTGCCTTGCATGTGACCTTATGTCCTGTGGTGTAAGGATAGGCTCCAGATGCCCCAAATCACAATTAAATGAATAATGAAATATGAGTCAAAACATCCAAACCAATGTGATGACTTTTAAAGAGCATTTTTACAAGAGCAATCAAACAAAAAACACTTTTTCTTCTGAGCATGTTACACTGCCTCATAATGCAGCATAAGCAGGAATTTGAAAAAAGAGATGTGGAAAATGTCTACACATGACTTGTGAAAAACGTAGACTTTACTCTTCGTCAGTGGTAGGTGTTTTATATGACAGAGAAGAGCTATTAAGTAGGTCAGAACTAGCCGGGCCTAACTGTATTCAAGCCTCCACTCTTCTGGGAAGGCTTTCCATAATATTTTATCCTTAGCTATGGCCAGGATTTGCTCATTCAGTCATAAAAGCATTTGTAAGGTCAGGCACTGATATCTGATATATGAAATATCTGATTTTTTAAATTAATGCCAAAGATCTTTAGTTGGTTTGTGGATAGGGTTCTTTGCAAGTCATTATATATCTTCTTCAGCTTTTATAAACCATGTACTCATGGACCTCACAGGCATTCTGCGCCTGGAATATGTTTGGGTCCATTGGTTTGAGGGGAAATAGTAATCCTAGAGCATCTAAAATACACTTGTGTTCTTGACCATCATATAGGCATTTTGAATTTAATAAATAGTGTATTTGTATGGCATTATTAATGAAGAACAATCCTATATTATATTTGGCTTAAGCGATTGGCAGTTGTTGAGCAGGAGGGGAAATAAAATGGCACTATGAAAAACCATAACAATGGCAAAATTCATAATATGCATTAATAATTTGTTTCCAAGTATAGTTGTTAAGAATGACCTTTAATACAGAATGCATGAATTTCAGGAAATAACTAATTGTTTACTGCATGTAGTGGCTTTGGCAAGACCGCATAAGCTTATTTAATCATATTTATTTTTGTGTTTTACCCAACCACACAATTTGTTCGGAAGCAAAACATGTTTGTTTTCAGAAAACCGATCACAATATTAATGAAAGGTCTAACATTTTACAATGTACTCAACTTTAGGCTTAACACCGCTCCACTTAACTGTTCAGGATGGAAATAAGAAGCTGGCAAAAATGTTACTGGACGGTGGAGCTGACATCAATGCTGTTGTGAGTACTGTAGCCATCTCTACCATCTCATTTTCATGGACCTAAAATGTAGGTGCATTGTTCCAGTATCCTTATGTCACAGGCAGTGCTCCAATATACGAGTCAACACAATTCCTGAAAAAATGTCAAATACATGTATGGTCAGTATACTGTTTTCCTTTACAACACAGGATATTAAGAGTGGCCGAAGTCCACTCATACATGCTGTTGAGAAGAGCTGTATGGAGATGATCAACTTCCTTCTTGAGGTGTGGTTTTATTTCTGTTTGTTTTCTGTTGTATTTGTGTTTTCAGTTGTATTTCCTTAACAGATTATGACTCAGCTACTATCTAGGCCTTCCAGTGAAGTTACACAGTCACAAACTCTATTCTACCTTTGTACTATTCATGAGCACACACACACACACACACACACACACACACAGACACCTTTACACACATTACTATACACCTAATTTGCCTGTTGATTTGGCTGCTGATTATTGTGATTTCTGTTTAATGGAAAAAATAAAGTTTATACCTTCCTTCTAGAAAAATTCATCAAGCCTTCCTGTTTTGCTCCTTTTCACAGAATGGATGCAACGTGAACTCCCAGTCATACAGTGGAAACACAGCTCTCCATATTGCTTGTGGCCGGGGAGAGGTTGAGGCTGTCAGGGTCTTGCTGAAAAATGGAGCTGACAGCAGTCTAAAGAATTACCACAATGATACTGCTGTCATGGTGGCTAAGAACAAGAAGGTACAACAGGCAAAAATGAAGAATGAGTAAAATGAATGTTAACAATGATTTATTATTACATCAACATTTTCTGTTTACATACATTTATCCATGTGTTGGCAAATTAGTAAATGAAACTGATGATTTTTCAGCATATCATTGGAATGTTAATGATGCAAATTTAGTTTATCTCTTTTTTCTGTTTACATACATTTATCCATGTGTTGGCAAATTAGTAAATGAAACAGATTATTTTTCAGCATATCATTGGAATGTTAATGCTGCCCATTAGTGGTGGATACCAGTATATACATCTTACTGCTGGAAATTCCAGTTTGTTGGATATAAAACATTCATTCATTCATTCATCTTCTACCACTTTATCCGATCTTCCCTCGGGTCACGGGGAGCCTGTGCCTATCTCAGGTGTCTATGGGCATTAAGGCAGGATACATCCTGGATGGAATGCCAACCCATCGCAGGGCACACACACACACACACACACACAACCTACCGTGCATGTTTTTGGACCGGAAGGAAACCAGAGAACCCCCTGAGGCACGGGGAGAACAGGCAAACTCCACACACACATGGCCGAGACGGGACTCGAACCCGGATCCTGGCGGTGTGAGGCGAACGTGCTAACCGGATATAAAACAGCATTATTAAATTATGAAATCGCTGAACAGAGAAATTGTTGCATATTATGTTACTAATTCTACATTTTCTGGTCAGGTCTCTGATGTTTTACGTGGAAAGCCTTCACGAGGCCACAATCTGAAAACTCAGAACAGCTTCAATGGTAAGGCACTGCAATACATTCTGGATGTAACTGAATTATATAAACAGTTGTAACAATCTTACAAACCGACCATTTTGGGTTTTTATACAGATATGGAAAAATTGAATTAAATGTGATATAATGTTATACAGGTTAAAAATGAAAATAAAGAATATTTTTTACATGTATATATTCATACATTGTTGGTATTATATTTAATGTATTGATTAGGGCTATCAAAGTTACACGTTAAAGCAAATTAACTTTAACAGCAATCATTTGATTAATGTGTGATTATCACAGTGTGCACTCCTATATGAGTGATCTGCTCTTTCACTAAGTGTTGTGTTAATGATTGATTGAGATTTTTCTGGACAAATAAAAAACCCAAAATAATAAAGAAACTTCAGTCCGTGGCCTTCCCAGATCTTTCAGCATTGACTTTTACTCAGCCACTCTATACGCTTGTTATGTTAGGATGGAATATAAAAAAGGCGATATTACCATATATTACTGTGTGTAACCTAAATGTATCACCATTTTTATATGGAACGCAACAAAACCGGAACATAATTCTTAATGGAGCCACGTACCATATTTAACAAATAAAACAACCACTTAAAAAGTCATTAATAAAAAATTTATTAATTAACAATTAACAACAATTTCCAGAGTGAAATAAATACAAAGTAATTAATCATTTTATTTTAAAGAGAGCTTTTGAATAAACGTTATATATTTATAACATCTGTCACAATTATTTATAGTATTAAAACATGGAAAGTATACATTTATGGTACAATGATAACAGGAGGAATATATGAACTCATGGCAATCATGCGATTAATCACAATTAAATATTTAAATTTATTGACAGCCCTGCTATTAATACTTAGGTGTTATGTCATTATATTAAGATTTCTTTATGCAGGTTTGAACCGAGTTTGTATTTTGCCAAAACTTCCACTGATATCAGAACCAAAATAAATTTGGAAAGTCCCAAGCTTTTATAGTCTTTTGGAAATAGTAGTTGGAACTCAAACAAGAGGAACAAGCAGCTTCATAGTAAGCAACAATGCATAATTCGTGAAAGAGCATGTTATATTGATGGCTGCTTAAAAGGGCACGTTACCTGAGATGAGAATGTTACCTTTTTTCCATGTCATTATGTATTTTTAACTGTTAGAAGCTCCTTTCTTTTGAAAGAATAATATTTACACCTTGCTGTTGACTGATTCAATACAACAACATTTTCCGGTCTTTTAAACCGATCCTTTACATTTTATGACATTTTTGACAACTAGCTAAAATAATCTCTAATCATTTCAGGTACCCCATCTCCAAAGCACTTGAGCCTTTCCCCGCTGGCCACGCCCAATCCTCATCGAAGTGCATCTCTCTCTCCATCAGCTGCACACACATATTCACCACAGAGTCAGTCAGGAGACAGCAGATCAGGGAACCTGTCACCGGTGGAAATGCAAGAATATGAATATGTGCTGCCTATTTATTCCTTTATCCCAGCACCATGTTATGACCCACACATACATCTAATGACAGGTCACTCTACTTACCATCCAAATTTTGTGCAAAGACAACCCTATGCC
>JACRUU010000031.1:342500-410000 GCA_030449085.1 Kryptopterus vitreolus
AGACATAATTGATCTAGTTTAAACATTGCTAATAATTTGTTTTGTGTTTCAAAGGTGGCACAGTGCAGAGTCAAGATTTTTCTTCACTTCGCTATTTGAAAAGACTACAAGCCATAGTGAAAAGAAGCAGCTAATGATTGCAGAATTAAAATAATTCTGTATCAAGTTTCCAAATTGAATATATTAAGTTTACAAGAGTTACATTTGTTTGACAATTCTAATCAAGAAACACCAAAAATCTGTAGGTCAAAAGCTGAATTTAACATTTTTGAATTGAATATTCTCTTCAGCACTTGAATCAAAAACGGTATAAAAGGGAGTGTACCCCAGAGTAAAGTTAAATACTGGAAGTCATTTAAAGGTAGTTATTTACACAATCTTCAGGGTGACAGACAAAACCATTGCATATTTGTGCTTTAACATACAAATTTCACAAAGTTAAATTTGAATGATTCAAAAGTACATGCTTGCCAATTTTTGTGCATTTTAATACTGGCAACAAGTTATATTTATTCTTATAAATACAATTTTCTCCTCTTTTGGGAGAGTTCTCTTAAACTATTTTCATACGTCAACACCTCTTCTTTTCAAGAGGTCTGCACGTGAGAGTGAGAGTAGTACAAAACAGCTGTTTACACAGTGGAGCATTGAGTTAGACAGAAGCAGTTAAAGGACAGGAGATTAGCTTAAACATTCTGTAAGAGAAGTCTGCAGTAAATCAACAATTGTGAAAAGTTAATCCTATAGTAATGGCCACTGCAAGAACACACATGCCTGCTTCAGTCATTGGCATTACCAAGCAGAATGGAGAGACCAGGTCAGCAGAGCTCCAGTCAGGATTGCAAAAAGTGCTCAGTGCCTCCCAGAAAGAAAGCGGCATACCACATACCAGTGGTGGCATTAGGTAAATTAGCGACTATTAAAATATCTAAATATTGTGTACACTTGAATCTGTCACTTTTTAAAATATTATTTATTTAATCTTTTGTGAAGATTTGGAGATGACTGGAAGAAGTCCCTACAGCTCCCACAAAAAGATACGAGAGTAAAAACTTCAGTAAGTTAAAAAAAAATCATTTTTTTTTCCTGAAGGGCCCGTGTTTGTGGGTGGGTGGGATAGACCCTACAGTTTTGGACAAAATTGTACATTATATTTATCATTATTCCTTATTATTATGTGCATTGCCATGTATTTGAGCAAATAACCTCCTGAAAGCCAAAATACGTATTTTTCAGGATGTGACTGCAACAAAGGGCAATGAGTTTGAAGACTATTGCCTTAAACGTGAATTGTTAATGGGCATCTTTGAAATGGGTTGGGAGAAGCCATCTCCAATTCAGGTATTGTGAACCTATCTGAATTAAGGAATGCAAGCCAGACTGACTGTTTTCCAGATATGTTTATGCATCGCATTCAAGGCTATACCGTTTTATTGTTGAAATAACTTAAACCGTGTGTCTCTAGTAGCTATGAAGTGAGCTTTGCAATCTTGTATGTTATTGTTATTATTAGATGACACCATTGCCATGGGTGAGCTGCAAGCAGAAGTGCAATTTGTTTTCTGTGTGGAAGTGGCAAATGTCAAATTTGAATAGACCTTTGAAATGCATTTGATTTGATAATGCACCATATTATATCCTTATTTATATATTTTAAGGGTATTTTGGGCATGCAAATATGTTATAGAGGGGCACGGTGGCGTAGTGGTTAGCACGTTCGCCTCACACCGCCAGGATCCGGGTTCGATTCCCGTCTCGGGAATGTGTGTGTGGAGTTTGCATGTTCTCCCCGTGCCACAGGGGGTTTTCTCCGGGTTCTCCGGTTTCCCCCGGTCCAAAAACATGCACGGTAGGTTGATTGGCACCTTGGAAAATTGTCCCTAGTGTATGAATGTGTGCGTGAATGTGTGTGTGTGCCCTGCGATGGGTTGGCATTCCATCCAGGGTGTATCCTGCCTTAATGCCCATAGACTCCTGAGATAGGCACAGGCTCCCCGTGACCCGAGGAAGATCGGATAAAGCGGTAGAAGATGAATGAATGAAAATATGTTATAGAGCATTTAGTTAAATTGACCTTGTTTTTGAATAATCATTATCAGCTTGGTCTAAAATGGTGTTTTTATAAAATGCTATTGGTATTTTGCAATTTTTTTTTATTTTAAACTGTGTGTTTAAAAGGAGGAAAGCATTCCCATTGCCCTATCAGGAAGGGACATTCTAGCCCGGGCCAAAAATGGTACAGGGAAGAGCGGAGCCTACCTCATCCCTCTCCTGGAGAGGATTGACTTAAAAAAGGATCATATTCAAGGTGAGATTGGAGAAACACTTAAAAAACTTGCATGTTATCTTCAATTTAGATTGAAATTGGACTGTGTATAAAATGTTTTTAGTAATCTCAAAAGAGCTATTTATTCTAAATAATTATATAATGCTCCCATTTTCACACTAATTACTGTATTATTATTTTTTTAATCTGTGGTGGGCAAATGGGATAAATGAAGACTTTTTTTTGTAAACACATTTACATCATTTGTGTACATGATATTTAGACAGATTGCTTTTATTGTGGTTCTGACATTTGGTCAGACTGTAGTTGACCAGAAATAGATGAGTTCTAGTATCCCAGATTTTCAATGAGCATGCTGTTACTGCTGTGTTGTAAAACATTATGCACCCGAATAATACTTTTTCTCGTGTTCTTTTTCAGCCATTGTAATGGTGCCCACTCGTGAATTGGCTTTGCAGGTGAGCCAAATCTGTATAAACATGAGTAGGCACATGGGCGGAGTGAAGGTCATGGCCACTACTGGTGGAACAAATCTAAAAGATGACATCATGCGGCTGGATAAGACAGGTAGGCCTGCATGGGTAACTCAACAGTTTGAGGAGGCTGTGTATAAAATTAACATGGTGGTATTGTGAGCATATGGTCACTCAAATAATTTGTCATTGTCATTCCTCCATTCCATAGTCCATGTGGTGATAGCCACTCCAGGCAGAGTGCTGGACCTTATGAAAAAAGGTGTGGCCAAAGCTGGCAAAGTCCACATGATGGTGATGGATGAGGTAAGACTGTTTAACTGCAGCTATTGAGGTTGTAAATGCCAAACATGCAAAATGATTGACAAATACAAATTAAAAGAACGGAGCAACAGTTCTCATTGGTCTTTACTGTGGTTTATATCTGATATAATTACTCCATACATACTTTTAATATACAAGTTGTTTTTTGTTTGACCGTTTTCATAGGCTGACAAGTTGCTCTCTCAAGACTTTGTCATCCTTATTGAGGAAATAATAGGATTTCTGGACAAAAATCGTCAGATTTTGCTTTATTCTGCCACTTTCCCCATCACTGTACAAAAATTCATGGTGAGTGGATTAACAATAGAAAGGAGAGAGGGGTAGTTACTTGTGTATATATTTTCCTTAGATTTGTTATACCTTAATTTGAGTGCTTTTAATTTTCTCTTCTTTACAGTCCAAACATCTAAAAAAGCCCTATGAGATTAACCTGATGGATGAGCTGACTCTGAAGGGCATCACTCAGTACTATGCGTATGTAACCGAGAGACAGAAGGTGCACTGCCTCAACACACTTTTCTCCAGGGTACGGCAGCAAACATAGCATTATACATATTGTAGTTATTCTTCTTTTGTAAATTTCTATTTTATAATTTATTCTTGTCCTTTTATATATATATAGCTTCAGATCAACCAGTCTATAATCTTCTGTAACTCAACGCAGAGGGTAGAACTTTTGGCTAAGAAGATCACACAATTGGGCTATTCTTGTTTTTACATCCATGCAAAGATGATGCAGGTAATTTTTAAGTACATGATGGTCATTACAGTAATCATTTATGATATTGCTTTGGAATTATTTCTCTTTTCGTGTGTAGTACATTTAGTTTAATAAATCAGAATATGATTAAATATAAATGCATAATATTCCAATATTTCAGGAATACAGAAACCGTGTATTCCATGACTTCAGAAATGGTCTGTGCAGAAACCTGGTTTGCACAGGTAGGTAAATTTTGCTGTTCAGACTTGCCTTCTCTATATTTATCTCTATATATCATTTAATGAGAATGATTTTTGCAGATCTTTTCACAAGAGGAATTGACATTCAGGCCGTCAATGTGGTCATCAACTTTGACTTTCCCAAAAATGCAGAGACCTACCTGCACCGCATTGGAAGATCAGGTGAAAAATATGTACTGGATAAAATTTAATTTACCAGCTTCTTTGAGCTTTATATATGGTTATATATGTGTAGATCTTTTCAAAATAATGCACACTGTAAAATGCTGTTCTTAATGTAATTTGATCTAAATTGGTTAATGCTTTTTGTTTTTATTTAAACTTGGTTTTTTTTTGACAAATTGGTGAAACTTTTATATTTCCATATTCTACAAGGCCGGTATGGGCACCTGGGTCTAGCCATTAATTTGATCACATCAGAGGATCGTTTCAATCTGAAAGCCATTGAGGACCAGCTTGTGACCGAAATTAAGCCCATCCCTGGTAGCATTGATAAGAGCCTATATGTGGCAGAGTTCCACTCCATCAACCATGAGGAAGAAGATGAGAAGGAGACTGCACTCGATGCACCTTAACTGGTAACTTAACTGAACTTATAATACTTGCTTGTAATGATTAGTTGTGGATGTGTGTATTTATACAATATTTATAGGGAACTAATTTTCTGTAGTAAATTTATAGACATAAGTATAGAAATTATCATTAATTTTCTTTATTTCCTCCCCAGAGGGTTCTCCACTGGAGAATAGATGGATGGTGCCTGGCATTTTGCACATCATCTGTTGAACTTAGGCACAAGGGTGATGTCCCCATTACCATTCATTTTCCTACAAGTTTGTCATTTTGACTGTTTCACTGGGTCTAAGCTGTCGGACTATAAATATATGTTCTAAAAGAATGTTTTTTTGGGGATTTTCTCCTCTTTCCCCTTCCCTGGTCTTCCCAATAGCATAAATTGGTATGTCACTTTTTTTCTTTTTTAAATGAAAGCTATTTCAGTTCAGTATGGTCATGCAAAGAACCTACCTCTGCAGCCTGCCCCTTAAAACAGTGCTGATATTGTTGAAAGCAATTTGTTTACGTCCCTGTGATCTTACTTGAGCACTTGCTTACACAGTTATGTATTACCTACGTGCCTTTAGTGCGTTATGAACACTGTGGGACCCCCTGCTTTAGGATTAAGTGACCTGAATATATTTTTAAAGAACAAAAAACTAATCAGGTTTCAAATAATTGTTCTATTTGCAAATTAGATTTTTTTTAACCTGACATGCATTCCAATAAGACTTTTTGTATGTCTGAGCCAGCTTGTATTTTACCAGTTTATCCCCTGGAGCATTTTGTTCTGTGTTTTGGTGTAATAATACAAACCGATGGGTGTTATTGTTATAAAAACACTTGTCTGTATGTGTGGAGTTCTCAAATCTGTTCAATGCCAATCTGAGCCAATTTAAGCCCACTTGTTTTTTTGTTCATGTTTCAATTTTATCATCTTTGATGTATTGTGAGTAGAAGTTGTGCTTTTACTGACCTGTGTAAGGGAGACTATCCAAAGCTTTTGTTCCAGATGCCAGTGCCAGCATCTACAGTGTCTCATTTTCATTGAAGAGAAATAAAGTATTCAGCATATTTTCAATTCAATTATTTTTTTTTTTACTTTGTCCATTTTAACAGGTATGGTTATGTACATACTAGTGCTTAAAGTTGAGAGGAACAATATATATCTCATATATTGAACGTGACATTTCTTAACTGAATAGGTACTGAACTTAATTATTTATTCAATATTACTATAATATAAACATAAATAATATAATGTATGGTCTTATTCAAAGTATTGTTTTCTACCAGTTTTTTAATAATCAGTCTTGAGGATAATCTTAGCCTATCTTAGGTCGGATTACCTTTAAACAGAAATTAGCAGTCGTGTACCCTATTCATTTCTTACAATTCCATTTGTGTACATGAACTACATTGTCAGCACTGCATATTTATAATAATGAATACTGTATAAAGACAAATTATATTTTTTTCAGATACTAGATATACCAGTACACAAATACTAGAAAGTTATATATATAAAACCCAAGAATCATATTTAAACAATAGAACAGGCATTAATAATACATGATTATAGATGGACTGTCTAAAGATTCCGTTGCAATACAAAATCACATTTACTTATCACATTTAAAAGTTGAATAGTTGGGGTAAATGAAAAATGTAATTTTTTACTAAAGGGTTTCCTATTAAACAGCAAAGCAATTTGAAGTTCGACGTATAGATTGGGAACACTGGATAAAGCGCGAAAAGAAAAAAAATCAGCTACTGACCTCTAGAGGCCAACAGGTGTAGTACCCCAATATTTTCCATGTAAGGTGTCGAGAAAAGTGAGACTTGTGGCGGGCATGGCTAACCATTTGAAAGTGCCCACTAGTAATTATACTGATAGTGAATGTTTACAGCCGTCTGTCTAAGCAGTTTCATATTGATATAATTAAATTAAATTAAATGACCTCACGTGGAGTAATGATGTGTACTTTTTGAATGAGTCGACTCGATCAACCAAAACTTTTTATTCCAATCCCGTATATGAACTCTTTGTTATCGTACGTGTAAATGGTGAAAGTTCATGTGCGTGTAATCACTCTGATTATAGACTCTCCTATTAAATATTTGTGGACTTTAGCTGCACTTTTCACAACATTGCATTCAGGTGGTGAACTAACTTGAAACGTTAGTTCAGCCCAGCCCTTCACCATTCCGGGGCACATTTTATCAACAACCCCCAAATATTTTATTTACTTACTTACTTTTAACAAAGGCCAAAAAGCGTATAATTTTTTAACAACATATTAACATGCAAAATTGAGAAAGCACTCTCCACCCCTCCAGAAGCTCAGTAGCCAATCAGAGTGACTGAACCATTTCGTTTCCTGTTTACGTCCGAGAGTCCATTTATTTCCCGTAGTCATTTGTAAATCAGACCGAGTAAAGTTAATTTACTGTTCGCTGTTGTTTTGTTTTGTTTGTTACTTTTTACATTTCTACGTTCTACGTCATCGAGGTCATGCAAGCCTTAAGGTTTGTTCAATAATTTGTTCTGCTACAGGCTGTAAACTGTATACATTTATTGAAAGTTAAGAAATGTCCAAGGAAAATTAAATCATGAATGGATGTTAGATGGAGGTTATTTCATAGCTGTTCATCAGCGACAACAAATGACAACACATTTTATTCCAGTAATAAAAGAAAATGAAGACGAATGCAGAGGGGGAAAACTATTATATTATATTATTATATCCAATTACCAATTACCTTTACAGGAACTACTTTAGACCATGGTCTTCTGACGTAAACTTGGTCGGCAAAACTGTGCTGATTACTGGAGCAAATACAGGGATTGGCAAAGAAACTGCCATTGATTTGGCCAAAAGAGGTACGTAATGTAATGTACTCGATTGATTTCCCTCCATGTTAATGTTTAACCGGCCAATGATGTGCAACCATTGATGGATTTAAAAAAAAAAAAAAAACAAGTGTTTTACTAATACATTGCTATTACCATTACCATTATGTTTTGAAAAAAGTTAGTGGAAATAGTTATTAAAAGTCAGTTCTGTCTTTGATGCAAGGCATGCGGGTCATCATCGCCTGCAGAGATATGGAGAAAGGTGATGCAGCTCTGAAAGAGGTCATCGAAGCATCTGGGAATCAGAATGTTGTTTGCAAAAAACTTGACCTGGCTGATTGCAGTTCTATCAGGGAATTTGCCCAGAATATCAATAGTGGTAAGTCAACTGCATCGTTTACATTAATGGAACACCCCAGTATTTGCTCAGAGGAATAACAAGGAATTGAACACCAAATATTTGAAATATTTGCACATCTAAGTCATTGTAAACAGTTTTTTTTTAAGGCAGAACATACGGTAAGGTTCCAAAAAGCATGTTTTAGATCTTTATATTTCCTCATATTTTTCTTTTTTTTTTTTTTTTTTTTTTTTGCTCGTTTCCTGTCTCTTGTGTAACCGTTTTCGTAATGTCTGACTCATGCCAAGCATTTCTATGTCGAGGGACCTTTTTGCATTCAAGATATAATTGTGGGATTCTACTGTACTGTTTATCTGTTTCTTTCCTTCCAATATGCATAGTGCAGTCAAACCTGATTGCCCTAAATTAGGGGCAAGATACCATATCAATTCAAGTACAGAAGCTTTTATTGTTATTCTGACTGATATTGTCATATAGCAGATACAGTACACAATGAAATGAGGCAATGTTTTTCCAGAACAATGAAGCAAATATCTAAAATGATGTGCTAAATTCATTTTGAACAAGGCATATGATGATATCTCAAATAACACATTAAAGAGAATCTGATCTATAAATCAGTCAAATCTAACTTCTACTGAACTCTCTCATAAGCTATCAGCATTACTTATTCTTTAGTGCTTCTATTATGGATATGGACTTTAGTAAGTTATGTTCACAAAACTTATGTGCCAAAAAAATTATTCTAGTAAAAGTTAAAGTATATTGTTTCTTTTTCAAGAGGAGAAACAACTCAATATCTTGATTAACAACGCTGGAGTGATGGCATGTCCATATAGCAAAACAACGGATGGTTTTGAGATGCAAATCGGAGTCAACCACCTGGGTAAGCATAATGGATATATATCTTATAATGGCTTTCTCTTGAGATCAGCAAATATTTGACATTAATGAGCCACATGCTTTTTCTAGGTCACTTCCTTCTGACATTTTTACTGCATGACCTGTTAAAAAAATCAGCTCCTGCTCGAATCATCACCCTGTCATCTATGGCGCATCGGTGGGGGACCATCAATCTGGATGACATTAACAGTGAAAAGAGCTATGATAAAACAAAAGCTTACAGCCAGAGCAAACTGGCCAATGTTCTCTTTACTCGCAGTTTAGCCAAAAAACTACAGGGTGAGTAGCGAGACAATATCATCAGACAATTTTCTGATATCAGCCAGAATATGAGTTTGTGTAAGTTTTGGAGCAAATGGTACTTTGGTATGCTCAATCATGTGTTGTCAGGGACAGGAGTGACGACATATGCCCTTCACCCGGGTGTTGTGCAGACAGAACTGTGGAGGCACCTGAATCGACCCCAACAGGCAGTCGCCTGGATGGTCAAGCCCTTTACTAAAACATCAGTGCAGGGAGCTCAGACCACTATCTTCTGTGCGGTAACTCCTGAGCTGGAGACTGAGAGTGGCAACTATTACAGGTCAGGATAACTCTGGTACATCTTAATAATTGACCGTGTAATTATCGTGTTGATAATTGCAAGGTCATGTTTTCATCCTGAGACTGGGAAAATGTGTTCTTCTAGTGACACTCACTTTGACTGTTGTAGTGACTGTGCACCTGCAAGTTGCTCTAGTGCTGCTACGGATGATGACATGGCACAGCGACTCTGGGACCTTAGCTGCCAGATCCTCAAGATAACATGGAACTAAAATCTGCTGACTAATTTTTGTAGCAGCCAAAAACAGTTTCTAAGTATCTTTTTAATTTGTCTAAAGGAAAGTTCCTGAGAACCATGATTGGTTTGATTTAAATTTACAACAGGAAGTCATCAAGGGAGTTTTGTTTTAATGGGTTTGACACTGTACACTAAACTTTCTAATGAATCGTTACTGAGTTTTCTTGCTAATGACAACAACATTTTAAAAATTCTCACTGAACATCTGTTGGATCATATTGACCATATATTTAACTGTTTATTCTACATATTTCTCATTGAAATACAATGACAATCTTAAGACAATGACAATCTTAATTTCAGGAAAAATGTGGTTGAAAAATTTAATATTACAAATATGTATTTACATGAATTTCATTTATTTGGTATTTGTTACGTCTGCTTTGTTGAGGGCAATTTGCATTCCACAATTTTGCCAAAACCTCAGCAAGTAATCTGAGCACATGCTTTAATGTAGGGAATAAGACTTTGATATTCTGCAAAACAAATATACAAAGAGAAGATAATATGGTCAATATCGCTGCTTACATTTAAATAAGTAACCTAGAAAATATTTAATTCCCAAGATGCACATTTCCTTTGTGTTTAAGATGTAATACAATGCTCCGGCCACTGGGAGGCGACTTTATTCCATTGTTTCAATCACGTGCGGTGAAAAGCGGAGAGTAATTGTTCATGGTTCCTGCCAAGAGAACTTACTTTGGGCTTTATAAAAATAAATAAATTCATTAATGAATACAGGAGGGATGACTGTTTATTTTACTGATAAAAAGGTTTAAATTTCTTGCACTATAAGAGCATTCCTATTTCGACCAAACACGTTGGAATTTAACTACTTAATGATTATCTTAATGAATCTCACATTCACTTATCCAATATTTTATATTGCATAGTATATTAGTAGCTTTTTTTGTACTTGCACAATATAGTGTAATGTGTAAAAAATGTAAAGATTGCAGATACTAAACATATAAGGAAGATAATAAGAATTTTTTTTTTATAACACAATAAATCATCGCTTTGAAAAACCAGTAAGCAAATCTATATGTAACGTTTCATTTAACCAGCATTTTAAAAAGCAGTCCATGATTAATAAAAAAAAAGATTTTCAATTTGTTGAAAACAATTTTCATTTGTTCTTTGCCGGCGTTTGAGTGTTTTTTTTCCCCCACAGAATTTCTGGGATATATTAGGTTTTTATTTGTTTGTTTGTGTGTTTTAACATGTTCTGGATACACATTTTGTATTTTGGACCATTAGAATTAGAGTCTCTGTCTGCAATATATATATACTACTATCACTGGTTGGCCAACCCGTGGCTCCCGAGCCTCATGTGGCTCTTTAAATAGTTTAATGCAGCTCTTTAGGAGCTTTCACATAATATGCGTCAATGGGATTGGGATGATGTGGCTCTTTGCAGTAACACAGAAAAAAAAGTGACTCTTAGCCTCCTACTAGTTGGCCACCCCTGTACTATAATGTCTGGATAATACTATAAGGTCGACTGAGGTCATTTTTACAGTCTTGAATATTCCTTGTTGAGACAGTAATCTGAAGAATCTCATATGTACTATGTGTTTTACCCTTAACACAGATTCAACAGCTTCATCCTACCGCTTTTTTCCTACACTTATGTGATACAATGACATCAGTTGTTAATAATAGTAAATCTTATCTGACTATCTAAGCTCCTTGTCATGGTTTGATAAAAGATTAACTATGCTACTTGCTTATATAAATGCTTATGATAGAAGCAACCATCTGACTATCTTCACATCTTAAAGATTTTCCATGCTGATGAAGGTAAAGCCCTTATTTTTATTAATTGAGTAGTAATTTATTAATTACCTGCATACTTCAGGCATTCAGATATTCTAATGAAGTTCTGCTGGAAACGTACCTTTTGCTTTTAATAGATTTATTTCAGATTCTTGTCAACATGAAAGATAAGGTTTCAGAGATTGCTATTGTTGGCATAGGATGTAATTTCCCTGGAGGTAAGCATTTTAAACTAAAAAGATTCACTTGTAGCTGGCAGCAAACAACAGTTTTATAAATACTTTTTGTTTTGTGTACACCAATGAAATCTGCCTGTTGTAGGGGAGGGGCTCGATAATTTTTGGAAAGTCTTGCTTGAGGGAAAGAACTGTACAGTACAAATACCTCTTGAGAGGTTTGACCAGAACGAGTGGTATGATCAAGATGACAATAAGGCTGGTAAATCACGAACAGCAAAAGCCGCATTTGCTGACGGGTAAGCCTAGCACAAAAGATGCATATGGATATATTTGTTGTTGTTGTTTAGTATGAAGCAGAAAAACCATAGGTATTTAATAATAATAACAGGTCAATTATGATGTGGTTTTGAAATGGTCTGCATCAAATTGTAACCCATGTAAATACTAAAATGTAAGCAATCATTTATATAGTGCATATATAATGTTTAGATTTTTAACATACGTCGTTCAACGCAATTTATTGCATTTACTGTTCTATTAGAATAGAGTGAGAGAATGCTTTTGCTTTCATAATTTGAAAGCACTCCATTGTTAGAAACTCCTATTAAATTATAAATTGTTAGAAAATTTCTCCTTTATAATATCATATAAATTTTCAATGGCTGCAAATAAATATTTATTACATGCATTTTATTGACAGATTCAGTGAGTTTGATCAGAAATTCTTTGGCATTACCGATGCCGAGATGGAGCAAATGGATCCACAGCACAAGGTGCTTCTGCACTGTACTTACAGGGCACTGGAGAATGCCGGAATGCCTCTGGAGAAGGCCAGCGGGAGTAGAACAGGTGTTTTTATGGGTAAGGAACAAACATGATTTGATTATAACAGTGATGCTTTAAGAATAACACTAACATATTATTATTATTATTATTATGAATATCTGCATGCTGTTTCAGGCCTGATGAACAGAGATTATGAACTCACCATGGCTAATGTCAATCCTGTCATCATTAACCACTGTACTGGTACTGGTATAGCGATGAGCATAGCTGCCAACAGAATTTCCTATACCTTCAACTTTACTGGACCCTCTTTGTCCATTGACTGCGCCTGCTCCTCATCTCTTGTTGCACTTCATTTAGCCTGTCAAGCCATGAGACAAGGTAAATAACATCAGGAATTATTGACACAGTTTATGAAAATGTAAATTGATACTTGCACTGAATAACCGACAAACTGTAAGCTTTATTGGATGAGGAAGTGATCAAATGCTTGAATTGATTTGAATAATTATTGAGCTTTAAAATTAGCAAAATTTTGCATTTAAAATGCTACAAATTCTTTGATATTCCAATAGTATTAAATATCTGTGCTACCTGCCAGCATAACAAGGCATTTTTAACAAGACGATTCCTGGGATAAATGTATTTCTACTTATAACTTTTTAAAAATTTGTTTATGGGATGACAATGATTGGGATTACAGGATTTGATATGGTGTGGTTGTGTTAGTAATTGTAGAGGTCATTTGTTAAATATGTCTTACTTGGCTATTATTCTTTATTAAAGTCAGTATGATGATGCTTTGTCCAATAGGAGACTGTGAAATGGCTGTAGTTGGTGGTGTTAACTGCATCTTTCAGCCAAGAGTATTTGTGGCACTAAGCAAGGCAAAGATGATCTCACCTGATGGAACCAGCAAGCCATTCTCGAACACAGCAAATGGCTACGGTAGAGGAGAAGGCTGTGGTGTCATCCTGCTGAAGCCCTTGAAAAAAGTATTTCGCTACGTAAATTATTCCTCATTAAATGTATATTCCTCCACAATGATTTTGCCATTTCCGATAATAATAGAATTTATGTGCATAATCTGACAGGCCCTACAAGACCATGACCATATTTGGGGCATTGTATGCAAAACGGCAGTGAATCAAGACGGCCACACGGTCTCTCCAATCACAAAGCCATCGATGGTCCAGCAGGAACAACTACTAAATACAATTTATTCTACAGAGACCTACCTGTCCGATATCCAGTACCTTGAAGCTCATGGGACCGGGACTCCGGCAGGAGATTCAGTAGAAGCAGAGAGCATCTCTAAAGTAATTGCCAAGGCACGGTCCTCAGAGGTAGGGCCACTCCTTATTGGTTCAGTTAAGAGTAACATTGGACATACGGAATCTGCAGCGGGAGTGGCAGGACTGATTAAGGTACTTCTGATGATGAAGCATGAAACCATTGTACCTTCAGTGTTTTACTCTGAGGAAACTTCTAGCATAGATGTTCAATCTCTCAATCTAAAAATTCCCACCAAAGCGGAGAAATGGGTAAGCAGTAACGGTTCGGTGAGAGTTGCTGGGATAAATAACTTTGGATTTGGAGGCACAAATGCTCATGCAGTTGTGAAGCAATATCTTGAGGTGAAAACAGCAAAAAAAGTTGTCAAGAAACAACACAACTTTTTGGTACTTTCGGCAGCCTCTGAGAAATCAATGGCAAGTATGATAGAAGACACAATAGACAATATCAATGTAGGAAATATAACCGATCTACAACGTCTGGCTTATACATCTGGCTGTAGGAGGAGTCACTGGAAACATAAATACCGGAAAGCATTTCACATATTATCTATGGCTGATTTGAAAGAGAAACTTGTGAGGGCTCAAAACCAAAAGAGTGTCCCAGCAAAGCAAAACCCAAAGCTAGTGTTTGTGTTTTGTGGAAATGGTGTTACATACAGAGGTATGTGCAAACAACTACTAAAGGAGGAATCTATTTTCAGAGATAAAGTAAGGGAGATTGAGGATCTTTTTCAGCGATACATGAAAATTAGGCTAGTAGAGACACTGGAGTCTGAACATGAGGTTGGTTTCTCAAAACCACAAATGATTCAGCCTCTCCTTTTTGCAGTACAGGTTGCCATTTTTAATCTACTAAAATACTGGGGGATTACGCCCGATGCTGTTCTTGGACATTCTATTGGAGAGGTTGCTGCAGCGCATTGCTCTGGATTGCTGTCGCTTGAGGATGCAGTAAAGGTGATCTACTACCGCAGTAGTTTGCAGAGTACAGTAACAGGAGGGAAAATGCTCGTCGTAAGCAACATGCCTGTATCGAATGTGTTGAAAATCCTCCCTTCTTACGCTGGGAGGATTTGCATGGCAGCACAAAACAGCCCTCAGTCATGCACACTTTCTGGAGATGAAGATGCTATTGATTGTTTGAACAAGAGCTTGAGCAATTCAGATGATGGCAACAATTTGTTCCTGCATGTTTTGGAGGTGCCTGCTGCTTATCATAGTCACATGATGGATTCTATTGTGGAGGACGTAGAGAACAGCATAGGCCAATTATGCACACATCACATGGAAACAGAATTATTCTCAACAGTGACAGGAGACAAGGTGGGCCCGACAGATTTTGTGAACGGTAAATACTGGGCAAGAAACATCCGAGAGCCAGTTGCGTTTGAGCGAGCGCTACAATCAGTTCAACAGACCAGGCATGCAATATTTGTTGAAATTGGCCCAAGAAGGGCTTTGCAGAGAAACATCATTGAGACTCTAGGGAATGACACAGTGGTGATCTCTTCAGTGCAACCAGGTAAAGATCTTGAGACAATGCTGACTGTTGTCTCCAAACTATTTGAAATGGGAGGCAATGTAGACTGGGCAAAGTTCTACGAAGGATGTGCGATGGAACCACTTCCTTTTCCAAGGTATCAATTTGACAGTGTGAAGAAAGATGTACTTACTGAAGCTACCCTCTCAGGTGACAGTACTAGCCATCCTGTAATTACACAGTTGAGTAAAAATGGCTTGGATTTCAGCTGTAATCTCTCCTCAGGGGCAGTGTCCTATCTGTATGACCATAAACATCAAGGCATCGCCATTGTTCCAGGGGCATTTTATGTCGAATTAGGCTTAGCAGCTGTCATGACGAGTGTAAAACCAAAACAGCCTCTCAGCTGTTTGCAGCTCAGTATAAAGTTTCACACCCCATGCGCTTTGTCACAGAACGTCCCCGGTGTTAAAGTACGGTTGGATCCAAGTGAAGGTTCAGCAGGGCATAGCTTTCAGTTCAAAGTGCACTCTTTGTCAGTAAATTATGCATCAGGGAAAGTTGAGTCAACACAGGCAAGATTGCCTGAAGAGTCATACATTTCACTAAACTGTGTCTCTAAAAGGTGCCAATCTGTAGTGAGTTCAGAGGAGTTCTATAGGAACCTATCTTTGGGTGGATTTCAGTATGGCTCCATTTTCAAAAACAAGGGAAATGTTTATTACGGAGAGGAACTTGGGGAAACATACTCAGCTGTCACGGTTCCTGACGAAATACTGCCCCAGTTGCATGACTACTACATTCATCCTGTAGTCTTAGACTATCTCATGCAACTTGCTCCTGTCACAGGAACATATCATTTCATGGGAAGGCCTGGATTCCCTTCACAAATAGGCAGTCTAACTGTGTATGAACCTTTGCAGAAGGAGATGGTTGTGTATTTGAAAGCAACTCGTATAGGAAACGAGGAACTTACAGTTTGCGGCTGTTTTACTGACAAAGATGGCAGGGTTTTGGTTGAAATCATGAATGTAATCATTACCTACCTAGGGAATCGCGCTCGTGTTGTAGAAGAGTATTTTTATCACAACAGTTACAGCGTCGTTTCAGAGCCCGATAACTTCTCAACGCAAAAAGCAATGGTCTTTGCTGATCCTTTGGGAATTTCTGCAGGCCTGCAACAATATTTAGACCCAGCGTCAAAGTATATTTCCTCAGCACACAACAAGGTACTTTTAGAACGTGGATTTGACGTTTTTCTGTCAGACCTAAACATTCTAAATGTCAATACAAACTTCCAGGAAGTGCTGTTCATGTGGGGTGCTACAGAGTCAAGCGCACATAAAACAGATAATGTTTTAGAATGCATGGCAAGCTGTTGTGAGACTTTCCGGAGGATTGTTGCAGGCCTGAAATCAATTCATTTCCAAAACTCCATCAGGGTTGTAACCTACCGATCGTCAGGAGTCTCAGTAAACCACATCAATCCCGGTTTTGCACTATCTGGAATGACAAGAGCATGTGCAGCAGAATTATCAGACCTTTCCTTTCAGTTGATAGACATAGATTCTACTAAAGACGTTATAGCCTTGGCTGAGATCATCAGATCATACCCTTGCGGCAAATACCCAGAGCTAGTCATAAAAAACAGCCAGATCCTTAAGCCTCAGATTACTCGCACGCCAATCTTGGACAGCCCGCATCACAGTGTCCTCAGATCGCAGTGCGAAAGCTTTATCTTGCAAACCTCCGATCCCTACAGAGTGTCAAGCCTGTCAGCGGTTGTTTCTGATGAATGTACTGAGCCCATTGAAAGGAAAAAGGTGGAGGTCCAGCTCTGTAAAATATGCATACACTCCTCAGACTATTTTCCAGTAAGTGTGTCTGATTTTAAATTTGCTGAAACTCTGTACTGGAGCAAACGCGCCTCTCAGAACTACAAACTTTTAGCTCTTGACTTCAGTGGCATTGTCACAGCTGTGGGAAAGCATGTGAACCAACTAAAAGTTGGAGACCATATAGTCTCGTGCTACCCTGTTACTGCCAGCGGAAAAGTTGTTATTTCAGCAGATGCATGCTACAAAACAAAGAAACTTCCATTTTTGAGGGATATTCCCTGTGTTTCTTACTGTTTACTTGCGCTAGAGGTCTTACATTATGCACTCCCTAAAGTCAGGCACCAGAAGTTAGGCATTTTCTCCACTAGTCCTGACTCGGTTCTTGTGAAAGTATTAACTAGTATGGCAGGCAAATCCGGTTGGAGTGTCACTGTGTCCAAAAACCACAATCACATGTCTCGTGATTTCAGTGAGATGGCAGGAATTGTAATTCTGCCTCCATATGATGAAAGTGTCATTAGAACAGCAAGTCAAATAGCAAGCGTGAGAGACGTTATTGTTGTTGCTGGTAGCCAGCCGAACCCCTGTGTCAGTCAGCTTGCTTTTAGGAGTCAAAATAACGATGTACATATGAAAATTATTTTCACATCTAGCCTCTTGCAAAAACAGTGCATTATGGGGCGGAAATCACACGTGCTTCGCTGGCTGAAAAATATGCGTTTGGACAAATGTTTCGCAGCTTTTAAAGCCAACAATCTTCGGATTTCCAAAAGCCGAAAGGTTGATTGCTTACCTTTGGAATCATACTTCAGATGTCTGACCATGCCGATGATTACCTTGGGTCAAGATCCCAAAGATGAACCATTAGATGTTCCACTGATAGCAAAAGCCAAAAAATTCTTTCAAAAGAATGCAGTTTACATTGTGACAGGTGGTCTATCAGGACTTGGCTTTCAGACAGTGAAATTCATTGCACAGAGAGGTGGAGGGAATATCATGATCCTGTCTAGGAGTGGTGCAAATGGTGAGATGGAACAGGAGATAAATAATGTAAGAAATCAGTGTCAGTGTGTAATCACAAAATTGCAATGTGATATATCAATCTCGGAGCAAGTTCATCAAGCAGTTGCTCAGATCAGTCAACTTTTCCCATCCCACCCAATCAAAGGAGTGTTCCACAGTGCAGTAATCCTTCACGATGGACTAATCGACAGCCTAAACAAATCCCTCTATGAGAAAGTCATGAGGCCCAAAGTGAATGGTGTAATTAACCTACACTGTGCCACCAAACACTGCGATCTGGATTATTTTGTGTGCTACTCCTCCGTTTCAGCATTCCTTGGCAATGCTTCACAGACAAACTATGCTTCAGCCAACTCGTTTATGGATGCATTCTGCCAGTATCGTAGGAATATTGGACTTGCTGGGCAAGCAATAAACTGGGGAGCTTTAAATTTGGGTCTTCTGTTAAACCAACAGCACTTTCAAAGATTTCTGGAATCGAAAGGCATGATGATCCTAGAAGTCACAGAAATCCACGATAGTCTTGAACAGTGCCTTTTGATCAACAAACCTCAACAGGTTGTGTGCAGATTCCATTTCAAGAACATAAGATACAACGTCCTGTCTCAAAACAAATCACTCACTATGCGGTTATCGGCACTGGTGGAAGAAGAGCTCAAAAAGGCTAAAATGATCAACTCAAAAGTTGAGCAGACAAATGGAATCTCTTCCCCTCGTGAATATATCAGGTCACTGATTAGTGAAAATACTCACATGGAACAAGATGAGCTGAGCGACGATCTTCAGCTGTCGTCACTCGGAATTGATTCCATGACGGCCATGACACTGCAGAACCTCATCTTCCAAGATAAGGGAGTAAATGTGCCCCTGGTAACACTCCTTGATCCAGAGAAGACACTGTCAGACTTGGTAAAAATACTGGAAGAAATGGAAAATGGGAGGAATAAAGAGAATAGCATTGACTTCCATCCTGTTATGGAGACGACAGTGTTTTAGTTCTTATTGCAGATGATGGTTTATATAGACATTTCAAATAGCGTACTATTTCAATTTAAGTGCTTGTGTCGTTTGTTTACCATTCAGGATTTATATTCTTTGGAATATTTGGAAAATAATTGTGTATATACTGGTAAAGTTATGTTGTCGAATTGTCTGCACAATTAGACTATTAGATGTACTGTATAATTTGGGGTAATGTTATAGACTGGTATAATTCAGTTCGCTAGACATGCACTAGAAAATTGTATATAGTTAAATCTAGGTTGTGTATAGCAATACTGTACATGCAGTAAATTTTATGTATATTGGTAAACACTTCCTTTTCTTTTTTTTGTGTATAATATATATATATATATATATATA
This sequence comes from Kryptopterus vitreolus, assembly GCA_030449085.1. Classification (NCBI taxonomy): domain Eukaryota; kingdom Metazoa; phylum Chordata; class Actinopteri; order Siluriformes; family Siluridae; genus Kryptopterus; species Kryptopterus vitreolus. Next base: position 361,810 of record JACRUU010000031.1, read on the forward strand.
TATATATATAGTTATTACTGTGCACACTAAATGGCATTTCTGAGTGTTGTGATCAATGTAGTTACACTCTTAGTCACTTGAATTTAACTCCATAAACTCTTAGGACCATCAACTACATATTAAATCCAATGAATAAATGAGATTAAGGGGTTTATAAACTAGTCGACAGTTTCAATAGAGTCGGGTCCACATCTATGATACTGTGCTAAATTATTTATATTCAATCTTCAACAAAAGTTATTGACAAAGCAAATGTTCATTTATTTAAATGTTTCGAGTTGTTTTTAGTCTCAAGATTTAGCAGAAATCTTTCACCCGAAATATCATATGGGAAACACATTTCTCATCACACCCGTAAGTGTTATTCATGTCTCAGGATCAGAATGATTTGTAAATACAAAGAGTCCTCGGGTTGCGTCAGACTATCTCCCATAAACCTATTAAGGAAGTACTTGTACTCTACTGTATATTTAACATTTTTACACTCTTTTTTCCCAATTTAGATATTTTGCTGATTACCTGTTTCTTTTTTGGTTTTTTTTGTCTGTAACTTTATTATTTTGGTTTCTCAATAAATAATTTGTCAATCTATTTGTGTACAACAATTGTGGTTTCACCTTATTTTAATGCATTTTAATGCATTTTTTAAATCATTTTAATACATCATTTTATCTATCATTATTCGTATAAGATCATTTACATTCAAAATCGTAGATATCTTGTTCCTTTCATTTAAAATAAATAAATTAGTTAGCATAACCCTTTCTATTATTTGTTCCAGTTATTGTAAGGATCAAACACTACTTTAAATATTGCCATATATTTATCCTTATAGAATAACACATAACTGCACCTTGATCTATGGTAGCTGTATATAACCACTGTAATTGTGCTTTTTTTTGTGCATACAGAGAAACAACACATTTATTCATTACACAATAATTGTACTTTATTGTTTATCATACAGTTGCAAAGTAAAACTTTATTTTGCAAAATACATTAATAGGATGTTTCACCCTTACAAGCAAGTGAATAACACTAAATACTTTCTCATCTTAATCATCTGCCAGATCTGGTGCAGTTCTATACATCTTTTCAGTAATTGCATAATACACGGCATCCATCATGTTCTTTGTTGTTTATTTTTCATCATTACTTTCTTTGAGAAGTGCAGCCAGTGAGTGCAGTGTTAGATTAGGATCGAGTAAAGTAGCAAGTGGAATATTTACACCAATATCCTGAAACAGTTGATTTTGCAATGTCATAGCCAACATTGAATCAATGCCCAGTGAAGCAAGGCAGGTTTCAGGCTGACCGTCATCGGCATCAACGTTACAAACGCCACTTACCACGTCTCTAATGTAATCGTCAAAAGATGACTGCGGGTCTTTCCTGGACTCGTCCGCTGCACTGACTTCAAACTCTTTCTCAATTAAGGCTGCCAGTCGCACTTTTAGAGAGGCATTCTGAGACAGAACGTTGTTTCTTAAGTTTCGGAAGTTGAATTTGCACACAACTTGTTGAGGCTTGTTTTCCAATAAACAATGCTTTAAAGCCTCGTGGATTTCAGACACCTCCATTGTCATCAAACCCTTGGTTTCTAAGAATTTTTGAAAATCTGCTTTGTTGAACAGGAGGCCTAATTTAAGAGGCCCCCAATTAATCGACTGTGCGGAAAGTCCTGTGTTGCGCCGGTAGTGGCACAACGTGTCCAGGAACGAGTTGGCTGCTGCATAATTAGCCTGCGATGCATTGCCAATAAAAGACGAGATGGACGAATAACATACGAAATAATCAACTTTGCTATTCATAGTAGCATAATGGAGGTTCAGTGCGCCACTGACCTTTGGGCGCATGACTTTTTCAAAGAGAGACTTATCAAGTGTTTCTAGTAACCCATCGTGCAGCACAGCGGCACTGTGAAAAACTCCTTTTATCGGACAAGCAGGGAAGTTTTGTTTAATGACAGTGACTGCTCCTAATACCTCATCCGACACAGACACATCACACTGCAGAGTGAGTATTCTTACCCTATATCTCCTTTTAATGTTGTTGATATGTAGCTGTGTCTCCATAGATGGCGCACTCCTTGAGAGTGTAGTAATGCACTTCCCACCCCAGTGTGAAATGAACCTAACTGTTTCAAGTCCCAGTCCAGATAAACCGCCAGAGACTATGTATACTGCATTCTTTGAGAAGAGCTGCATGGGTCTGGGGTGGACATATATCTGAGACAATTCAGTCCCATTGCTATTGAAATCAAGCAATGACACAGCTTTTGCAGTGAAGTATGATTCAATCCTTTCGGATGACGTTTGGGTAGGGTGGAACGCCTTGCTTTGTAAGGATAAAATGGTGCTATCCAAGCGCATGTTTTTTATCCATCGGTTCACATCCGAATTCCGTGTTTTGAGGTGGGATTTCTGTAAAATGTCGTACAGGTGAATAAAGTGGAAGCATATGTTCTCATTAATATTTGGAAGAACGACCGTTGGCGGTGCATTGTTGTCACGAACAAGAAAAATGTGCTTTGTTCTGGCCTCGCTGCTTAACTGAGTCACACGTGCCTGATCATATGGCGGTACGAGGACAAAAACAAGACACGGGTCTAAGCATTGGCCAACTGCGTTCAATTCGGTTTCTGTCAAAACATTCCACCCCGCCTTGTTCGCTGTGACAGTTAACACCTGCATCAGAGTAGAGTCTGGAGTTGTGGAGAAAATGCACATTGTTTTGTCTTGTTTGACCAAAAGTAGTGCAGTGTGTAAAATCTCCCAAGCAAGGATTATATAAGAGACACAAGGAACGTCTTTCAAAAATGGAAGTCTCTTTGTTTTATAGCAAGCATCCTCTGGCAGGGTAACCTTTGAGGCTGCTACAGTGGGGTAACATGCGACTATATGGTCTCCGACCTTTAGGTTTCTTACGTCCTTTCCAACAGCTCTGACAGTCCCACTAAAGTCAAGGGCTAAAACTTTGTGGTTCTGAGATTTGTGTTTACTCCAATATAGTGTTTGACCAAACATAAGGGCAGACTGACTGACTGGAAAATAATCTGACGAGTGAAGGCATAACTTACAGAGCTGGACTTCCACATTTTTTCCATCACTGATAGCATGTTCATCATCAGATGGAATGGCTGATAAGCAAGCCGTTTCATATGGGCTGGCTGTCAGTAGGATGAAACAGTCAGACCATGGAGAGTTTACACCACTGGCTATTTTATGAAGGGCTGTTCGTGTTATCACTGATAATTGGACCTGCCCTTGACTTATCATGACCTCTGGGAACTCATGGCTTTTATAAGAGCAAAGTACATATCCCAAGGCTTTTATGTCCTCACTTGACACTGTGGAAATATCTATCAGCTGGAAAGAAATTTCCGACAACTCAGCAGCACAGGCCCTTGTCATGCCCGATAGCACAAATCCTGGACTGATGTGATCAACGATGCTTTCGGAAGATCTATAAGTTATGGCATGAAGAGTGCGCAAGTGCTTGCATTTCCTCAAGGTCAAAACAATGCGGCGGTAAAGCTCACACGTGTCAGCCAACTGCTCCAAAACTGTCTGGGTTTTAAGAAAACTCAGATTTTGGCACCTGCAGATAAAGAGAACTTTCTCCATATCAGCGGTGTGATGATCCAAGTACAACAGAAACTCTGGTACTTGCGAAGAAGACAAACCTCCAGGAGGAATATATACAGATGATGGGTGTAAGTATGTCTTCAATGCGTTAGATATACCTAAAGTATCTTCAAAGATGACAGCTTTTGGTTTCCTCTCTATGCTAGAACTAGTAGGGACAGTGAATCTTTCATTATGAAAAAAGTAACAGTCAGTAACTATTGCACTGCCTCCTACAAGTGTGATCCTGACATCTTTCATTTCAACCAGTGTCCGTCCTTTTCTGTCGGTGAAGCAGCCACATACCTCAAAGTACTCTGCCGTCTCCCGGGTAAGCCTCATATATATGACCATTTCCTTACACAGAGGTGCAGCGATCACCATGCTGCCAATTGTAGAGGGAAATCCCTGCCTTATAGTGCTGTTAGTCAAGCCTAAAACAGCGGTCAACTGAAAAAAATAATCTAAAACAACAGGATGTAAGCAGTAATCGTATAACTGAGGTAACAGTTGATCTGGTATCCTGATACTGGCCACTGCTTCTTTGAAATCCTCGCCGTACTGGATGTCACCCAGCTGTTTAAAACATGGCCCATACTCGAACCCTGCCTGCTTAAGTGTAACATATACCTGTTCCTCTGTTATGACTGATGGACATCTCTTTGAAATAATGTCCAAGACAATGTTCTGGTGGTCGATCGCAACTGGTCCTTTACTATAAGTAACGGTGCCGGATGCATATATTGCCGAAGATGATCTTATCTGAAATAACGTTTTTTCCTCATGAGGCTCAAGCTGCACTTTCAGACTGCATGAGCTCTGTCTAAGAACAAGCACATTCTCAAAGTTTATAGTAAGTTGAAGTGAAGGGAGAGTTTTTTGGGGGATCATAGATTCCATGACAGAAGCCAAAGCCAGTTCAGCATACAGAGCCCCTGGGGCTATTGCTATCCCATTGCTTTTGTGCTCCCAAAGGTAAGGGGTGGCCTCTATTGACAAAGTGCATTTGAACATCTTGTTATTTCCTTTATGAGGAATTATTAGGGGATGGCGCAAGGGAGACATTACTTCATTACCTTGTCTTACTTCCTCAAAGTACACATCATTTTTAGGGCAAACAAACTGATAGACTGGGTATGAAGCTGGTGTTGACTGAAATCCATTGTAGAACTGGTCCCAGTCTACATTGACTCCGAACTCAAAGAGTTTGGAGACAACAGAGAGTAGTGCATCTTGATCTTTGTCTGGTTGGATTGAGGAGAGCACAACGGTCTCATTTCCTAAAGTCTCTTGTATGTTTCTCTGCAAGGCCCGTCTTGGACCGATCTCAACGAAGATAATGTTCTTCCCGGTATTGGCCACTGCTCTCAGCGCTTGTTCAAATGCAACGGGATTTCTAATGTTTCTTGCCCAGTAATCACCAGTTACAAAATCCCCTACACTACACGCCCTTCCTGTAACTGTGGAAAAGAGCTCGCATTCCATTTCGTGTTGAGTTAAAGACCCAATGCTGTCTCTAATTTGAGTCAGTACCGGATCCATCATATGACTGTGGTAGGCCGCAGGTACCTCCAAGACATGAAGGAACACATTTTTGGTCTTAAACGACTTATTTAGCATTCGGTGGACACTTTCAATGGCATCTTTCTCACCTGATAAGACACATGAAAGTGGGCTGTTGAGAGCAGCTAGACACACTTTCCCTGTGTATACGGGAAGAAAATTCAAAATTTCTGACACTGGTACATTACCAACAACAAGCATCTTCCCTCCAGTGACTTTGCTTTGCAGAGCACTTCTATAATAGATTACTTTTACCGCTTCTTCTAAAGACAGGAGCCCAGAGCAATGGGCTGCGGCGACCTCTCCAACAGAGTGCCCGAGTACAGCAGTGGGTCTGATGCCCCAGTGCTTTAGCAAGTGAGCAGTGGCAACCTGGATAGCAAAAAGCAGCGGCTGCACAATATCTGGCTTTGCGGAATCGTCATTGTCAAAGGTGCTTGCAAGCTTCTGTAAAATGCTTGTATTGCTATAATTCTTAAAGCAGTTTTCTACTTCTCTGACCTTTTCCCTGAAAACGGGTTCTTCTTCGAGGAGTTGCTTGCACATTCCTCTGTAGGTAACCCCGTTCCCACAGAAAACAAATACAACCTTGGAATCTGGTTTAACAGCATCAAACGTCACGTCTAAGCTGGCTTTCAGCTGTTCCTCTAAATCTGACAGAGATGTCGTAACATACACTTTCCTATATTTGTGCTTCATGTGACTTCTTCGACATGCCGACGTATACAAGAGAGTTCTTAGCTCAACTTTGCTTTCAGTGCTGATTCTTTGGTAAGTGTCAGCGATACACAGCTCAAGGGATTTGCTTGTGGCAGCAGACAATGGGAACAATTTCCTTGAAACAAAGCTTTCTAAGTTAGAAGATACATTGTGTTTGTATTCTCTAATTATAGCATGTGCATTAGTTCCTCCAAAACCAAAATTATTAACTCCAGCCAATCTCCCCATGGAACCACTGTAATGCCATTTCTCCGCTTTGGTGGGAATTTTTAGATTGAGAGCTTGAACATCTATGCTAGAAGTTTCCTCAGAGTAAAACACTGAAGGTACAATGGTTTCATGCTTCATCATCAGAAGTACCTTAATCAGTCCTGCCACTCCCGCTGCAGATTCCGTATGTCCAATGTTACTCTTAACTGAACCAATAAGGAGTGGCCCTACCTCTGAGGACCGTGCCTTGGCAATGACTTTGGAGATGCTCTCTGCTTCTACTGAATCTCCTATGGGAGTCCCGGTCCCATGAGCTTCAATATACTTGACATCCCTCAGATAGGTTCCGGCTGAATAGATTCTATAGAGTAGTTGTTCCTGCTGGACCATCGATGGCTTTGTGATTGGTGTGACCGTGTGGCCGTCTTGATTCACTGCTGTTTTGCATACAATGCCCCAAATATGGTCATGGTCCTGAAGAGCCTTAAACAAATAATACAGCTTTAAAACATTAAAGGTGATTATCTAAATTGAATATATTTGATATAATTTAATACCTCACATCAAATGCGACATACTTTTTTCAAAGTCTTTAGAAGAACTATCCCGCAGCCTTCCCCTCTACCGTATCCATCTGCTCTTCTAGAGAAAGGTTTACTGGTGCCTTCAGGGGAAATCATTTTCGCTTTGCTGAGAGCCACAAAGACCCGTGGCTCAAGAATACAGCTAACACCTCCACAAAGTGCCATCTCACAGTCACCTACAGGAAAGAACAATACATGCTAGAGGTTACTATATATTCATTCATTCATTCATCTTCTACCGCTATATCTGATCTTCCCTCGGGTCACTGGGAGTCTGTGCCTATCTCAGGTGTCTATAGGCATTAAGACAGGATACACCCTGGATGGAATGCCAACCCATCGCAGGGCGCACACACACACACACACACACACGCATTCATACACTAGGGACAATTTTCCAAGGTGCCAATCAACCTACCGTGCATGTTTTTGGACTGCGGGGGAAACCCGAAGAAAACCCCCTGAGGCACGGGGAGAACATGCAAACTCCACACACACACATGGCCGAGATAGGAATCGAACCCGGACACTGGCGGTGTGAGGCGAACGTGCTAACCACTAAGTCACTATATATATATATATATATATATATATATATATATATATATATATATATATATAGATAGATAGATAGATAGAATTTCCTACTACAGGTAAACCCAGAGCTTATAAAATTTAAATGTTCTAATTATTTTTGTCATTTTATCAATAGAATGCAAGTCATAAAACAAATCCAGCAGTTCATATATTATATTTCAGGAGAGAACCAAAGATAGCATGGCAAGATGATAATGTTTAAAGTATTTCCCAAATCCTCAAGCACATCCCATAATCTACATAATAAACCTCATCAAGTGAATCATCATGAAAGAAGAAAATAAATAAATAAATAAATAAATAATAGCTAAACATCCCTCAACTGTGTCTATGCTTATTTTGTATCAACCATACCTGAATGAATTTATTCTTAGATGGAGACCTAAAGCACTATTTGTAAGTGGCTCTGGATAAGGGCATCTGATAAGGGCATCAGAAGCACTAATTACAATACTACAGAGGTTGTGAGGGGAAAAAAGTCAGCCTATGCCGGTTATCAGACGCCATCAAGCTATTTGCTTTTATTGCAGAGGCCAGATAGCGCAAGAATCACACTCTAATATTAAAGCCATTGTGGAAACAAGGCATATCTTTGTTGGGCTACAAAAGCTCATCGCCACAGAACTTTGATCAATGTTCATAGTTTGGGTCTTTATTTTTTTATTACCGAAAGTATTTACAGTCGAACATTTTCGGCACGGAGTCTGAAGTGTTGCAGTACTGTGTGATGATGAAAAGATTTACCTAGTCTGATTGCGTGGCATGCAGAGTGGAGTGCGACTAAGGAAGAGGAGCAGGCACTATCAATGGCAAACGAAGGTCCAGTGAGGTTGAATGTGTAGGAGATTCTGTTAGCTGCTATACTCATCGCGGTCCCTGTGCCGTTGTAATGAGCGATCGTACTTGGGCTGTTATTCAGTAGTGTTTCATAGTCTCTGTTCATGAGCCCTGAAAAACAGCACAGCCACAACATGTCTTCACAGCTGCTCCGCATGATACCATGTTCATGACGACTCTAGTGGATTGAATTGCTCACCATACAAATAATAGAAGCTCGCTTTATTCCAATATACTGGTACTATACGGTTTTATTACCTATATAAACACCGGTTCTGGAGCCACTGACTTTTTCCATAGGAATGCCAGAATCCTCCAGTGCTCTATAGGAACAGTGCAGAAGTAGCTTCTGCTGGGGGTCCATAAAATTAGCTTCCGCTTCAGAGATGCCAAAAAACTTGTGATCAAACTCATTGAACCTGGTAGAAGGGAAGCAGAATCTCTCATAATTAATCCTTCTGTACCTAAAAATGTATTTGACTTTATTACATTAATTTGTAAAGCATATATCTCTACTCATTATTTAAAAGACAAGTCAGTAGAGAGCAAACTGGAAATAATTAACATGCAGAATGTAATGTTTCAGAAAAAAATGGACTTTTATTAGGATTTATGTACGCCAAATTAGGATAAATATATAGAATGTTCAATCCTGTAGATAATCCTAATATTTTAGAATCCAAACCTAAGCACTAAAAGCTTTAACTTTGCAGCAGGTCTAATGTCCTAATTAAATACTTCCGCCTGTTAGCACATTTTTTGTACATAACAGCAAAATGTTTATTTAGTAAAAATAAACCATATTTAGCATCGCAATAATAAATTAATTCCAGCACTTTTAAAATAAACAAAAAAAATGTCAAACGTAAAGATTAATCATGAAGCACAAATAAGACAAAGAGTAAAATAGAGAAGCAGCAATAGCAACAATAAAAAAAGATTTACCCCTCTATGAATGCAGCTTTAGTAGTTTGTATTTTTCCAAGAATTGTCTCTTCAGGATCATACCACTGTGTTATATCAAACCTCTGCTCTGGTATATCCACAGCACAATTTCTCCCATCAACAAGAACTTTCCAGAAATTGTCAAGTCCCTCACCTGCAATGGATGGCACAAGCGGCCTAAGTATTTATGTACAACAAATAAAGAATGTGTGTGGAGAACATTGTCACTTACCTCCTGGAAAGTTACATCCAATTCCAACAACAGCAATATCTTCATCCATGCTGTTTGCTTCGCCAACAGTTCTTCAGCAGATAAATGCTTTGGCACCAAACAATATACAGCTTCATCCAACTGTTCCTGTTACAAATCTGAGTGCAGGTGCCCATATCCATGGCTGCCCAACATCCCAGAGCCTTATAAAGATTTCTCAGCTGCAAGAACTGTTTAAAGCAACAAAAAAAAAAGCCTCTTTCAAGATACGGATATTAAGTTACATGAAGGTTCTTTATGCAACCCACAATTAAGGTGGATTGAAACAAAAGCCATAAACTGCATGACTGGGCAAAAGTAGAAAAAAAAAGGCATTAAGAACCACTTCTTTTAAAGGGAACATAATGGAGGCATTTTCTCCCAAGTTACAATAATACAGTACCATGATAGTATTCTGATCAGTTAAGAGCTTTTACTTTATCGTGCCCCAATGATGAGGAAAATCACCAGGCAGAAAATTACCCTGTAAAAACAGATCAGTTTCCTCTGTGTTTTTATCTTTAGAGAAGGTAAAGACAGTGACCATTTAAAGCAGCTACCTCTCATCATTACCATGGAAAGGAGATATCCTAGATAATTATTAGAGATTTTAAACAATTATGTGAAGTACATCCAATTCCATCACAGGACATTGCTTAATTATTCAACTAGCATTTCATTTCTTTATCAGAGAAAAAAAAAACAATTCTAGTTTCTATTTCCAGCACACTTTATTAGTTAATCATTGCTCATTTTTATTTAGACAAATGAAACTCATGATTCACAGAGCAGACAGAGACAACATTACATAGAATCTTATATACAGGGTTGCCACCACAGCTTCTTTACCAGCCACGAAACTGGCCCCATTAAACCAGTCAAACATGGATGACTCCCATCAGCACCATGTCAAGGTAATATTAAACAATAAATAGGTCAGCAAATAAAATCTGATTGTTTATACAATGAAATAACCCGTCATATGAAATAAAATAAAAAATCCTGCATCTTGTTCAATTACTTGTTCATGTTCATTACTTACAATATGTTTTTACAGGGGAGTCATAAAATTCCTTTTTCATTGAAAGCAGGACAATTCAAAATATAACTGCTTTCCTATTTTTCACAAATGTTGATGTTAAGTTCCTACTTAAATGAACAGATACCTGGATCTTAAATACTGATAGATATTACATTCTTCTCTCATATTTAATCAAATGAATGAATTAATGATGAATAAAAAGAAATGTTCAGTTCTAAGACTGCATGAATGAAAATTATATATATATATATATATATATATATATATATATATATATATATATATATATATATATATATATATATATATATATATATATATATATATATATATATATATGATATCATACATATATACACACACACACAGAGGAGTGCAAATTCCTGAACGGGCCATTAAAGGCTTGTCCGGAGCAGAAAACCTGCATTCTTATATTCACTCTGTTTTACACAAAACATGTAACAGTGGTGGAAGAGCACAAGGTAGGAAGCCTTGTTTTTCTGTAGACTGGCCTCTAACATCTAACATTCATTTGGTAGACTTAATTGTAGCAGAGAAGCTGTTGTGCAAAATTGTAAATATATAAAAAAAATGTACTTGGGCTACAAAATAAATTGCAATGGGAGGCATTTTTTTTTAATTGGCTCATGAAATTAGAACAGCCCAAACAACTCTATAAATGCACCTTTAAATTGGTTCAGCCTTCCAATTATGGAACAAGAGAGAACTGAAAGCTTGAAACATTACAGAGTGATGTGGAAGAACTGAGGTGATATGGTAAAATATCACCTCTGTTATGAACATGAGAACAATATCATCATCATCTGGGATTAAGTGATTTGCCCTCCAGAACCATTTGTATTTCCTTTGCATCCAAGGTCTCGTAGGTGAGAAGAGCGTCAGCCAGTTTTTTGTGTTCTTTGCTGTATGTCTTGAGGAGTTTCTTAGCACGCTCATATGAATCCTGATGGGGGGGGGGGGAGGAACACAGGCAGAATCAGCATATTTACTTCTTACAACTAGCAGCCTGCTTGACTGAGCGACCAGAGATCTGAAAGTTACCTGTAGCAGTATTCGGACTTCGTGGTCAACAGCAGCTTGTGTTTCTGGACTATGTTTAGACAAATCAGAGTAGGTCATGACACCCAGCTGGAAAAGGCAAAAGAAACCAAAACCACAATGGGTGTTATACAAAAAAAAAACTTGCAGAATAGAATTTGCAGAATAGAAGTGCATTTTGCATGTTATTTTCAGGACCAATAACCATTCTGATCCAAAATTACACTTTTTAAACTTCCTGCAAGTTTACCAAGGATTCTACAGTTTCATTTATTTATTTTATATATTTTAAGCGAAATACATCTAAAATGTTTTATAACTAACAATAAAGCATACAGTAAACAACCAAATGTCTTATGAACACATTGTAAAAAGTCAAAAGAAAAGATGAAGAGAAAAAGATGCTGTATTATTTAGTATTCCTACAGCGAATTTACACATTTCACTTTTGCCGTTAATTTCTCTATATACCTGGTTTATTTATGCAGTACTGCCCCCTAGTGAACATACTCACTCGATTGTGAAATACACAATATACCATTTAATTAAATAATAAAGTAAATAAACTGGATTTCAGTCTATTGATAAGAACATTTGCATCATAAGCATTAAAAGCGTTCTATCTAAAATAAGAAACATACAATAATGACAATAAAAGAAATGCATTCACAAAATGGGCCATCATAAAACTTTCCAATAATTTTAATCAGTAATCATACCTTGTCACTCATTCCAAAGCGTGTAACCATCATCTTTGCAATCTTAGTTGCTCCATCAAAATCACTTGATGCTCCTGTAATAATTAAATAATAATTTATACTTTAATAATTTAATTTTAATAAATAACAGAAAATTAAATGAAAAAAAATATATATCTGCAACAGTAGCCAGTACCAGTAGTGATGTTTTCATCCCCAAAAATGAGCTCTTCTGCCACTCTGCCACCCATACTGACATCCATCTGAGCCAACAGCTGAGCACGAGTCTCACTCCACCGATCGTTCTCTGGGAGCATAGATACCTGAGAAAGAAGACAAGCGCATAAATATAGTATTTTTATAAATATTATTAGAAATAATAATTATTATATTATTATAAACAACAGATTTTTGTAATATCTACAGGGCTGACAATAACAGATACTGTTATATTGGATATACTTACATGACCAAGGGTGGGTCCTCGAGGCATGATAGTAGCTTTATTTATGGGCATGGCATCTTTAGTATAATATGCAACAATTGCATGTCCAGATTCATGATATGCAGTAATTGTTTTATTCTTCTTGTCAATCTCCACACTTCTGCGCTCTGGACCTGTCGAGAAATTGTCAAAAATTAGTTGCTGGCTAGTTTTAAATTCAGGTCCTCAATCCGTATTGGTTATGCCACGTGCAAATAGTGTAAAGCCACACCCATGAGGATCTTGTCTTTAGCGAATTCTAGGTCCTTTATTGTGACCATCTCTTTTCCATCTACAGCAGCTTTTAGTGCCGCCTGGTTCACCAAGTTCTCCAGTTCTGCTCCAGAGAAGCCCACCGTTCCCCTGGCAATAATTTCTGCATCCACATCTAGAATGACGCAAAAATAAATAAATAAAAAAATAGATATATATATATATATATATATATATATATATATATATATATATATATATATATATATATATATATATATATATATATATATATATACATATACATATATAACATACACACACACACAGATATATATATATATATATATATATATATATATATATATATATATATATATACATACATATACACACACACACACACACACACACTTTTTTTTTTACTGATTTAAACAAAAATAAAATAAAAGTTTTCTTTCAATATAGTATTACAATAGAGTCTCACCAGGGTCCACTTTGATTTTCTTTAAGTACCAGTTGAGGATCTCAGTACGTCCTTTTACATCAGGTCTGGGGACTGTGACTTGCATATCGAACCTCCCAGGTCTCACGAGAGCACTTAATACAGACACATGCACACATACACAGAGACTCTAAGAAAAGCAGCTTTCAAATTTTGTTCAGATAGTTTCTTATTTTTACCATAAAATATAATAAGAAAAAAAAGGAAGGGAGTCCTTAGTTTGCCAACAAACCACTTATACAAAAAAAGTCATCAGTAAGTTTCAGTAAGTTTTAAATATCATCCTTGTCTCTCAATATGCAAGCCCCTTTAATTAAAAAACACCTCTCAATATAACTGACTACAACAACATTTAAAAAAAGAATCCCCAGTATAGTACCCAAAAACAACAACAATAATAATATAAATATTAAACATATTTCTAAACACTCACTTGTCCAAAGCTTCCGCAAAATTTGTTGCCCCGATAACAATAACGCCTTCATTTGGTTTAAACCTGAAATTATACAAGAAAATATTTTCATTAAACAATTTTTTAATTGTAATTTTTATAATTACTTTGACAACAGCATCAACTACAAACCCATCCATTTCTGCAAGAAGCTGATTGATGGTCTGACGTGAATATGGATGCATTGGTGACTCAATCCGCTTTCCACCAACACTGTCCAACTCATCAATGAAGATCACACATGGGGCATTAGTTTTTGCCTCTTCTACAGGAAAATGGTAAGGCAAGACATTTTTTAATTTTATCAGTAACAATTTTGAAATGTTAACAACTAAAATAAAATCTTCACAGCCCCACACACAAAAGAGGCAGGGCTTTACAATCCTAAAAGCTTTTCAGACTCACTAAATAGGTTCCTGATACGACTTGCTCCAACACCCACAAACATCTCGTCAAACTCCGACCCCGAAGCATAATAAAATGGAACATCTGCCTCGCCTGCCACAGCTCTGGCAAGTAGAGTTTTACCAGTTCCAGGAGGACCGACCAGGAGGACACCTGCAAAATACAGTTAAATATAGATTAAAGTTAAATACAGTTTAACACAGTTAAAGCCTTCAAAAGCAGGATGCACTCATTTTATCAACCTGGCGGTTTTCACAATACTCTCCATTTATACCTTTAGGTAGCTTTCCACCAAGTGCAGTGAATTTCTGTGGATTCCTCAAGAACTCAACAATGTCTTGAAGCTCGCTCTTTGCCTCCTCCACACCTTTAACATGCTCAAAGGTGACATTCTTCATTTGGATTGGATCCAGTGAAGTATCCAGGCCAGATGTAGTACGAAATCGGACTGTGCGTACAAAATAAATTGAGGGAAAGCAGTTAGTTCTTGGTTCTTTATATAGGCAAAATTACTGGTCTATTTTCTTTAAAATGTATTTATTTATTTATTTAAAAATAATGATTTAGCAACACAATAATAGTTTTATATAGCACACAGATTACAGGTTGCTATAATGAAGAAATGTGCTAACTGGCAAATTGGTACACCTCATTTTATGCTTACGTTTATTTAATATTTGACTAATATCAGGAACATTATATGTAAATATGAGAAGATTTTGAATCATTTTCAGCACAAACCTCAAGAATTAATTTGAGACCAGGCAGCTTTGTGTGCACCTTTAAAAACCCCAAACATGCAATATAATCTGAGAGCACTATTCACTGCAAGAAAACATTGTGTGCCATGCATGAAAAGACTGAGAATAAGTAAGGATGGGAAACAAACCAGTATCAGAAAACGAGCCTTTACCCGAGAGATATGGGGTTCTTGACAAACCATAGATGCCAACAAGTAAGAGGACAAGCAAAATCAAACGAGTCCTCTTAAGTGAATCTGTGAAAACAATGAAAATTTCACATCAATAATATGCCAAACTAGCATTAATGTAAAGTAAGCCGTATCTGAAAGACTATTTGCCTTGTGTCTTCTGCATTAGGGTTTGAGATTTCATAAAACCCTCTGTAAAACCAGTCTTGAAGGCATCTTGCTGATTCTCTGAAAGATTTCTCTGTTTTATTAACCGGTCAAGACTCTCAGCATCACCTTTATCCCTCATAAGGAAACCCTGCAAAATATATAAATTAGACATTTTATTTAAAAGAATAAATAAAATAAATAAATTTTATTGTATTGCATGTAATGTTTAACATTGCCGTACATTGCCGTCTTAAATCAATTAACAAGAATTAAACAAACATTACACACTCAAACTTAGACAAAGCAACTGACAATTAATGTTAACAATTCAGTATAACCACTTGCTTGTTTGTGCGATATTGCTTATGATCGAAAAAGCTGTTGCCGAACCTTCATAAATGGTGGGCTATAGCTTTCAGATTCTGCTGGACTTTCGTAGCTGGACTGAAGGCGTCTACTCTTGGACCTTAGTGTCTTGAAACCTCTGGTTTGGACCCATGCTTTATAGAAACACACATACACAATACATATACATTGAAGTGTATGGTAAAATGATTGAATACAAAGCGTACCAAGAACTGATGGATTGTGTGTGTTACATTACAGTCGACCTTCATCAGAAACTCTTGGTCAAAAAACTTGTTGAATAAATCTCTGAATCACCTTGCAAATGCTGAAGATCTGAGCAAACAAGCTGGAGAGGACGTGAGCTTTGTCTTTGAAATATTGGATGGCCAAAAAGTCCTGGTATTCTCTGAGAGAATCCTGGTAAAGTAAACAGTAAAAATAAACAACCCTGCAGATCCTTAACAAATGGCTGTCTCTCTCTCTCACGCATTGTTCCATTCAAATTTAACAACAAAGGAACTGAGGATTGTAGTCTCTTACCATTCTTGTTGTGAAAAAATGAATCTGTTGAGATGTGTGATGTTCTCCATGTAGAGGTTTGAAGGCAGACTCTTAGGTCTGAGCTCTCTGTGGGAGCTACTGTGGGCAGCAACCTTTTTAACAGCTCATTGACTCCACTTAACCTTAGCTCTGAGATACCCAGGTCTTTAGGGATTTGCTTAAGCTGCAGGAGAGTCATCAAGAACCAGGATCACCACAATATTGTACAAATATGCAAACGTCTGGATATAAACATGCAAGAAAAAGTGTTCCCAGTGTGTCAATCAATGAGAAGCTAAAACACAATTACAGGTTTACATATGCAAAGTCTACACTTGTGCGTCAAACTTAATATATCAATAAATAGCATATCCAGTAGTAATATCTACAATACTACCTGTAATTATAAGGTATTTTAATAGAATTGATATGTGCAATTGCAAAAGCAATCTGTTTTTAAAACTTCAGTTAAATTCCAGTCTGAATGCTGGCCAGTGTGTTTAAATGGCCAATTCTATGGCATTCATTATTGTTATGGTGTTTGTTTATCATTGCTTATTTAGATTATATGTAGACATTGCAGTTCCTGTTCCAAATATTATTTGAGAAAACTTTATGAACTTTGATGGACATTAAATAACTCTTACTACTTTACACACATTACATAGCACACCTTTTTATATTTACCCCTAGAAGGGAAATGAAAAACACTATTCATTAGCCTTGATAAAACTTTCATAAACATCTCTAATTTCACCCAGTTAAATGAATATTTAAACAGCTTCTTGTTAGATTTAATCATGCTGAATCGAAAATTCATTCTTAGAGCTGTTTAGTGATGGACGTGGACGGTACCCATGCATGTGCATTCTTCTTCAGTTTAATGTGGGAAACAGACATGCAAGAATACTCTGGATAAAACTATTTCTTATTTGTTTAAGACATGGTTATGAAAGATGTTCATATAATCATTGCACAGACACCATACGAATGTGCGTTATTTTCTAAATACCAACACCTCCCGAGTTAAACAGGCGAAGTACCGCTATCAGATTTCAATAATGTCCTCTATGGAAATTTGGAGGCTGGAATCAGGTACACGAGCGGATTGTATATCCGTTTTTTTCCCCGCACTGTTATTCTTCTCTGCGGTGTGACTGACGTAAGATTATCTAAGTGGATCATGTGCAGTCTATGGTGATGATGAGTACCTGTGCGTCAGGGGTGTGAGGCAGCGTGTGCTGATCTGCCGAAAGCTCGCGGTGTAGACTCTGAACTGCAGCTGAGGCAGTGGAGCTGGCTGACGATTTCAGCGAGTGCACAGCATTGATTATCTGACTTAGTGGCACAGTCACCTGAAGGACAAAGAACAAAAATGAACAGAGTCAGGGATTCGGACTACACTTGATCGGGGACATGAAGAATAGCCAGGAGATTTTAAAACGATATTCCAACATGTGCTGAATATCATTCGTTAACTCAGATTTTAGTTTAATCTATTTGATTATTTGTGTGTGTAATATATATATATATATATATATATATATATAGATATATATATATATATATATATATATATATATATATATATATATATATATATAGATATATATATATATATATAATATATATAGATATATATATATATATATATATATATATATATATATATATATATATATATATATATATATATATATATATATATATATATATATATATATATATACACACACACACACATACATACACATAAATATATATGAAAAGCTATTCTGTATTATTCTTTTTATTTACCTAGCATCAGACAAACAAACAGAGTTTCTCCACATGGACTGCTAGTGAGCTGAAAGCAAACTGAAAGCACGCCGTCAGAGCTTCTCAATGACTAGCATATATTTATATATTGGTTAAATACATACATATTAAATCCCTTTACACAGCTAGAGGGCTGGAGAGGAACAATATTCGAATATACAGATGGCTCTGTGTGTGCCACTTTTAAAATAAAACTAACATATCATTATCTAGACACGCTCGGGTGTGTATCTGAGGCAACACCGGTAGATGTTACATAAGGAATGATTAGCTGGCTCGCACCGGGTCCCGGCTGAACTTTGCTAAGTTCCTTCAGCGCCACATTGTCTTTTACAAACTGTCTTCAGTGACATTTACTTCAAGTGGTCAGACTATAAACCCACTTTACACATTTAACAAGTTGTAATGTTCATTCCAACATGGAATTAAGTGAGTTTAAATCCCCGCTGATAAACACACAGAGAGAGAACTCAACACAACTCCTACCAGAGGCTTCAGCATTCCCAACCACACACTTAATCATCTAATAACACATAGAAACAGCATCATACCTGCGGCTGGAAAGATGTGGTGAGAGAAAACATTGTTTAAAACAGAACAAAACAAACAGCGGAGGAAAACAATTTCCCCAAACGTGTAATGAAAAGACAATCCTCTGTCCTTTTGTTTTCCCCTCTAAACTAGCTAGCGAGAGATTAGCTTCACCAGGGTTGCCAGATAAAGACCGAGAAGAATGCAACGTGGGCAAGAAAATGAGGCCTAGATTAGCGTATGAAATAACTTAAGAAAACCATCCTTTTAAAAAAATATATATATTTAAAATATGACCTATTTATATGACAAGACATCGCTATTTGCTGAATGATAATCATAAGGCAATCACTGAGAGAGTTCCTAACGGTCTTTTGCAGTCTTTGTAATGCAAAGAAATCTCTACCACTATCTATTAAGGCTCAGTTCTTGAAAGCATTATTCTCCTTTTCAGTGAATGCCTTTATTATTATTATTAAAAATATTATTATTTTAATGTTTATGTGTTACAGGAGAACTTAAACACCATCCAGTTATTTATTTCTGAAACTATTTTATAGAATAATATGTGATTCAGAATAAGACCTCATTTACAAACAACAGTGTGTATAGAAAGTGTGCATTAGATGCATAACTGTTACATAATACAAACTGCAGGTCGTAAACATTTGTAGCACACTGTTTATATTAATTACAGGCAAAATCCAGCATCACAGGGCATATTCACAAGGGAATTTCATTTTTCATTTAGCAAATGTTTAGTTTTAATAGTTTTATCTTTATCCCACATATATGGACAGTTAGATATATTTGTAAAAAAAAAAAAAAAAAATTAATGTAATTCAATTATTTATCTATATGTGTGTATATCGCTGATCTGGCAACACCAGCCGTCTTCTTCAGCGATCCTATGAAAACACGCGTGTTAAATAATTGTTACCCACGCTGCCATCTAGTGGACTATAGTTGTCACAGTAGCCTTAAAGCTACCTCGAAATTCAAAGACAATATCAAGAATATGTTTTTTTTTTTTTAAATGTTTTTCATATTTCCTGTTATTGTTACTGTGGATTGATATTTTAGCATCACGTGTTGCTGTGTAAAGATAAACTGTAGATTGTAGTATTTAGACACGTGACTATCACATACATTACCAGAAGAAAAAAAAACAGTTGTATAGATGTATTTATATTTTGTGACATTACATTTGATCTTCACTGAAGCCAGTCCTAAAAACTAGTCTGAATCAGTTCCAGCATGACAATGTCCCGAGGAAAAATAAGACCTTGAATGACCTGACCTCTACCCTACTAAACAGCCTTGGAATGAACTTGAACACTGATTGCTCTCCAGCCCGCCATACCCGACCACATTAATGCTCTTACGCCTGAATGAGCAGCTAAATGATCAGCTTTCCCAGAACGGTGGAGGTTAATAAAAAACAAAACAAAGGTGGGGAAAATCTGGAATGATATGATTAACAAGCATATACAGCTATCAGGTATAATATTATGGCCCACCTGTAATTGTCAAGCTTTAACAGCATTAACATTAACAGCAGACCACACAGGTGACGTGTGCCTTTCCTCCATATGTGTATCATTGAGCCGTGGCCACCCATGACCCTGTCACCAGTACTATACTCTTCATTCCTTGGACCTCTTTTCATAGATACTGACCAGTGAAGAACAAGAACACACACACAAGAGCTCAAGACCCAGTCGTCTATACATCACAATTTGGCCCTCGTCAAACTCCTTTAAAAACTCAGTTTTCCATTAAATAACATTAATTTAAAGACAAAATGTTCACTTGCTGGTGGCACAGTGACTTAGTAGTTAGCATGTTTGCCTCACAGTCCGGGTTCGATTCTCGTCTCGGCCATGTGTGTGTGGAGTTTGCATGTTTTCCCCGTGCCTCAGGGTTTTTTTCTCCAGGTTCTCCGGTCCCCCCCCCCCCGGTCCAAAAATGTGAGTCCAGTGTGTATCCTGCCTTAATGCCCATAGACGCTTGAGATAGGCACAGGCTCCCCGTGACCCGAGGGAAGATCGGATATAGAGGTAGAAGATGAATGAATGAATGATGAATGTTCACTTGCTGCCAAATATTTCCCACATAATAACAGGTACCAAGATGAAGAGATAATCAGTTTTATTATATAAGTTATGTGTAACACAGACATTACAGAACAGTGAAATTATTGCTTTGCATATATCCCTGCCTGTTTGAAAGCTGAGGTCAGAGTGCAGGGTCAGCCATGATACAGAACCTTGCTCAAGGACTCAAGAGTGGCAGTTTTGTGATACCGGGGCTCGAACCCCCTGACCTGTCGATCAGCAGCCCAGCACCTCACCGATTATAATACGATATTGTAATATTATGACTGGTCCTATAAAGATTTAGTATGAGATCCATGTTTTGTGTTCCTCTTGTCCAACTTTTTGCACCCCTGTTTAGTGTAAAATTCTCACTGCAAAAACCCAATACCTAGTCAAACAAAAACATCACAATTTTCCATTTCTGTATATTTTTATTGTGAATTTTCATAGTTTTATTGATTTTGTTTACAATATTATTTTCCTTGCACCCATTTATGTCAGAGAGAAACTCCTATCAATCGAATTAAATGTTCATATTACTGATTCACTTGATGACCAACATAAAAAAAAACAAACAAAAAAAGACAATTCTAGCATTAATAGTATTGTAATCCCTGCATCTCAAAATCCACTTTTGCTCTCAAGAGCTGAGTTAACAAAATCAGATCTTTTCTGCGTGCTTGAATAAAAATAATAAATAATATTTACTTGTTGGATAACTACACCAAAATATCCAAACTAGGGCACTGTTTCCCAAATAAGATCTTCAAGTTCACATCACTGTGCATGTGGAATAAATCTACTGAAAATGATCAATCTGGCTCACATCCTCATTTGCATCAACAATAAGCATTCCCTGGCAGCATGGTTAAGCCGATCTACATATTGTAAAGACATTCTTAATAACAAAACATAAAAGAATCTGTTTGATAAATAAAAATGTAACTTGGCGGCAGTGCTTTAATCCCACATGTGAAATTATAGAAACTCATAACCAAATTATAGATGACCCATGAAAGTGCATAGGATTTCCAGATGACTGTAGGCATCACACAGGAGCATCGCTATTAACCTCATGTCAATCACTGGGAGTTACTAAAGGACTTCTGCTGTCTGGGATGCATAGCGTTCTCTAGTACAAGCTCTTAGGGCTTAACTCTTGAAAGCATGAATCTCCTTTTTACTGAATCCCTGTTGCTTGACAAGCCTGTAAGAAGATAATACACAGAAAGATGATTATTTTTATGTTCATATCCTATAGTAGGACCTCGTGCAGAAGATCCCGATCTATTTTAATAAAATAACAAGTGGTTCAGTGTTAAAACCTCATTTTCACAAGAGGCAGCGTGTATATGTGCAAGTAAAAGGCATGGGGAATCGACTGGAATACTTACTCCACTGCCAGCTCAGTAAAACCAGTTGGCCCACAAACACACACAAAGCACTTTGAGTCTCCTGGTCTGTCCAGGAATGTCTGCAACAGTGCAGCATCTATTCGTCCCCTTTTACCTGTCCATGAGGCTGTAGGCTCCGAGAGAACATGCTCAACCTGAAATCTGACAAATGGTCTTCTAACCCCTAATTCATAGACTGTATGAAACATGCAGCATACCTTATAATGGAATGAAAAGAATTTACCTCTCTTCCTCTGCACACAGTTGTTCCAGCTGAGAGTACCACAGAATGTCCCCCTCTTGACGATTGAAGAACATCAGCTTGGTCCTCCTGAGGGGTGAAACTTTACTGAGCATAGGAGATTGACTATTTGCGCTGAACCAGATAAACAGATGAAGCTAGTCAGTGCCTATAAATGTGTAGAATAAGAGAGTCTTTTACTATAGGCCAATATAGTGTAGGCAACAGTACTCTGGAAATACTAATATCTCCTTGTGTGTAAGCACTAGGATTGGGAATTGAAAATCGATACTTGATCGGATAATGTTGATTCCTCTGTGCATTTGTTTTTTCACCTGGCAATCTGCCAGGACTTTATGCGGTATTCTAAACATCAGTTATAAGATGGACCGTGGGAAGTGCTCCAAAGTGTGGCTACAATTTGTAAAAACCAAAGACAAAGCTAAGTGTAATTGTTATACACTAATATGTTGCAAGCAAGGTGTCATGACCAACATGACTAAGCATCTGTGGTTGGTAAACACACACACACACACACATATTACACACAGATATATATATATATATATATATATATATATATATATATATATATATATATATATATATATATATATATATATATATAGTAGTACTATATATATATATATATATATATATATATATAGTTTACTTAAGTGTGTGTAACATGTTACCTGACAGTGGGGATGTCTTGTAAGGCAAGGCTGAGGAGGCGAGCCATGGGTGTAAAACCAGTGCCAGCGGCTAAGAGGTACAAATGAGTGACATCATGCAGACACCGGAGTGTAAAAGGACCCTCTGGACTGCTCATGGACACAGTGGCTCCTGATAGAGAACAAACAATTTACTAGTGAATGAGCAAACATAAATACATACAACTGTACATTTATATTAGTAGACAAAGAATCTTGAATGGACAGTAAATGAATGAACAACTTTCAGAACCAAGTCAAGAAGACACACGCGCACACACACACACACACACACACACCAGGGTCCAGGCTGTCCAAATGTTGTGTGAACTCTCCATCTGGATAGACCTTAATCATCAGATAAATTTCGGAGCTGTGTGTGTTGCTGGAGTAAATCTGGGGCATGAGTACGTGGTCTACTGGTGTGTAGGGCTTTACAACTTCACTGCCTGTTAATAAGAAAACACATTTAGAGGACATTTACACCCGAGTAGAGTAACGAGCAAGGTATAAAATTAATTTATAATAGTTTTCTTAGTTAGGCTACACAGTAATTACCCTGAAAGGAAGCTCTGAGGTAGACATGTCGCCCCACAGGGATGTGCATGTGTGCTCCAGGAGGTAACCGGATACTAAATAGCTGTGTGTCATGCGTAACTTCTTTCTTTGAAACCAATACACAGTCTCTGTAGAAGAGGCCTAAACACCCAAAACAAATTTCACAGCTGCTTTCATTTATTTGCTCTGTACCAAAAGTTATTGATTCATGTCCTAGTTTTTCTTTTAGACATTGAACAGAGTACAGGCAGTCCACCTACCCCGGTGTTTACTCAGAATAAATGAATCATGGGATTCCAAGGGTTGACCAACTTGTGCCCACTTGGCTTTGAGCACTTTGCGTAGAGTCACCTCAACTTTCCCAACTGAACTCACAGTCTGAACTTCCATTAGAAGATAAGAGAGAAGAAATTGTCAGGACCCATCATATCTAGCTTCAAGTACTGCTGTTAGTTTGAATATAATTGGCATAATGATATACAGACCACCCTCGATTTGTTCTGGAACTGCAATAGGTGAAAATTCACAAAGTAGAAACCATATATTTATTTGATTAATTTTAGCTCTTATAAACCTCTCGCACTCTCTTATTGTAAACAACTGTGAAGATTAATTCAAATAATGAACTACTTTTATTATTATTTTTCCAGTATTAATATTATTATAATTATTTGTATACAGGGTCTCAAACTGTCAGCAGGAGTCCCCCCTTTTTTTAGCCTCTTTGTTCACACTAGCATCTTTTGTATACATTTTCTCAGATGTGACACTGCATCCTTGTGATAAACTTTATCCATTTTAAATTTATCAGTGTGTTCAGTGTTAATTGTTCTGTGCACTAGTTATTTATTATACTATTTTTTTTTACATTTCTACTTAAAAAAAAAAAATACACCGTAGTTTACATAGGTTGACAATCCTGACATACAGGTCAAATATATTCTTTAAATTCCTAAGCTAGATTTAAGAATTTCACTGTGCCCCCCCGAGCTCCATCTGGTGGCCCCCAGTTTGAGACTAGCAAATACTTATTTTACCAGAAAATAATAAAAATGTAAAAAAAAAAAATAGTCTACAGAATCCTGCAAGAGTGAAGAATCCTGAAATATAAATTTAGATATATTACCATGACGAATCTGTGATGTAGTGAAGTCGCGAATGGTGACAGGCGGCATAGCGAGGAACGACTGCACATTTGTCTTTCTATGTTTTGCAGAAGCTAGGGTTAGTACTGAACTATGCTTATGAGACTTTCTGAAGCTGTTTTCTTTGTCCATATTCTACCTTTAACTAATGCTAAAACAAACACCCGCACCTCACAGAAAATGTAAAAGAAATAAGTAAACAAATCACTTACCAATAACATTTTCTTCTACTTCATGAGACAGACCTAAAACACATTAGATATTGTAAATAAACTCCTGATACAAATGCATAAAAAACGTATAGAAGCACAATACAAGCTTCAGTGACATTCAGTCGAATTTGTTACAGAATTTTTAAATTCTCATTTTATAATGAACATTTTCATTATACGGGAAATCTCTTTTCAAATCGGTTGACCCATTTCCTCCATTACCCACAATACCTTTCGACTAACCTCAAACAATCCAACTTTTTTAGCAGATCACTGCAGAAACCTTTTAGTCCTTTAGTCTGTCCACCGAGTTCATCTCCTCCTCACTCTGCTCAAATAAATTCGGATCCAAATATTCACCATTCATGCTAATACCAGTCACTTCAACTCCTCACTTAGATAACCTGCTGAATACTTGCTGCAATTCATATTTTTTAACTGAACGTACAATCTGCTGTCCTCACTAATTGTGTCAGAATTCTCATCAAACAACACAAGGAAATTGGTTTATATTTTTTCCTCTAATGTACCGCCCTAACAATATAACCCTATGACATGTCAGTCACACAAACAAAAATTCAGCACTAACGAACAAATGAGCACAGAATTTTGTATATTATTAATATAATGCTCCTGATGGAGTTTGGAAAGATCAATATTACACAACTCACTCCAGTGAAGTAAGTAGGACCAGTGTCCTAAAAGCAGCTCGATCCGCAGAATATTTCCTTGACAGTCCACCACTGAACAGCCCGATCTCGGAATCTGACATCCAAAGGAGAGAGCAAAGTAAAAGGAATAAGGAGAATTAACATGAGAATGTCATGGTTTAAACACTTCAAATCTGAATCTCTCTCTTTCATGACTTAACGCTGTATCATAAAAGTGACAAGATGAAAAAAGACCAACCTTGCACTTTGTATAGATAACAATATTAACAATGTCCTCTGTCTGGAACCAGTCAAATCTATGAAAAGACAGGCGTGAAATATATTTGAACATTTTTGAGCCATGAGCTACCTACAGCTAATAACATGAATTGAAATGTTCAATAAACCAAGTAATCGCCACTGTAACCAAAACCATGAAGAGTTGTTAGTGTACAGGAGCTAGAATCATTGAATGAGATGTGGAAAAACAACTTGTATAAAACTGATTATTGAAACTGAAGAATACCGAGGCCGACTGTCTTTTGGTGCAGCAGCTGCAGAGTCTAACAAAGTAGTAGGAGGTGCGAGACCTGAAACGTAGATATCAGTAAGTGGGGGGAAAAAACTCACATTTAAACATTTATTATTATCTAACCCTAACAACCAATCATTATAAATAATTTTATATTCTTTAAATACACATTTGCATTCCTACCATTAACATGGGTTTTCTCAGGTTTAGATGGATGCACTGCGGAAACAAACCAACATCGTATGAAACGCTGTTGCACGTATTGCGGTAACATATCATTTGAAATTCCTTGCTTTGTATCAGAAATAATTATAACAGCAACAATAATAATAATAATAAAACTGCAGAGTTAGCACTCCAGAAATAGAAGGAAAAATCTATTAATGCAGATACTACAACTATGACTTAAAATATGTGTATGTTTCACTTAGTAGGACAAATTATAGACACACATATTCAGTATATTGGTAGAGTTTGTACACCTGATCACACACACACACAAGTGCTTTTTGAACATCCCATTTCAGATTTACCCTGCTTTGTTCCACTTTTTTAAAAGACTCCCTTAAATTTTGGATTTTTCTCATTCTGCCACAAGGGGATTAATAAATTCTAGCTCTTAGAAAGATGGGGAGTTTATTCTATTTTTTTAGATAGGGTTGATTGTGAAGAATGTGCGTAGTAGGGTTGTGGTCAGGTCTTTGTTCAGATACTTGAGGTCTGCCAGATAAGACCTGATCTTAATAAACCTTGCTTTGTATGTATGGACAGAACAATGCTGAAACAGGTTAGTTGAAGAAAATTTGAATATGATATCATACACATACTAAATGTTATATTATTCTGTATTTTGGATTTTATGGCAGAAGTTCAGGAAAGACTGAATATTTTGGTTGTGAAGGTCAGGTGTCCATATACATTTGATTAGTGCATATGATCCTTTTGTCATCATTGTATAATGATAATCATTATGCAAATAAACATTTTAAAATGACTTGACCCATGCCTTTTATGGCTGTGTTGGCCTTTACCACCATTCTACCCACCAGGCACTCTTTCAACATGGACTCATAGTTCACCCAGCGGTGGACCTGTCAATGGAACAAGTGACACTGTAGCAACACTATATGTAAAGTTTATTCAGACAAAAATGTTTAAACATAAAATCAATCTGCTTGAATCACCGCTTTGTTGTTTTCCTTTGTATAAATTGTGATATAAAAATAACTGTTTGTTTTTTACCTGATCAAACAGGTCTGTTCCATCAATACCAGCTGCCTTCATCAGCTCTTTGTCTCCACCAGGGTGGAAATCCATGTACGCACTCACATTATAAACCATACCTGTAATTACATAGATACATACTTATTATTAAAGCAGATGGCTAGTGATGATCTCTGATCTAAACACTGAATATAGCAAGAATGCTTTATAGCTTTAATACAAATTACTTGTAATGCACTATCACAAACAATTTTAAACAAAATTAGACAACAGTAATGAATCGAGAACATTTCAATTGTTGTTTAATTTAGTAAAAAAGGAAGTACGCTGATAAATAACTTTTAAAGATGGCCTGCCTATTTGTTCAATTAAACATCTCTTTTTTCAAAAAAATTAAAAGCTGGTCAGACCATGCTAGAACATACGAACATATATAATATTTTTAAATACATAGCAGAACTGTGACAGTGTATACAAGAGTTTGGAACTTAACTCTTTTGCAACAGACAATAATCAGTCTGTGCTCAACGTAAAAACAATACTACAAAAGATACAACCTTCATTAAAAGAAGAAACCTGCTGTGCCATAAAAGACCACAAAAAATACTTCAAAACGTCAAGGGCAGGTTATTTATTTATTTATTTAAAGACGGTGAGTCACGTGATTGTTTCCTGTTTAAGGGCTCACCCCGTATGCATGTCCAGCAGTCACTTCTTGTGTTGTGTTTCTTTAGTTCCTCTTCTGTTACATCGATCAGTCTCCCTGACAGTCCAGTCAGATCACGGCCACTTTTGGTGAGCCGGATCCAGTCCATGAGACTGTGACCCGGTTTCAGAGCCACCTACTCATACAAAAGCAATCTCAGTGATGGAAATATATGAAATTGATAGAACTTCTGATAGTTAAATGATTACAAGGCAACCAGTAGGTACTATTATTATTGCACGTGGAAGAATACACGTGTACATTAGCACATAGATTGTCAAACACAGGATGCCAACACACTCATGGAGACAGGAGAAGATGCAGACCTTGTTCCGGGGCTGGCCGGTCGAAGATACCCGCTGCTGAGAGCTGGCTGCAGGGAAAGCCTGCGAAGGCACGTTCAGCATCTCTGCTCTCCTAAACGCGCTCAGATTCCGGGGGAAATACTGGAATTACAGCGATATATCTCGGGCGTCTGTACAAGCGACTGCAACAAACTTTATTCGAGCGGAAATATCACTGTTGTGAAATGTTTCTTCATCTAAAGCAGAAAAAAGTTGAGCCATTTCCCCAGTAGTACCATTCTGACCAATCAACGCTACTCTCTAGTTCTCTCAGACCGCCCACGTGTTTTTAATCCAAATAAGCTGCTACATGACACACAAAGTACACACACAAATACAGATTTTGGAAACAACATTCTTGCAAGTTATATCTAATTTGACAGCGGTGATAACGAACCGTCTAAGCTACTTTTGGACGCACCAAACCGGCGTCACCTTTTAGCTGTTCCCAAATAAGTCGCAGAAATATGACGACATCATGCGCCCTCTTGCGTAGATCTACAGTACCTCTAGATCTTCCCACCTCTAGTGGGAAGTTACTATATTCCAACACTCCCTTTTAAATTTCCAGTACGATACAACTCGATGCTGTTTTGTAATAGCATCAAAAAATTCACTTTTTTTTAAACTACTTACTTAACTCTAACTGAAGTCTATATTTTAACTGTTAGACTCAACAGAATTAGATCACACAAACGAAATATCTCAAACTTGTGTTACACTAATGGCTTAGTGAGAATATCTGCCATCATATCCTCAGTTGGACAGTACTGCAATTGAATTTGTCCATTCTGCACACACTCTCGAATGTATCTTCCATGTACATGTACACCTTGGCTTGTAGCAAAACTACACAGGATAGATAGATAGATAGATAGATAGATAGATAGATAGATAGATAGATAGATAGATAGATAGATAGATAGATAGATAGATAGATAGATAGATAGATAGATAGATAGATAGATAGATAGATAGATAGATAGATAGATAGATAGATAGATAGATAGATAGATAGATAGATAGATAGATAGATAGATAGATAGATAGATAGATAGATAGATAGATAGATAGAGCCACAATGTATATTGTGTAGTGTATTTTAGTAATTTAAAAGGTTGACCTGCAGATCTCCTTCATGTATGTTAGTGCATTACAAATTAAATGAACATGATATTTCCACATTATGGAAATGAAAGCTCAGTGGTGAAGGCTTTGGATTACTGGACCACTCTTGGGCAAGGCCTTTAACCCTCTGTGTGTGCTCTGAGGGCACTGTATCATTCATGGCTGACCCCAACTTGCTAGCATTGCTGGGATATGCCAAAAATAAATAAATAAATAAAATTCCACTGTGCTGTAATGTATATCTGACAAGTAAAAATCTCTGGTGGCCTGTTATGAATTTTGAAATTGGGAGGGTTTGGCTGGAAAATTCACTGCTATCCAACAGCGCCCCCTGGCGTTGAAAAGTGTCACACAAGGCGCGCCTTGTTAATCGAGGAAGTTTACCTTTCCAAAGGTGCGATGCTATAAATGAATACAATGCATAACGTCTGGGAATAAGAAGACATGCACAAGAATATTCATTTTAACACCATTAATTCTACCAACAAATGACATGGACAACATCATGACATCATCCCATTTATATACTCTTTAATAACTTCATAACCTTTCTTTTCTTTAAAAAGGTCTTTATGTCTCATTGCGACTGTAATACCTAAATAAGTAAACTGATCCGTAACTATTTTGAAAGGGAGATGGTGTATGTTCCGTACTTCAATGTATAGAAGAAAAAAAATCTCACTTTTGTCGTGATTTAATTTATATCCAGATAAGTGACTACAAGGGGCGCGGTGGCTTAGTGGTTAGCACGTTCGCCTCACACCGCCAGGATCCGGGTTCGATTCCTGTCTCGGGAATGTGTGTGTGGAGTTTGCATGTTCTCCCCGTGCCTCGGGGAGGGATGGATGGATGGATGGATGGATGGATGGATGGATGGATGGATGGATGGATGGATGGATGGATGGATGGATGGATGGATGGATGGATGGATGGATGGATGGATGGATGGATGGATGGATGGATGGATGATGGATGGATGGATGGATGGATGGATGGATGGATGGATGGATGGATGGATGGATGGATGGATGGATGGATGGATGGATGGATGGATGGATGGATGGATGGATGGATGGATGGATGGATGGATGGATGGATGGATGGATGGATGGATGGATGGATGGATGGATGGATGGATGGATGGATGGATGGATGGATGGATGGATGGATAAAATAAAATACCTACATACCTACCCCAGAGTTCCACACTCACCAGGTGACCAAACCTTCGTCATCATTGCAGTTGGAAAACCAGCTTCAGTGACTTCACGTCGTACAACGGCTCTCTTTTGAAGTCCAAGCCCCGCCCCCTTCGATGAAACCAATGTGAAAATTAAGCAGGTGGATTGGAAAAATAACATATACATATTGACATCCATACCAGTAAATCATCATCCGCTCTACCCGAACCTTTATACATTTATATATAATGAAAATAGAAACAAAAAATTATATGCATCTAAACAATAAAATAAGCATATTATGAACATGTCGACTTTGTTAGTTCCCCTTTAATAATATCAGATGGAATAGTCGACTTCCGGGTAATTTGCGATTGCGCGCCATAATTCTGACACTATAAAGACACATCGCTATCTCCCGCGTCGGTTGGTCGGCGGGACGCGCATTGTGGCTGGTCACCGACATTGTCGCTGATGTTTCGTTTTCATGGTGTTTAACGCAAAAAAAGAAACCAAAACAAAACAGAAATAGACCTTACCAGTCTTTTGGTTAGCCACAGTATGAGTTAGTGTGAGGGTAATGTGAATGAAGTGTCTGTGTTTGCGTGTATAATAGTCCGGTATGCTGATAGTCTGCGTGTGCAGCCACATCGCTTTAGCGCAAGAATACGGAGGGTGAAAAGGGAAAGTTGCGTGTTTGTGCCAACAAGGATGCGTCACTTTGTAACAATATATGTATCTGTATATTCATTCATTCACGGCGTTACGTAATTTAATTACAAAATAAATGTAACAGTAATTCGTTATAGTTACTGAGAAAATCTGTGCAATCAGTGATTTAGACTAATGCAGTGGTTCTTAAACAGTCAGATGCGGTGCGGCGCGATGCCAGGGTGGGGGCGCGTGTGACCCCGGGAATATATATATATATATATATATATATATATATATATATATATATATATATATATATATATATATATATATATATATATATATATATATATAATATATATAAGAGTATCCCTAGTCTCAGTAGAATTTGACATTTGACAGCATATTCTTGTACAGTTGGCTAACCACTAAAGCATACTTTTCCAGTAATGAAACATTGTTACGTGCAGAAAGCAAGTAGAGTATGTAAGACCCTTGTTGCTTCTGTTTGATCCTCTCTCTCTCTCCTCTCTATCCTCTCTCTCTCTCGCTTTAAACTGCGTGTTGCTTGTCTCCAGATGCAGGCAAAAGAGAAAGCTGATATTTGGCGGAGTTGAAACTGGCTATTAGCAAGTTGGAGCTGGAGAGCGAGAGGGAGATTCGGTTCCGTGAGCTGGATCTTAAAGCAAAAAAAATGCCCCAATGCATCCACGACGCCCGGTTCCCCCAAACTCGCCGTTCCACCTGGTTCATTTAACACGCCTCCCTCCGCTGTGTCCGCACATATCCCGCAGCCGGAGTAAGTAAAATTCCTTCATCTGGGTTTGGTGTAAGTAAATGTAGTAGAATGGGCGTATTTCTCTTTAAGACCTGGACTGTTTCTGATTGCAGGTGCGTATTCAGGTTATCCGGAGGCCAGAAAAGTACGTCCAAAAGTAGCTTAGACGGTTCGTTATCACCGCTGTCAAATTAGATATAACTTGCAAGAATGTTGTTTCCAAAATCTGTATTTGTGTGTGTACTTTGTGTGTCCTGTAGCAGCTTATTTGGATTAAAAACACGTGGGCGGTCTGAGAGAACTAGAGAGTAGCGTTGATTGGTCAGAATGGTACTACTGGGGAAATGGCTCAACTTTTTTCTGCTTTAGATGAAGAAACATTTCACAACAGTGATATTTCCGCTCGAATAAAGTTTGTTGCAGTCGCTTGTACAGACGCCCGAGATATATCGCTGTAATTCCAGTATTTCCCCCGGAATCTGAGCGCGTTTAGGAGAGCAGAGATCTCCCTTTCCCCGGTAATAGCATCAGTAGAGGTTGTGGATAATAGCGGGTGGTTAACCGCATCACAGTCCGCTGTTTTCGCTTTTCATCTATCGCATTTACCTGTGAGTGGTACGCGATATTGTCGTTATCAACGCGCATAAGCTGTTGCGTGACGGACTGCGTACTGCCAGCATTCATGTATGTTGCAAACACCCCTGTGTTGCGCTCGTATCGGCTCTGTCTGTTGTGGCGGACGGCTGCGTTCTCTGTCAGGCTTTGGAAATGCTCGCTTGAAGCTGATCTCCGGCACCCGGAACAACGCTGCTGTTTTGTTCTATGGATTTCAGTCGGTTTTTTTCTTGTGAATCTTGGTTTGTTTTACATTGGTTTACATTGGTTTTATTTTGTTTGTGAAACTGAATATTGTTTTTTTTTTTTATTTGGTTAAAGGAGTGTGTGCCTAAAGCCAGGAAGGCGATACCAGCCGAATTTTCGGAACTTAAAGAAATCGTCTTCTCAAACGTTTGTGGAATTTTTGCGTCAGAAGGATGTTGTCTTTGATAAATGGTATAGCGTGAATAATGTGAATGATTGTGCATCAATCCGAGAACTTTTTTTTTTACTGGAGGAGTTTAAAAATTGTATCTCTGATACATGAGCGAATAGTGGTTTACTTAAATGAACGCTCTGTTTCTACACTCCCTCAGACTGCGGTCTAGAGCAGATGAGTACACTCATAAAACAGTCTTTTAATGCAGTATAAACGAAAGTATACGCGTAGTCACAAGCCCGTTCAAAGCATTCGCTCACCTCCTAGACTTCGGGAAAATCGCGAGTGTTTTTATTGTCATAGACTTTACAAATTGCAGCCTACTGGAGCGCAAAAGGACATAGCGCCTAAGCAAAGGGACTCTGCAAGTCCTAATAATGGTGTTGCTCTTGCGAGTTGCGTGCAGATACTATTTCTTTAGAGGAATCAAACGTAGATCCTTGCTATCAGCCTTTTATGTTGGTTGGGAAGGTATTGTTGGTTAACGAGGAAGATGCGGTGCCTATTAAAATTTTACGAGACACTGGAGTGGCTCAGTAGTTCATTTTAACTTGTATATTGCCGTTTTCGAGCGCTTTCGATTGGATGTGTAAAAGCACCATTACATGAATTGGAGTTATCTACGGAATTACTTTTGTGTAGATTTGGGGTTGCCGTATGTTCTGCTTTGCGCGTTTGTGGGATAGATTTCATTCATAGTTTTTCCAATTTTAGAAGTCATGAATTCACCCGTTCCATAGCTTCCCCTGAAGGATTTTAAACATTTCCCCGATGTTTTCCAGCGTGTGTCTTTACTGGAGCCTAAGCGCGTACGTTTGAAAATCTTATTGATCTCTCCGACTTGTTTTTATGTCTTCTCCCAAGTTGACGGAAAGTTGTGTCCCAGTACTTATGAACAGCAGGAAATAAAGCTACCTTCTGTCGAACTAAATGTTAACAGACTTCATCTTATAGATGCACAGAGATAATAGTGTACAGAAATATTTCCGTCCTGCGGTTAACGCGATGAGGTTAATAATAAAAAGGTGGCCTATCTGGAGGACAACCTGCTGTGGAAGTGGAAACTTCTTAATGATGCAACCTACAAGAGCGCTCATCAAATAGTTGTGCAGTTGGTGTTTAGACAACATGTTATTTGTGGCTCATGAAAGTCCGTGTTCTGATTTCTTAGGCATGACAAAAACATTTTTAAATCACTTCTTTTGTCCCGGTTTGAAAAAGTGTGTCTCCAATTACTGTCGCAGTTGTCGTGTGTCAAACCACCAGTAAGCCTAATCAGACTGTTTTCCTGCTCCGCTGCGTCCTATTCTGGTTATAGGTGAACCATTTGTACGTTTATTAGTAGACGGTCGGTCCCTTACCCAAGTCAAAGTCGAGCTACCACTTTTTACTGATGGTTGTGTGTGCCGCGATGCGTTTTCCTGAAGTAATTCCCTTACGTCGTATTATGGCTCCTATTGCAAGTCCTATTACAAAGTTCTTTTCTACGTTTGGGTTACCTAATGTTATTCAGTCAGATCAGGATACAAATTTTGTTTCTAGAATGTTCACGGAGGCTATGAGGACGTTAAGGATCAAACATGTAATTTCTAGCCCTAATCATCTCGAGTCGCAGGGTGCTCTCGATCGCTTTCACCAGTCACTAAAGTCAAGAAAGTATTGTTTGGATACGGGAAGAGATTGGGGGATGAAGGCGTACTTTTAGTATTATTTGCGGTGCTTGAAGCCTTGAAGGAATCTTTTGTTTAGTCCTGCTTAGCTGGGTTTTAGTATGTAGTACATGGCCCGTTACTGGTTCTCAAGGAGTCTTTCATGTCCGATAGTTCTGTTAAATTGTGGTGGCCGTATTTGGTGGAAAGAAAATTAGGTGAGGTTGAGTATGTAATTATGTTTTTCATATAGAAAAAATTAATCATGAGGCTTATAATTTTCATTAAACAATGGATGTGATAAGTAAATGTAATGTGCATATCTTTTTTTTTTTTTTAAATCTTTTAAACTCTTGCTTCTATTTTCTGTTTCTGTTTCTCTTAAAATATTGAGAACATTTTGATAGAGATAAATTTCACCTCTCTTTTTAAGCAAACCAGTGCATTTTTTAGGCTTAATTTAAGGAACCATTTCAGCTAAAAGAAATCGAAAAAACAAGGATTCACATTTATTTTAAGTTGATTAGTTTAGTTTAGAATTAGTTTTAATTGTCACCTTCACTTGAATCTCAACAATGTAAGTGAACAAACAACGATTTTGGTGATAAGCAGAGGAAGCGTGACAACGTTAAGAGGTAAACCCTTTTTTTATTCTGATTTCTTAAAGACGCTCTTCCGGGTAAGACGCAGTATGTCCATGTTAACATTGTCACATTATGGTTCTGTACAGATTACCGCAAAGTAAATCTGGTCCTAGTCTCTCGTTCTTATCCCTTTCCTCGTTTGGATGATTGTGTGGAAAACGTCAGAGCCACTCGGTTTGTCAGTAAGATTGATCTTTTAAAATGTTATTGGCTAGGTTTTTCAGAGGTTGGAAAACATCTAGCTAAATGTGACTTTGATCAAGTGACTGTTACCTATTTGGGAAAACAGGTGAGTAGTGGTAAAGTCCGCCCGATGGCTTCTCTGTTCCTAAGACTGACGGGAGTTCAGTAAATTTCTAAGCATGGCTGGGTATTACAGAGGCTTTTGCAAAAATAATAATAATAATTTTTTGGTGGTTGAACCTCTTAGTCTCTTGCTAAGCCCCAAAGTTCTATTTCTATGGTCCTCACTTTTGTGAACACGCGTTTCAAAGCATGAAAGTACTCTTGAAGTGACAAGCCTGTGCTGAAGGCACCAGAGCTTTCAAAACCTTTCCAAGCCTTTTCACGAATTTGACAAACATCAGCTGGATTACTCCACTATCGAAATGGAAACATTATCGTTATTTATTTATTTATGTATTTGTTTATTTATTTATTTTATCTCTCTGACACTTTGACGTCTATTTGTTCTAGCAGTCTCCCTGTTCATGTGTACAGCGATCACAATCCATTAGTATTTCTTAGTAGTATGTCCAATCAGAATCAGTGGCTGATTCGGTGGGCTTTGGTGTTTCAGGATTTGGAAATAAAACACAAAAAGAGAACTGATAATGTGGTTGGCGACGCATTGTCTCGTTTGTAGTAATCTTTATTTAATTTTTAGGTGCGGTTGTAGATCTGGCACGCCCTCAGCCAAGCTGATGTCATCCAATAGAGGTGGGGATTCAAGGATTTAAGCGCCAACGTGGAGGAAGAGAAAGGAGGAGGATAGCAGAAGCAGGAGCCAGTTGTCTTCTCCCTTAATTTAATTATGGCCTCCCTGTTCGTTGTGTAGAGTTCCGGTGAGCGCTAACAACATTGCTATATGTATCACTCCTGCTTCCATTTTCCCAGTGTTAACCCTGCTACTACCGGTCCAAACATGCTGTGTGTACAGGTAGTTTTGGCCTCTGTCATTGAACGTCTGTAAAACCAAAGAGCTGATCGTGGACTTCAGGAAACGCGGACAGGACCATGCCCCGATCGTCATAAACGGAGAACGTGTGGAATCTATTCCCACCATCAGATACCTTGGCACCCAGATCTCAGCCGATATCTCCTGGTCCCCAAACATCAAGCCCCTAGTCAATAGAGCTCAACTGTGGCTACTTTTCCTGCGAGTCCTCAGGAAAAACAACCTGGGCAAGGAAGTGTTGCTGGCTTTCTATCATTTCTCCGTAGAAAGCACTGACATACTGTCAGGGTGTGTGGTGTGCAGGCTCCACAGCTGAGGACAGGAAAATTGTGCAGAAGGTGGTGAGCACAGCACAAAATTTCACCGGCTGTCCTCTGCCCTCTCTGGATGATATAGCCAGGTCCCGCTGTCTCAGCAGAATCAAGGCTATCCCAGGAGATTCCTCACACTCTGCTCACCATCTATTTGACCTGCTGCCATCTGGATGGCGTGTCAGGTCTACAAAAGCCCACACTACCAGACTAACCAACAGCTTACTTCCCCTGGGCCATTGGAACTGTAATTCATACTGTGATATTTTGCTGAGTAATTTCAAATGGTGCAATATGACATGATTACTGTGCTTTTCATACTGGTGCAAATGGTGCAATATGACATGATTACTGTGCTTTTCACTACTATTGCTATATAATCTCACACAGTGTGATATTACTATTATAATTATTCAAA
Organism: Kryptopterus vitreolus; assembly: GCA_030449085.1. Classification (NCBI taxonomy): domain Eukaryota; kingdom Metazoa; phylum Chordata; class Actinopteri; order Siluriformes; family Siluridae; genus Kryptopterus; species Kryptopterus vitreolus. Next base: position 399,111 of record JACRUU010000031.1, read on the forward strand.
TGTAAATGATCGCTGTACACTTTATTTATTACCGTGCATTTTCACACTGGTAAATTGCTGTGCAATACTACTGTGCAATCTCTCTGTGCATGCTACATGCCAAGGCTGACAGCCAGAGTTAGATGTTCACCCCCTTTATCCTTTTGCTTATGTTTCAAGTTTATATTTGCATTGTGTACTGTCATTGGAATGCATCCACATCGTGCATCGTTGTTGGGCAATGACAAAGTTATTTTCTATTCTATTCTACATTCCCGCATGTAGGATGAGTTCTGTTTATACACACTAGTGTTAGAAGCGCCACCCTCTGTATTTTTCGGCTGGTCAGTTTTTATATAGGTAGGGAAGTTTGGTTCTTTGTTTTAGCGCCATCATTGAGTCCACTTCTGCGGTTTTCTTTGTTGGTTTTCTTTTTTCTTGTATGTTTGATATGTTGGTTTTTTAATTTTATTTTTATATATATATAGGCTATATATATATATATATATATATATATATATATATATGTATCTATATATATATATATATATATATATATATATATATATATAGAATATATATATAATGAGGAGAATCATGCATACCCAGCCATAGAGTATGTGACACGCCAACAATAAATATTCTAGGTCCAGTTTCTCTATGAAGTTGCATATGTATTTAAAATGCTTTTAAAATTAATGTGTGTCATTCGCATGGGATACTATTTTTAATAATTTTTTTTTCTGATGAATAATTCTATAGAGTGGAATGAATTACAGGCTTTCAAATTTATGGTGAACGTTTTGAACTGTGTTCTCTGTGATTGCAGGGTGTAGGCTTTTAAAAAACATATATTTAATTTATTAAGTATTTATTATTATTGTTATTTTTTCCCAATTATTATTGTCGTATGGCAAATGTTATGATGTTTAATCCTTTAGTAAAACTGTCATATGCCCGTTTCTGAGCGCAAAGCACACATACACATAAGAAATAAAGTGCACAACAATACATGCAATTCAGTACCTGGGAAAATAACAATAAATATGTTTGTGCAGAATTCTCCTTTAAAATGCCTCTGATGTACATGTACATATGTCTTCATTTTTGTGTTCTGTGTGTTTTTAGAAAAAAGTTTAATCACAATAGGTCTGTCCAAACCTATGCAAATTAAGACAGGTGTGTGTCTATAAAACTAAGATAAAGGAAATTACACCTGACAAAGTGTGGTTTAGAGGTGTAATGTCTAATGGACTGTTGCTCTTTCTGGGGAATTTTTGATGCATCTCAATCTGTGGTAGGATTTGGTTGAGTGCAGCAGTGAGAACAGATCGTCTCCTCTTTGTCTTCTCTCTGCATTGCTGGATGAGGAGATCAGGCAAGTCAGCTAAATGTTCAACGGTAAGCTCACCCTCCCGTACCAGCCTTTATGTCCAGATCAGTTCTGTTTCTGTACCACATAGCGATGTTGCTGGTCAGCATGCTTTCACCTGTGCAACTGTAGAAGATGAGGAAGCAAGAGGGCAATTCTTTAGTCTATAAAGTTCTTGTTTACCATTCTTTATCATTGTGTGTCTAGGCCAGTTTAAAATTTCAAAGATCTGAACTGAACAAAAGGTGTTTAACACCATTTTTTGAGCTGTCACCAGTTTGTAAGATTAAAGAACTGGTAAAATAAAGTTAACATATTAAACAATTTGAAATGCAATACATTTTATCTTATAAGATTACAGGATAATACTATACTAGTATATGTGAGGTATTAGAGTTGCCAACAAAAGCTAAATACAAAATGTCAGTCAACATTAAAACATCAATTGCTCTCTGTACTGCCCTTCCACAGCATGATTCTTTATCTGTCAGCATAATCACAACATTTGGGATATTTAATATTGGAAAGGAATTTGTGCTACCTTGAAGCCTGTTGCCATGGTGATCATTTAAATACAAACATAATAGAAAATAAATCATGTTCTAATATCTTATGAGTAAAAAGGCCTGCTGTACCGATGTGATGCCCAATGACAGTGTAAGTGATTGTAGAAGAAGGCCAGCATGTGTGGACCCCGGGTGTGGTACAGGTCCTTCACAGCGACCCCTGTCATAAATCTCACTCATTGTAATTCATATTCACTTGAGCATAACCTCATGAAACTCGGTAGACATTTAGGTCTCATTGAGCATAACGACTTTCCAAATATGTCATTAGATATGCTTAACAGGAAGTCAGTTATTTTGACTTATTTGAAAAATGGATGCATTGAAATTTGCTATCTTCCTCTTAGGACATTTACATCAAACGGGGTCCTGTATGATCTGAAGACATTGCAGGTCTACGATCCTGAAGGAATTTTTGGTATCTCGTAGGTTTCAGCCGTGAGGAGCCCTTAAACTTATGGCGAAATTAAAGGAACAGGAAGTGGCTAATACATTGAGTTGCTAATACATAATTTGTACATTGAGTGATGTACATCAAACCACAGCATTATGTTATGAGACGAAAGATAACTCCTTTGAGTCTGAGTCATAGCGCCACCAACTGGAAGCAGGAAGTGTTTACTTTTAGATTGTTTATTGTATACATTTATTGTATACAATTTATTGTATACAATTTGTTTATTGTATACATTAATTGTTTATTGTGCCTATTTTTCAGCTGACTTGTTTTAATTGTAATAATTGTAATTGCAAGACATGGCTCGATGTCACACCTTAAAGGAATTTGCGTTTAATGTTTAATGCTGCTGTTCTGGGGAGCATTCAAAATAAAGTCATAATAGAAGAAACTCTTTGATTCTATATCATGTCCACCAGATGTAGCCGTTAATAATATAGCTTACAGTTTTTCTCAGACGCTTTGGAGCTTTTCTCAAAGCAGTAAATCCTCAAAATGACTTGTTCATCCTTCCACATCATTTAGTCACTTGTGCAAATCATTAAAGCAATTTAATGCTTTTAACTAATTGCTTTTAACAAATTATTGTCTACAACTGTCTGTTGTTTCCTTATCACTTATCACATTATCACTTATTTTTCATGTTGATCAAAATATGTGAGACTAGTTTCCTCTAATTAATTTTAACCCTCAAAACATTTAGGCATCAGTTAGTTCTATTAAACATTTTTTAAAAATAGAATCTGTCTAGAATTGATAAGTTGTCCAGATGAATCTTGAATGTTAGTAAATGATCGATGTGGACTCTAAAACAGAAAAGACGCTGACAGAACAAAATATAAAATTACAATTTCTGAACGAAGCAGAAAAAAGAACAGATACTAATACAGTACAGTAAAAGCCAAAGTTCGGTACATTCTCTTGTAATTAATATAAATAAAATATGCAACACAATTGAATACATTTGTATTGTTAAAATTCATAGATGACATAAAAAAGAAATTCAGATTTATGTACCGGGTACCGGATATATAAATATTATATAGTATATATTAATATTATATATATATATGATATATATATATATATATATATATATATATATATATATATATATATATCTATATATATATATATATATATATATATATATATATATAGATATCTTATCTATAAAACCCAAGTGTGCTTAAAAGTAAAGTGTAAAATTAATCAGTGATGAAAGAAAAGCTAGATTGCCTGGATTCGTTAGGATGTTCCTCATCAGTCAGGAATTCAAAAATTTTACCCAAACTCTGTGTTTGTTAGTTTCAAGAAGATTATCAGTGTGAGGTTAATTATCGTTCTAGTTGCAGAGTCACATTTTAATTAAAAGTCACCCAGTGTGGCATGGGAACAGCACTTCCATGATAGTGTAGAGGGGACATTTGTAGATCCTGGTACATTGCTTTTCTTCATGGTTTAATCTGCTTAGTGTCACCAATAAGATCTGGGTGAAAGCCTTTAAGAGAAACGTCAATGTAAAAGTCATTAGTGAAATCGTCGTAATACTATTGACGCATTTGCAATTCATGTGCAATAGTTGCACATACATTTCCATTTACATAATAGATACATCCATATTTAATTGTCTAACTATAATCTTGTAAAAAAAAAATGGTAGTTTGCGAAACATTTCATTTCCACAAGTATCAGTTCTCAGCACACATTTACCGCATTGTAAGACTTATGTACTATTAAGGCTGAAGCAAAGAATTGCACACTAAGCAAGATGTATTACTGTTAATAAATATATTTATTGATATATCAATCTAAGGGAGGCCACGGTGGCTTAGTGGTTAACACGTTCGCCTCACACCGCCAGGGTCTTGGCTCGATTCCTGTCTCGGCCATGTGTGTGTGGAGTTTGTATGTTCTCCCCGTGCCTCGGGGGGTTCCCCGCCCGGTACAAAAACATGCACTGTAGGTTGATTGGCACCTTGGAAAATTGTCCTTAGTGTTTAAATGTGTGTGTGTGTGTGTGTGTGTGTGTGTGTGTGTGTGTGTGTGTGTGTGTGTGTGTGTGTGTGTGTGTGTGGGTGTGTGTGTGCGCGCCCTGTGAGGGGTTGGCATTCCATCCAGGGTGTATCCTGCCTTAATGCCCATAGTCGCCTGAGATAGGCACAGGCTCCCCGTGACCCGAGGGAAGATCGGATAAAGCTTGGAAGATGAATGAATGAATATATCAATCTATGTACCCACATTTTCATAAAAGGAAAAATTAGAATGATATTGACGAAGATAGAATCGAGTCTACTCCGTGTATGTGTGGGTGTGTTTAATATTGCGAGGAAATGAAGCTGGGCATTTCACTTCCCAAATAGACAACAAAATTATATTTTAAATTGTAATCACAAAGTGAGGTTAAAGAATCCATTTGATTTTGGTCCTTAAGTCTAGTAGAGGAGTTGTATACAGCATATTAAAAAAGTGTATTCATTCATGTAATTGTAAAGTTATTTTGAGGGAATGATAAATATAGGAGAAATTTAGATATGAACACCAAACAGGGACCCACATTGGCCCTAAAACTCCATCGTAATATAGTGTATAGTGATTATTAGACACTCAGTATTCATACAACCAGTTTACCAATTGGACAACTGCTTGTAGACGGTTGTCCACAAGATGGTAGTAGTCATCCAGTTTCCAGTCTATGCGCCATTTTAACGCTATGCATGAGGTGGCAGTCAACCGTTAAAATACAGCAACACTTCATTTCATGCATGAGTTGATTTTTAAATCCTCTTCTTAGCCAACTCATTTTGGGAATCATTGCTCCGAAGAATGTGAGATTTGTGAAATTGTTTTGAAGGGGGGGATTTCTAGGTTTTGGTGCATTGCTGACTTAAACATGACATAACACTGAAGATGGGAGGATGGGAGGATAGGTAGCGAACATGCAAAATAAGACCTGAAAGAAAAAAAGCAGGGTTCACATAAGAGCCCAGATAAGTTCTTGACAAAAAGTAACAGCCTTTTAGAGATCTTTTAGAGATCTATCTGATCGTTCTTTGTACGTGCTTTAAAGTGCGTTTCAGGGCCCAGACTTGGATAAAATGGCCAATGAGATAATGAATATGCATTACTTCACAGTGTTGTGCCATATTTGAAATATAATACACCTGGGAGGCTTTAGAGGGCTTTCTGAGGCTCTCCTTTAACACATTCTAAAGTGCTCAAGCACTGCTGAGGGGAGTAGCACAGGTAACATAGTGATTGGTCAGGTCAAGTGTTTACGCTAGAGAGAGCAGAGCGAGAGCAATCTTTGCTCAGCATCCTCTTTGTCTACACTTAGTGAAGATCAGTGGCTCAGTGATGATGTCTGCTATATTCATCTCTACAATACACCACTCCATAGCAGGGAACTTTCATGCTTTTTTTTTCTAAAGAAGCACTTGCATGGATAAAATCCTTTACATTTTAACCTTCATCTTGCTCTCTATCTCTCTCTCTTTCTCTGTCCCTCACTCAAACACACACACACACGCACACACACACGTCCCCCACCCACACACTAAGTCTAAGCACAACAGCACAGGGTAGATAATTACAATTTCAAAACCATTTGCCAGATCATTACCACCTAATCCCCTGTTTCATCTGATGAGTCACGCGTCTCATTTAGCATGGTGCTGGACAGCTCAGAGTTCTTTTTTTTTTTTTTCCATAAACATCACTGTCCCTTGGTTTTCCAACCCAACAGGGCCAGGAGGGCAACAAGAGTACACACATGAACAACCTTGCTATAAAAAAAAAAAAAAAAGATAACGAAAGATGAAGGAAAACAAGGTTTATTTTTTTATTCCAAAAACACCTGAGAACTTGCCAGGTGTTTATTTTCACTATTGCTCATTTAAAGTAATTTTAGAGTATATCCTTTAAGCATTTGTCAGCTAAGCACTTATTTGCAAACCCTTTATTTTCTCCATAAATAAATCATAACCAAGACTTAATGATAACTATATTTAAGTGCTTGAGCTGCTCTCCTTCTATTTTCATTCAAATTGAATTTAAATTAGAACATTGTTTTAATACTTTCTCTCTTGATAATTTGGTAACATCCACAAAGAGCTTTCCTCTAACCAAATCAGAGACAATTAAATGGAAGGTTTACCTAATCTTTCACGTGCTTTCTTCCCACCATGTGGTAAGTATGGTCTAAATCACCATAGCAACAATACAGATCACATTGAATTGATAAAGGGGCTGGCTGATTTTCACTACTTTGTGCCTAAACATTGTTTAAAAAAATATTGCATATTGTCTTTTCATAACTTTGCCAGGCGATGATGTTCTTGTCACATTTATATTGTCTGACCTGAGAAGGTCCGCATAAATAAAAGACCATGAAAGGCATTTGTTTGAGCCAGATTTTTTTGCACATGTGAGGTGATCACAAAGAATGCAGTTTTATCACAGTTTAAGGTAATGTGTGTTCCTTATAAAATATGCAATATCTGTGAGATGTAAATACATTTTTTGGAACTTATATTTAGAAAATTATAGTAAATTATTGTGTTATTGTGTATTTATATATTCATATTAATATATACATACGTATATACAATAACGTGTATATTTTCTAGTTTGCTGTATTTTCCCAGCATTTTATACCAACAGCCTCTACTTTGACCTCTTGCCAACCAAGTCGGTGTTGTGTCTATGATTTTCCTTTGATATCGGATGGCTTTAGTCCAAAAGGGCATAGCAGACCTTGCAGATGAGTAGGTCAGAACTCACAGAACTCAATAAATCATGTCTGACTTGTGACCTAAGGTTCAGAGAGGAGAACAAAATAGATCGATGACACAGCCCATGATGGTGTCCCACAGCTCTTACTATGTACCTTTAATTCTGATTTGTTTATGCTGTATGCTTCCTGGCCCAGAAAATGATTTTTAAATGCAATCGATATATATGACAGGGAATATTTTCTCATGGTCAAATCGTGTTGCTCTGACACTCACCACACTCATACTGATACTGATGATAGATGTGCACAAAATTGGAGACTGATGTGTTGGAATGTTGTATTCTTCCAAAGAGAGTTCTGCATGAATGGAATGTGTGTTAATCACAAAGAAACACTTGAGCCATAGCAAAATTGATGCAATGGGATCTCCTACACACAGATTCATAGCCATAGTTGGCCCCCAGAAGACAAGACCATATCCCATAATGTAACTCAACAAATTATGTATTGAAGGACACTGCAGCTGCAAATCCCAGGCTAAAGGAATTGAAGCGAAACAGCAAAGAACATATTACTGTGGTAAGAATGTACACTAAAGTGAAATAAATCTTTTTTTTTTTTTTTTTTTTTTTAGAATTAGGATCAGAATGCTGCTTTTACAACAGTTCATGCCATGTACTATAAATGTTTATGACCCATTTAACGCAGCCTGTCATACATTATAAATTCAAATCTTTATAATTTAACCTATAACATCATTGCACAAATTTCACATCATTGCACAAGATTCCCCAAACTTTTCAAAACAACTCTGACATGTTTGTATATTTAGAACCGGTGCTGTGCTGCTTTAAAAGCTGTGACAGGTATACATGCACACACACAGACACAGACTTCATCCAAACTGGTGATTTGAGTGTGTTGTGGAGCTACGTAGGTTGAATAAACAGTTATGTTTCATTGTAATCCCCTGTAAACCCAAGTCCAGACTACTCGGTATGTAGAGATGAGAGCTGTCACTCAAAGCTTTAAGCTTCTTCGCTGATCTGCTTCGGCTGATCTGCTTTCTGATGCAACTAATTTTCTTTGTTTTTTTTTTTGTGTGTGTGTGTTTTTTTGGAGGAGGAAAGGAAGCAAAAATGTATTTTCAGAGAGTTAAAATTACAGAAAAGTGACATGCAATTATTATATAGAATAACGTGTTTCTGGAGATCTGAGCATCTGAGCAAAAAAAAAAAAATTACCTGACCTGCAAAATGTACGTGCTTTTACGATGCTTTTGCTACCCGCCAAAATATACACACAAAATACTAATATATATTTAACCTTACTACTTTATAATCACGTTAGGTAAGCAGGTGAGCATTTGTGACATAGATTTGAAAATTCACTTTGACATTATTTTTTTCTTGCGAGCACATATGTAATCATACTTAAAATAAAGTGTTTTGCAATCCACATGTTTGCATTTGATTTTTTTATAGACCGGGTACATTAACAATGGCACACAAGCCCCTTTAAAAACAATTTCACATGTTTTCATACTGATAACAAGGACCGAGAGCCACTGCATATTGTCTATGTAGCTTTGTCTAACTTTACGTTAGACAAAAATCTTATTAAGAAGATTTCTGGCATGCCAGTTTACACAACTAATAAACTGCATACTTCTGTTATTTGTAGTCATCACATACGAATAATGGTCATGGCTACCAGTTACATTGACTAGTTGTTTTCTAATATCCCTGTGCCTGGTGTGTATCTGCTCTGGTAGTAGTTATGAGAGATGAATGGGGGCCTCGCCTCATTTTGAACTAACTTTGATTCTGCTGTGTGTGGGAGAACCGCAAGGGTTAAGGCACATGTTCTGAAACAACAGATTGACACTGGCCCCTGAGGAAGATGAAAAGCTGCTCCATCAGCCTTGGAAAATGTTGGCATAATGTGTTTTTATTTACTGGAACTTTCTTTGAACTTAAACACCATATGTTTTTTTTTCCCTTTTATAAATCCTACAAAAAACACATGGAGGCATTTTATTTTAATTAACAGAAACTTAGTAAATCAGTGATCATGTTAAGTTTGAATGTTTTAAATGGCCATTGAAATCTGAATGTGTGAGCTATAATAACGTGATAATGTGAGCTATAATATGATAATGTGTCATATCAAAAGAAAATATATATATATGTGTGTTTTTTTTATATTGACAGTAAATAGTCTAGGAAGTCATGGGTTAAACAGAATAGCCTACCCTAAATATTCAACTCTTGTGGTAATTAGATGACTTTAGTGAACTCAATTGTTTAGCGTGGAGCGTGCAGGCTGGCTGTCAGGCTTTATCAAGAGCACAGAGCATAGTAATCACTCAAGCAAATGTCATTATCTCTCCCACACACTCTTCCTCATTAGCCTAACTTTGGAAATGAGAGTTGCCTTTCAGGGCATAAACAATAAAGGGGCAGAATGAAAAAGGAAAAAGTCTGATAATGAAGAAGAAGCGTAGTGCTATTTACTATAACTGCTAAATCTTTATTTTTTTTTTTAGCATTTTTTAAAGGACAGAGCAAATTGAAAACCTGGATTAATACTGAAAGTTTGTGCAATGCAAAACTCTACACTGTACGTGTGCACAAGAACAAAAATCACACGTTGCTTTTCAGACGGAGTTAAAGGAATTTGCCAGATAACAGAACTGTAACAATGTTAGAAAAGAAAAGGTAAGTTATGAATTAGTCCAAGTTCTTACAATATTTTCAGAAAATGATCAGAAAGTTAACAATGTTAATGATAATAAAATGAAAGCCACATTATGTTTTAAATCATACCTTTACAAATTAATAAGATTAATAAAGATGAAATATTTAACAATATATATTTTTAAAATATTATTTTACTGTATTTTTATATTTGTACTTTTACAATAAACATATCTGTTTAAAATATAAGTATAATAAATAAAATAAAAAATAAACAAAAATAAATAAATAAACAGATGGCATGGTAGACGTTATACTTTTAACTAAACTAACCTAAATAATTGCACGAGTGATTTTTGCATGAATACAATAAAATAGATTTACATTTAAGAATTCATGTATAAACATCAAGCTATATAGAACAAAAACACAGCAACTGTCCTTTACCTTTTGCCCAGAAATGCAGATAAAGCAGAAAAGTCATACATTCACTTCAATTAATTATGTGATTAATCATTTGGTGCCTGCTCTCTACAAATTACTTGCACAGGATTTTCCAAAACCAAGATAAAACCGCATTACAGTTGTCTGCCCAGACGTTCTTGGTGAAATGTAAATCATTTGCATTTAAGTGCAATAAATGCACACAGCTGGAAGGGGTTGCATGTACAAAACCGTCAAACACACTGTTTCAAATGTTACTTTTGTCATATTTTGGGTGAATGGATTGTGGGGGGGGTTCCTTCATGATAAGATTTTCGTCTTCACCTCTTCTGTGTTCTACATTTAAAACTGTATCTAGAGAGCATTATTTAAAATACTTAACATTCTTTTGTTCCAGCAAATACAGCTGAAACTGTTGCGCTCGTTGAGGTAGCACACTGTAGCTGTGATTTATGCCTGCTGGGCATGGAGTCAAGCTGAGTGTTAATGTGAGCAGAGCAGGAGTACAGCTGGCAGACCCTCTTACTATGAAAGAATCACCTCCTCCAACTCCTCCACTGACTGCTTAGTAAAAACAACAGCAGTGTACTACGGCCTGTAGAATGCAATGATGTAATTGTTATAATTCCTTGAATTTT
>JACRUU010000031.1:415000-452500 GCA_030449085.1 Kryptopterus vitreolus
AGTGCACTGAATCGATTACTTGGCTAATCCAATCACAGGCATACCATTGATCCCTCATTGAGCATGCCAACAATAAGCACTTTCAGCAGAGCACTGCTCAATATTGCACACACAGTAGGCTCTCTCACAGCTAATTGGCTAAAATAAGCCAAACATTTTGCTTTCTCTTGCAGGGTTCAGATCAATGGTGAGCATGGGTGCTGCATTTAGATGACTTTCTTTACCATCAGTGTTTATTCCTCCCTCTCTCTCTCTCTCTCTCTTTCTCTCTCTCTCTCTATCTTTTACTCTCTATCATAGAACATATATTTTCCCACTATCTCTCTAAGCTTTGCTTTTTAGTTTATGTCCAATTTCATATCATATCCTCTTGGATATCTCTTTCTTATTTTCTTCTCTTGTCCCTCACCTCCACAGCTCCTCCTTTTTTGCACTCCTTCACTCCTTCTATTCTTCACTAAGAGCTCCATGTGATGTGCAGCTGGCAGCTGTAGTGGCTGGAGCAGCTGAGGGCCATAAATCAGGTGCAGCCAGAATTCCATATGTGGCGTTGGCATGCGCTCTGTCAGCCATGAAATAAAGATGTAGCGGAGTAGAGGGTCAGAGGTGCCAGGACCATACTGGCTCTTTTCCTCAAACATATACAAACACACACACACACACACAAAAACAAAACACACAAACACACAAAAACAAAAACACACACACACACACACACACACACACACACACAGGTCACCTCAGCCTGTTCACTCATCTCCAAAGCATATACTCTTCTCCCGTTCCAAGATGCCATGATTTCCCAACAACTCAGATCAAACTTCTGACACCCCCCCCATACACACCCTTTTGCTCTGTTTGTCCTTCCTGCCACCATGCAATAACTCACAGCTTGTAAATGGGCCTGTAGTTTCCAGTGTGATAGGAGATCCCAGTGTGTCTACACACAGATCACCCGCAATGTCTATAAGTAATATGACTCTAATGCAGAGTGTCTGTAATGATGTCCAACATAAGCCTTCTGCCATCATATCACCTGCCTACACCAAATGTTTTCGACACATAAGACTTCTCAGAAATGCCTAAGGCCTCCACTGTGTGGTTTATTGGTTTATTAACTGTGGATTTTAATGTTACTGTAACTAAGCCATTCTATTCGATTTTAATAGCCATTGCATTCTTTTTATTCTATTCTATTTAATGTAATCCACCACAAATAAAATGAAAACAATTGTTATTAAAAAAAAACTATTTACAAAGATGATATGTTTCTGTTTGTACAGGTTAAGATAAATGTAGCAGTATGTTCTTTATGTATTTTTTTAATATTACGTTTTCACAATCGAGACACATTATCTGTACAATTGACACAATACAGACACAATATCTTTACATTGTCATGGTTTGGATCTACTAGTTCAAGTAAATGTAATACTACCACATATAAAGACATCATACACAATTGTGTGTCTCCAACTTTGTGGTACCATTTAGTGGAAGATCTACATATGGCTGGAAAAGTTAGGTATCATATGTGGACTTTTGCCCATGTTATGTACCATGAAGTTCCACAGGAGACTATACATAGTTTAATTATTTAATAATCACCACGAGATGAATATAAACAATTAATCCAACGACAAAACATCTGTCCCATACATGGGAGCATTTTACTCTTAAAAGAAATAAATGCCCAGACAGTTGATCTCTTTTTCTCCCTTCAGAAGGCTTAGTCAGGGTCAGGTAGTTGAAGGGTCAGGGGTTGTGGGTCAGGAACAAAGGGCTTTGTTTGCATTTGTATTTGTGTTTCTCTACCTTTATTGTCTTTGTGGCCTCGGATGGTCAAACTTGTTTACTGTCTACCTTGCAGGAGCTGAAAGAGGCAAACCTACATACCACGTTAAAACAAACAGCCACCACGACAATACACACAGACCTTTATTTACTCACTCACTTTCCCTTATCACTTATCACAGCATCTGTTTTCTCTGACACCCACTGCCATCAAAACGCTCACCCTGTCTGTCTGTTTTTCACACACATACACACACTACAAACACACACAAACCATTATAGTCATTGTGGGGACCTTCTCTTGACATAATTATTAGTGCTGCTAATTAATGGTATGCTACACCTTCATCTAAACCAAAGCATAACCTCAGTTAGATCACCTTTCATAGAGAAGTGTTATTCTTTCTGGGTAACAGCCAAATATCCCTACAAGAGCAACATTCTTAGCTATTTCTATCCATGTAGGGTCCCCAACAAAATGTTAAAACATGTCCAACACTCCTATTCCCCCATCTCAACACACACACACACACACACACACACACACACACACACACACACACACACACACACACACACACACACACACACACACACACACACACACATCTGTTACTGTTCCTGTATTAGAGCAAAATCAGAATGAGACATCAAAGGATAAAAATCAAACAATGACTTAGAGCATGTCTCCAGTTTAATGGCTGTTGGGTTTTAAGTCCATGCCTGATGAGACTAGTCTAAGACCTGTGAAACTGGAAGCTAACTGTACACTGTAAAAAACAGCTCTGTGCTGCTCCATCTTGTGTCTCCTTTGATGCTAAACAAAAGGCTGGTTTGTCCCAGGACTCAGTCAGTCCACTCAATCAGGGCCTGTCTCGCCCACCCAGGTCGATGACAACAAAATAAAATCCTATGAAACCAAGCTCACATCATCTTTCACACTCCTGCAACCAGCAGTCATAAAAGCAAAAGAGCAAGCTCGAGCAATGTGACTAAAGAAAGGTCTCCTATAGGGTCAGAATTCAGCTTCTAAAGTCTGTGATGACACGTGAATACTTATTGTATTTATTATTATTATTATTATTAGTAGTAGTAGTAGTAGTAGTAGTAGTAGTAGTATTGCTGTTGATTTGTGAGTAATATTATTATTGATGCTTTTAGCAGCATCTATTTCAAAATCATGACTTAAATAAAAGAAATACAAATATAATAATTTCAATTAATATAATAATAATGTTTTTTTTTTCGAGACATTATTGCCCCACTATTTCTATGCAGATTTCTGTGTAGGTGTTTGGGAGATCTATTTGGGAGGTTATGAGACACCGTTTTTCTCTTTGCAAGAAAAAACTAAGAAGAAGAAGAAGCAGACGGCGACAGACAGATGCTCTTTCTGAAAACTACCTTTCAGGTTCACCTCGCATGTTGGTGGAATTAGGACGGTGCAGAAACATACTGCTGGATGCAAATCTGATATAAAATGTCACTGTCAGTTTTATTGTGATCCAGGAGCATCCTGATCCCACATATCCCTCAGCCGGCTAAGCAAACCATGCAGCTGTTATTATGGTAGCAATTAACAGATGGTCACATGGCGTGGGTGATTTGATATGTCTCCCTAAAAAAGGATCAGAACATAAATAACGGTGTTTAATGAGCCCACTGGTTTTAATAACTCTTGTGCATAGGCTTTACATCTGCCAAGTCACTCACATCAGTGGTCTGGGTGTAACAATAGCTCTCTATTATAAGTTTAAGTCAGCTAATCATACACTAAATATGTATCTCGATATACCGAAGGAAAACTGTCACAAAAGACAGAGATGAACAAGTACACTAAAAACTAATGAGTTTGTATAGGGTCTGAAAATAAAAGAAGATTTGCAAAAATGAGAATACCGCATTTTAAAGAAGGGAAAGTAAAAAAGAACATGCATACTTTATTCGACTAAAAAAGCAGTTTATCATCTGGCAAAGGAAAAACTACTTGAGAGGATGAAAACGTGAGAGGAACCACACCCGGAAAGAATCACATCTATATCTACTTAACATCTGATACTACTGAGATGTATTGAAAAAATGAAATACTGTTATTATACCATCTCATACCGTCTGAAATGGTAGCATTCTACCTGCTTGCTTTGTATTCTTTTCACCTGCGGAAAATATTCACAAGTGATTTAGAATCGTGAGCTGTTGCATAGTTGTGGTTTGTACAGTGCTAACCAATATGGCTTAGTCTCACCAGTCCAGCTGCCATGGTGCATAACTTTCAAAAGGTTCACATTCACCTTGTTTTATTTCCACCTGAGAATCAATCATTTCGGTGATAGTCTTATAAGACCATGTTGATATGAAGTAATCAGTTGTTATGAAAGACGTACACGCCATGTGTTGCTTCACACTGCAAACGAGGAATCGATTGAAACACGGTGCCACCAGAGCAGAGCTGGAGCTATCTGGAGGTGGTGAAAGGTCCAGACAGCAGACAGTGTCAATCAGTGCACTTAGAATGGGGTCCGGATTCAGACACTGGCAGGAGGCTGGACTAAAGAGGAGGTGCGGGGGGGTGCAAGTTGTTGGTGTGGTGGAGGGTAGTGGGCAGTTATAAACTGTCTGATTGGTGTGTTTTACAGCATAGGTGTCAGTGACATGACCGGCCTCTATGGTCCCTATGTCAACGTACCATGCAAGAGCACTGGAGATGGAAGATGGAAGATGGAAGGGTCGGGGGGTATGGAATGCTCCTGCAATCTACACCCCAAAGATACATAGCCACCAGCAGTTACTTATTACAGAGCTCTGGCTATTAAATCACTCTCCTTTCAGTTAAGAATCTCACAAAGATATTCTAAACACTTTAACTTATTCATGGCAGTAACACAAACACTTGTCTTGCTAACATATAACAACTGTAGCTTGGGTCAATACAAATAATTAACACAAATGGATTTTTTTTAAATAGCGACTGCAATAAGCAGCTAATTAAAACACACACACACACACACACACACACACACACACACACACACACACACACACACACACACACACACACACACAGTATTCCTGCTATGCCAACGGCTTAATCTAACACTAACGTGTTCCTGAGATACAGAACAAAAATCTTCTTTTTTTATCTTAATGATAAACTGTTACTCTTACCTTATTTGTTTTCTTTCTTTCTTTCTTTTTTTTTGTTGCAAAATCAATTTAGAGAAAATCTGCTGCTTTCATACTATAGCACCTAATCTTATCATGCATGTTTACAGACTGCATATGTATTAATTGACTGCACAGGAGGAAAAAATAGTACCAAAAGTACCAAAATTAGTCTATATATATATATATATATATATATATATATATATATATATATATATATATATATATATAATATATATAATCTGTTATCTATATCTATTTAACAGAGAATTCTATACACCTGCCACAGAAACATTACTCAATAAACAACACCTAACTGCATCCAATATTTTTCACACTCATGTCCCGACAGCATCTGTGAGGATCATCTATATTTGTCAAAAACATATAAGTAAAACTGTGTACGTGTGTATGTACGTGTGTATGTACGTGTGTGTGTGTGTGTACGTGTGTGTGTGTGTGTGTGTGTGTGTGTGTATAAGGGGTATATGATCCTCAGCCTCTGTCTCATCAGTTCTCCCAGCAATGCAGACATCCTGTCTAGAATGCACCAGGTCAGACCCAAAAGGGGTGAACTTCCCCTCACGACCTTTTCAGCACTTCATGACCTCCCCAACAAAAGCCACTTTTCTCAAAGTGTGTGCACAGACACCGATACGTGGGGAAATTCTGATCATCTTAACAATTTCTCAAAGAAGTCTCGATGATGATGCTGCATCTCTCCCTGTAACCTGCTGGACCTTAGACTTATCTATCATCTGCAATCTCACTGTCTAACACAAACTATATTTATCTCTTTCCATGTAATGTATGATTTGACATAGAATGAGTACTAAAAACAGATTAAAGAAACATTGTACATAACAATAAATGACACATTGCCTAACCTCTATAGAAAAGGAAATTTAAATAAAGCAAAAGTTAAAAAAAAATTGTTTCTATTTATTTTCTTACTGGTAATAATTCTGCAGATGTGACATTACTAATTTCTAATAAAAGTAAAAGTCTGAAATATATTAATGGAAATATTTTTCAAAACTAAATAATGGCACTAAGAGGTCACAGAGTCCATTCGTTTTATGAGGCATGTTAATAGGCATTTAACACTGACATCTAAAGCTATATTAACACCATGCTGAATTCAGTGAACACATTAGGGATTTAAACAAAACCTTAATTTCAGGTATCATCTTGTAATCATAATTCACATGACTAATGTGAATGCCACATTTACATCGCTCACATTAAATTAAGGCTTTTAGAAAGCTTCAAATCAACTACAAAGATTTTTCTTCATCACTTGAGTATCTTTATGTCATAGATAGCTTATGATGAGCATTCTGATGCAAAATATACCATGGTGCATTCTTTGAATAAATGGAGTATGGAAGGAAGGGTATGAGTAGAAAGCTCTCAAGGCTGGAAGTACATGAGAATGTGCATTATGGCTGCTTTTGTTGGTACAGTAAGCTGCAATATAATGGGGATAGTGTTTACGCAGGTGGAAGCTTCTAGTGTCATTGCAGACGTAAATCTGCCCCTTTTGGGCCCGAATGCAGACCCACCTCACAGGGTCAGACCAAAACATTGCTACTGCCTGACCTTCTGCTTGTGCCAATTTGTGCTTTTTCACAGCTTAGGTTTTAGTTGCTCCCTTTGCGTAAATCTGCTTATAATTACATCTTTATATTACTTGTACTTGCGATTACATCTTTATATTGCTTTCTGGAGGTTCTATCAATTGTTAAGCCCGGTTTAGAGGTCAGTTGAACACTGTTGTTCCAGACCCTCTCGGATTGTAAGATAAGATTATTTTGTCAGTTTTACCGCAATTTATTTTCACTTTTGCTGCCGGGGACTGAGGAAAGTTGGAGGTGGAAATACCCTGCGGTGAGAGCGACCTTAGGTTATGCAGTCAATAAACCCCCACACTCAGGGCAAGCTGTAAAACCCATTTACACACTTCCTGGTCTCACTAATGCTTAACTTTACATATTAACATCCGATAACAGGCACTTTAACAGGTTCGTTCATGTCCATTCCAATGCTGATATGTTTTAGGACGTGTTGGTCAGTGAAGTTAGAACACCTTTGTAGTAGACTTTTATGGTTGCACGTGACAAAATATTGGGACTGTGATTATAGACTGCTTCGGGTTCTCACTATAGAACTTCAAGGTACTATTTGGTTACTCTCAGTGCATTGAGCTGGGGTGGTTGCTAATTTTTAAGTGTGCGTTTCTGTGTGTGTGTGTGTGTGTGTGTGTGTGTGTGTGTGTGTGTGTGTGTGTGTGTGTGTGTGTGTGTGTGTGTTTCCACATACGCCCAGCTTTTTGCAAGGTGTGTGTAAGGCAGCTGTGAGGACCTAGCTAGAGTAAACAAGGGCAACATGGGGCACCTCACCTCTTCTGTCTTACCTTTCTTGTCCAGTGCTAACAAAGCAAGACAAGCAGATGGTTCCACATCTGGAAGGGCTATGCTAAGAACCATAATAGACTTACAGCAAGCATGTTTGTCTTCTTCAAGAAGCCCCACTATTAACTTTCCTCCACCAACACACAAAGCACACTGTCAAAAGAGTAAAGGAATAAATATTTGCCATTTAGAGTGTGAGTACATAAGCTACAGTATCAGATAAGTAAAAATGTGATTTTAAAAAAAAAAGAAGTATAAGATATTACATTACTTAATTTAATAATTTAAAAATAATTCAAATGTTGCAGGTCAAGTAGTCCATAAGACTATTGCAGTAAACAATTTTGGTATGCTGTATATTAGTTACACACTAACACATACACAATGTAATAGATAATATATACCTAAGCGTTTAAATATGCATTCCTGATAAGAAATATTTTTCCCCCAAAGTAATAATTTTATATAGAAATATAAAACATAAAAATGTATAAGTGGAACATTTGTTGCATGAATAAACACTGTATACAACTAGTGAAAATAAAAATAGTACCTTAATACTTTTTACCATTTTTATTAAAAACAAACAAACAAAATATGGTCTTGATTTATGTTTAGTAGGATTTAGATAGATAATGTGTCTGAATGCATATTCATTTATTATGTAAATGCATTATGTAAAAAGAAATGTAATAACAATGCAATCATTGCCATAGGTTCTAAGTGCATTGTGTTACGGCATATTGTTAGTACACGTCACGTGAGCTAATCGTCTTGTCTTTTAAAATTCAAGTCGCATCTTGTTGACTTTTTAATGTAATTGTTACCTTTTTTTTATTTAAAGGTTAGAAAGCTAGAAAGCAATCAGCTTGTTATCGAGCCGAAGAGACGGAAATTAGAACATTTTCAGAGTGAACAGGGAGGCTGGAGTCTCTAATGGATGGGTGGAAAAAAAAGGTAAAGTGTGCCTCCCGGTTGGAAATCCACTTGCTGTTGACATTAAAATGTAAACCACAAAGGTCTCTATGGTGGTCAGTGAAAGAAAAAGGGGAAAAAAAGCTCTTAATGTGATGCGATCTCTGTAGAGCTAATCTCTAACTATAATCAAAGTGTGGGGCGAAGGAGGGAGGAGGGAGAGATAGAGAGAGAGAGAGAGAGAGAGAGAGAGAGAGAGAGAAAAAAAAAGACTAAGAGCTTTGAACAAGAAGCACCAAATGGTGTGTTCAATTAATCTCAGATTCTCCAACACAAAAAAGCAATTTGTATGTTAAAGAATGGGAGTAGTGGGCCACCAGTACTGGTAAGACTCGAGGGATGACCCCCAGGTACCCTCAGCACCAATCTGTTGCCTGCCTTTAATAAGGCACCATGTGCCGGATGAACGCTAAGAAGCGGCTGTCTCAGTTGGGAAGACAGAGGAACCTCTCTCTCTCTCTCTCTCTCTCTTTGTCATCCGCTATCTCCTTTCTCCTTATACAAGCTCTGACTGCTGTCACCTATTGCGCTCTCATGGTGTGTGTACAGACAGATGGCCACAAGTACTCCTCCACCCTCTTCCTCTCTCTTAGCACACACTACAGAGGGCCGCAAATTTAAATGAACAAATTGGAATTACAGTTCTGAACAAGTGAATAAAATAAAGTGGAGTACTTCTGCACTACTCTGGAGCATTAAAACGAAAGAATTCTCGCATATTAGCAACGTCATTTTGGTAACTGGATTCCACTGAAATTCATTTTTAAATACAGCTAGTAAACCTCTCTCGTATCGCAGTAATTTTTTTTGTGTGCATGAATAATAATGAATTATAGAGCACTGCATCTCATCATACATATCCATGCTTTTTTTTCTTTTCTTTTTTTTCTTTCTTTTTTTAAATTGAAGCATTTACCCAAAGGAGTCCAATACAATTAAAAGAAAGGACAAACGCCGTGATGTATGTCAACATTCTCAGTGCTTGCCATATGTGTGAAATTAACTTCGCATAACCCTGTAGTGCTAGCATTAATTAGCTTTGAATATGGCATGACCTAATCAGGGTTTTGTTCATTTTTCATGCATGTTTTGATCAATTCTTTTTCAAGGCGCGAGGAGAAAGGTGAGGTCTTTCTTTGCCGGTCATACGCCTAGTCCGTGACATTTCGAGCAAAGCAATCCCGATCTAATATATCTGTAACTGAAACTAAACCCGTGTACGTGTCATAGTAATTAAGAAGCGATCTCTCGCCATGAGGAAGTTTGCAGCCAGACCTCACCCAGTCCCACACAGACGACAACACTTTTACACAACGGCCCTGCATGCTAGTCAGTGTCACCTTCGATGCTTGTGTATGCATCAACTCGTTGCAACAGCAGAGGTTAATTGGTGTGTAGTGACATTTTCCAGACCCCGCTGCATATGTTGCGTGCCATTGCCAAAGCTTTAGTTGAGTTTGATGAAAATAGGTTATAAACAGAACAGTAACACCATCTGACATTTTAGACTGACTGGCTTTCCTCTACATGTGTCTGAAAGGTCGTTCTGAACTTCTGGCATTTGAGCGGAAATCTGCATGAGAGTGCAAGTCTGAGGAACCAAGCGTGATTTGGATCAGATTTACACAAGTGGTCTTCTGTAACTGGTGTATATTTGTAGCACCAGCACTTTGCTCATCTCATCCTCAGGGGCTCAGGAGGGCAAGGCTCTGTCTGTGCTGTCAGACTTACGCTTGATTTTGATGCGATCAGCAAGACACCGAGAGAGATGAGACTTGAGGAAACAGCACACATGCACATACTTACTCATACACACACACACACACACACAAACACACACACACACAAACTGCGGGAAAAGAAGAAAGGTGTTCCGTTTCAGGATCAGCCGGCATTAGAGAGAAAAGGTTGTGAAAATAACACCCCAAGCACAAGCTGTTCAGAAATCGTGCGTGAAATTGGGAACAGAGGGATTAATGGGACTGTAAAAAGAGCATTTAAGTCAGACTCAGACACACACACACACACACACATTAGGTATTCATGAGCCTACACTAGTGTAACACATCAATTCTCTGCCTCTTTATTTAGTTTTGGTGGAAATAACAAACCTAGAGAGAAAGAATATATAAATACAACACAGCGAACCAGAAACGTTCTGCCACGTGAACGTTCTGAACCCATCTCTCCTTCCATACAGACACACTTCACATCTGCGTGGCATCAGAGCTGCATAGGCGGATATGAGATTGCTGTATGTGGATACTATATGCCCAGAAATGAATCAATTCCTCAGCTTGTGTGTTAATTCACCCACACAAACTGTGTGTGTGTGAATTATACAGTGTATAATATAACAAATATACAGTGCACACAAGTTTACACAATTCCCCATTCTCTCTCTCTCTCTCGTTATCACACACACATACACACAAACACACACACACATACACACGCATACACAAACACTGGTGTGCAGACACTGTGGTCCTATTTCTATTTCTTTTAGTCCTGTAGCATCTCGAGTCTCTGGATTGTCCACTGTTTCCCCCCACTGTGATGTCCCTGCGTGCATGCAAACACTCTCTCTCTCTCTCTCTCTCTCTCTCTCTCTCTCTCACACACACACACACACACACACACACACACACATACACACAGACATATTTGTTAAGCCCAACAGCAGGGGTTCACCTGTCTGGGCTGAGCTACAACGAGACGCTCTGGTTTTGGAACACAGCGTGCTTCTAAGCCTGGTGGTAAACAGCATGGGATTAGTCAATCTTCATTCGCGCCTTCTTGTCTTTCCTTAGGGGCGACAGTACAGAAATGTGCACCTCCTGTTTGGTCATTCTGGGCTGATGCCAGTTCCTGTTTGCGCTTCTAGAAGTCAAAAATTGAGAGACGATCAGGCTTTATGTTTGCATGGTATTAAATCGGTGTGTTTGATTGGCCGTGTTTTACTCATATTCTTACATTCACACCTTATTTTATTTTTTATGGTTCTTTCACACAGAAGCTGAAACTTCAATATCTGTATATTCTATATGGTTAAAGCAGTAAAAGAAATAGAATAGATATAAATAGCTAGTTCCATGGATAGGCTTAGTTTTGCTCAGTGAGATGGGAAGGTCGGGGTGTTCAAGGCCTGGTATCACCAAGCTGCCACTCTTGGGTACTTGAGCAAGGCCCTTAACCCTCTGCATTCCAGAGGTGCTGTATCATGACTGACCCTGCACTCTGACCCCAGCTTCCAAACAAAACTGGGATATGTGAAGAAACAATTTCACTGTGCGGTAATCACAAATAAAGACTCTCCTCCTCTCTCTCTCTTTGTAGCTCTAATATGAAAACAAAGGGGGAATAAAAGAAAGACAAGTTTGGGTTGAGTAGCATTCTAACAGGTCATGATTACAGCCACTCTGTGAATGATTACCGCTTTTGTGTAATGGATGACTGAGTATTGGAGTGGGATGCTAATGCACCTCTGCCACAGTTTCTTCGTACCAAGGTGAGAGAGAGAGAGAGAGAGAGAGAGAGAGGGGAAAAGAATCCAGCATCTTTAGTGCGAGCTTTAACGTGCTGCTGATCCGCACTGCTGCTTCTCTCACCAGCGCTGGATGAGAACTGTGTCACAATTTCCTCTTGTGGATTCCTTCTTCAAGATTACAATCTCCTGCTTCATTCAGATAGAACATCTGCATGAGTATACAAGCAGCCAGGCATCAGGAGGAGGAGGAGGAGGGGAAAAAATTGCTTTGGAACTAAAGCCAATCTGTTCAGGTGGCTGAGAAAGGCAACATGTCGCCCTGTGTTCGTTTTCCTGGAGCTATTTTATTGTATAATGTGAGGAAAAGAAAGAGAGAGAGAAAAAAAGTTCAATCTCATCACATGATTCCAAATAAATGTGAGCTGTAGTGTAATAGTGATCCTAGAAGCCAAATTCCCATTTCAACAGTAATACATTTTGAGCCAGAAGGCAATCACACAATCATGCCTCTGTCGTAAAGCAGGCAGCAACAAAGATCATGAACTTTTTTTTTTTCCTTTCATGCTTTTTTTTTTGCGGTTTTATTCTGCTTATCATTATGAAATTTGTGTCTTAAATTTAAAAACGAATTTGTCCACACAAAACCTGCTGGACATGTTTCAAGGTTTGTGTGAGGAAAAAAAATCCCACTTGTTTGACATAAATCTAAATTTAAATGAACTGCATATGAAATATACATTCAAACAACATAACACGCTAGAGTTCTGCCAGAACGTGCGTAGATTTGCTGGGTCATTAATTCAGGCTCTCTGCAGACATTTCCTGAGGTCATTTAGATCTCCTGCTCTTGAAGAATGTTGTACAGAACTAAATGATACAGCATACATACATACATGTAAAAAAGAGGAGTTTGTGCCGTTGTGTTTCTTTATGTTTTTTTCTTTACGTGTAGAAATGTAGTATGCTGTAAGCCATAACCACATCTGATTACACAGTATAAGCACTGTGAAACGGGAGAAAGATTCAAGGCGTTGCTATATATTGGATCCAAACACAGCATCTATATTTGAGAAAGTAGTAATTGTGGGCCGTGCTGTAAAGGCGAACACAACGAGACATGAAAGGCAGAGAGCAGAAAGACACTTTGACTCCTACAGCTGTGAGAAGAGACAGGTCAGAGGTATGTGTTCACTCTGTCTGTGTTACTCACTGTTGCCTGGCAACACATCTGTTAGAACGGCACCGGTTACCATCGCTCAGTTCACACTGCACATAAAATATTGAGGAAAACCCAGAGAGGCTACAACAGACCAGAGTCAACAACAACGGATCAGACTTCTGTGGAGAGCTTTCTGTCAAGAAATGTCCTTGTGATGGGTGTCCAGGCCGTGTGCGTATTCGTGTCATGGGTTTGGTTAAAAAAAAAAAAGAAAAAAAAAATCACTACAGCAAACAATAAACATCTATCAGTGGACAGGACGAAGAAGCACCCGCTTTGTTGACCTCTCTGATCCTTAGTTTAGTTAAGACTAATTGAAGATCCTTCTCTATCGATTTTCATCTGTTCTTCTATTTGAAAAAGCAGCCGCACATGAGCGAGGGACATTTATCGGCCTGCAGCTGAAATGGATAGAGCTGAATCTTTTCAAGTTGTTTGCCAAAAAATGATTAGAGCAAACACTCTATGTCATTTCCAGTTGCAATGGAGTTTGAGGTATTGTTGTTTTTTTGGGGTTGAACACTTTTTCTCTAAAAAACAAAAAAAAAAAAAAAAAAAAATTCAAACCAGAAATGAGTTCAAAAGAAAATAAAATTGAAAAAACTGATTCAAATATAACTTTAGTGTTATGTTTAATATTGAGAGACGTTTCTCTTATTTATATATTCGTTTTATTCATGTTGGTTAATCAACCGCACTTATTTAACACCTTTGGAAATGAAAGCTAATGGTGTATTTCATGTCATCATTTTCTATCAAAAGAAATAAAACTGTCGGCAGTTAATATTTAATATATTTGCTATGCAGACCATTAAAAATATCAAATAAAGGATGAATAAATAAATGGGTGTATTTCAAATATTTAATTGTTCTGAGAATTGACTGTCTAATTAAAAAGAAAAGAAACTTTGATTTACGGATTAAATATTAATTTAATCTGTATTAATATTAATCCGTAATTAATTTAAATTTATAATTGATTGTGCCATTTATTATAATTAAACAAAATACTAATAGATTAATTCTTTTGTAATTAAAATGATTAAATTATTATTATAAAATAATTATCAAATTAATTAAATAAATACATAAACAAACTTGAATAGACCATAAAATTAGTATTTTATGTAGAGTTTTTGTACAGTTTTCTCTTTAACATTTTAACCATTCAAATTCATTTATATTTACTTGAGTACACACACATATATATATATATATATATATATATATATATATATATATATATATATATATATATATATATATATATATATATATATATATATATATATATATATATCTGTTTCCCTAGTCTAATAAACATCAAATTAAATTTTTATTATAAAATGAGCAAAATAAATCCCATAATATTTATCATAATTCATTATGTACTATAATGTCCTGCTCATCGTGTTTGTTTACTAAAGTGTATAATTATTATATCTTTGTCCGTTTTTAATTCAAAAGCCCGAGATACAAATTAACAATGACACTCTGGTTTGACTGGATCTATATTTAAAACCGAAATGAAAACTTTTTTTTTTTTTATTCACATAATAAATACATTTGCCACTGGTGCATCAAAACATACTCAAGCTTATTTACATCATAAATAAATTTAGAGAAGGATTTTCCTCACTGTAAGAAAACACTGCAGTCTCAAAGAGAGCCGGTTTCCCCCGGCGGCCAGAAAGCAGCCTGAGAGCAGAGGGAATGGACGAGCTGAGGCTCAGACAGCTCCGTCCCTGTCTGAGTTTTTATCTTTCACACCACCAGACCTGTGACGACTCCTGTACCTCCTTCTTCCATGTCCGTCACAACACGTTCCCTCGGGTCAAAAAGAATCCCACATCCTGCTTTATCAGTTACAGTCTGAAAGCCATAGGATTTCCCCCATCGTGTCATTAGTGTGAAATATAATGAGCTGAGGTTATGAGGAAAAAAAAAAAAAGAAAATAAAATCAGGATCATTTATTTATACTTGGGTCAGACGTTTGCTGTGATTCTCACTGACTGACAGAACAAAGAGTGGCATGCATTGTATTCAAAACGCTGGTGTAAGACAAATACGAACTTCTGATATAATTTGGTTTTTGAATTAAAACTAGATATTTCTTGAATAAGCGTTATTGCAGTCGGATATAGTGATATTGTGGCATCAAACCCTAGATCACTGATTACTGCTCACTTTGAAAAAGATGTCTCAGATGTCTGTTTTTACAATAGAATTATTATTTTGTATGTGATTATTTATACACTGAAAGCAGGTTGTATTTATAACATGAATGGGTTTGCTTGTGGAAAACAATGAGTGGGATATGAAATGGGAGTGTGTGGAATTAAGTGTATAAGGTCAAAATCACCATAATCATTACAAACAATTAGATCGTTCAATCCATTGTATAAGATAAATAAAAATAAAAATACTGATTGTAAAAACATATATGATGCACTTACATATTTTATGGAAATAATCTCAACATGTATTCATCAATAATAATGGGTTTTGTCTTTTTCCTCATTGGGACCTATTTATAATATGATTCTCCTTGACAAGCCACTTCCTTTTTTTCCAAACCACCTTAAACTGCTACTCTTGTAAAATAGTGACTTTTAAAATAGCGTTCCTCTGAATCGTCGGTACTTTAAACGCAGTGTGACCTTAATACTGAGAATGACTCTAGAATCCTTCAAAGCAATGCAAATATAAACAGAAGAGATCTCAGAACAGGAAACTACTGACTATTGAGTGTTTTGTCTCTTTTCGGCGATGTGGTCAGCGTCTGAGCGTCAGCTGCCATTGGAGATTATGACGGAGGTCCCTTTATGGCTGGTGGTTTGCTCGGCTTGCATGCGCAGGTGAGAGGTCATGTCGTAGTGGGAGGAGCTTGCGCAGCCTAGCGCGTATCCTCTGAAGCTGTCCGCCTCATAGAGGTGCTCCAGTGTGTAGCCACTGAGTGAGTAGGCAGCGTGTTTGTCCAGATACTGGCGTGGATGAGACGGGTAGAGTGCAGGGGTGGGAGAGACGGCGCAGGAGCCCACGAGGCCCAGCTGCTGCTGCTGTGGAGACGAAAGCTCGGTTTGCAGGAAGTCTTTGGCTTTGGCCAACCTCTCAGAACTTGGGCTACTAAGGCGAGACAGAGGAGTGGGGCTGGGGGCGGGGCTGATCACCTGAGCTGAACCCCGACACACAACTCCCTGCGGCGCCGACTGGCCAAACTCGTTACTGAAGCAGGAGCTGGCGCTCTTCGGTAGGCCGTTAGCCGGCCCTAGAGTTGCTTCGGTACCACTCTTCCTCAGCTGCAGGCGACTTTCCTCTTCTTTTATCATCTGCTGTGTGGCTCGGATTAGCGTCTCGATCTTGCTCGGCTCCTGAGGACTCGAGCGGAAGTGCTCGAGCCGGTACCGGTCCCCCGAGTCACTGGCCGAGCCAGCATCTGGAGAGCTGACCGTGCTGTCTTCATCCCAGTGGCCTCTCACTATAAGCAAGAGTCAAAGACATTGACCAGATGGAAACAGAGCAGGAGTATCCAATCATATCCACACAGAGTTCTTATAGTGACTACAATGCAGACATTCTTCATATCATTACATACATAAAGTGAGACTCACCATGTAAGCTGTGGATGGAGGTGATATGGGGCATTGCACACTCGTACCCATCTCCATTCTCCGGTGGGGACTTGGCTAGAGGCAGGAGAGAGCGTGCGGCACCCCACCATGCCTCACGCCCAGTCTGTGGCGTACCCAGAAAGTATCTGCCAGCCTCACATCGGCCGCGCTCGCAGGCCTGCGAATGACTGTGTCCTTGGTGATCGCTGGATGTGTGATGCTCCTCAGACAGTGGCAGGCTGTAACACAACGGGCGAGGCTCTGGGAACTGGCGGTACACGCACGACGCGTCCATGCTTTCATTTTGATCTAATAGCTGTGGGGAGGCAGAGTCAGTCAGAGGACTCCCACCCCATGGACTGCTGTCCTGATCAGACTCAGAGCGCTCAGTGTGGAAGCCTGGGTACTGCAGAGAAACATGCACAAACATCCATCAACCACCATCTCTGGACATTTTGACCATGCACATATAATAGAGGGGGGAATATGGTTGCCAGATTGAAAAAAAAAAAAAAAAAAGAACTCACGTGTGGGTAAGGAGAAAGGCGGGTTTTGGGTTTGGTGCGGGAAACCCTGCTTTTACTCGTCTTCCTGCTGTCGTTGACAGGGTTGGAAGGGCTGCTGTAGGTGAACGATGGTTTGTTGGAAGCCGCTTGGTCTAAGGACAGCTGTAGACCTTTATACTCAGTTTCCCTGTTGAGAAAATTCAGCAGCTGAAGTTGCGGCTGAAATCCAACAGGTATTGCACTCAGCAGGCTTAAAATCAATACTTTCATTGCACAAAGACAAGCTCTCTGGTGGAGCGGTTTGTGTAAGTGCATCTCTGGTGTGTTTGTGTACCAGGGCTTTTTATTTCAACTCTCCCAATGCTGTAAATGCAAGCTAACATCTGTTTGGTAATTAAGGACGCGGTTGCTCATTTAGAAGCGCGCGGTGTGAAAATGTTTATGCGTGTGCGGGAGAGAAACAGCGCGCATGGGTAAGAAAGCAGGAGGTACAGTTGGAAACCATTGTTTCTCCTGCAGATTGGAGCAAGGCTTTTACAAACACACGGCAGAGGGGAAGCGTCTTCGTTCAAATACGCAGTGAGATTAAGAGCTATGTCTGGCTAAACCAAGCTCACGCGCAGATCCCGTGTGAGACGTAACCAGGAAATGGAAATTGATTTCTGAGTAAAGTGCGATATTTCATCCCTCTGATTATTCAACCAGGAAACCTGTCTGGAGATTTATTTACGTATACATGCATATGTACACACGTGCACATATAATAAAACACTTCTCATAGACAGTGAAATCTCGTGCGGTCACGTGACTTCACACTCTCAAAGATCAGGCAAAGATTAAGTCAGAAAGCACATATACAAACGCACATGCAATCTTACTGAAGGTCTTAAACTCTTCACTGAGTCACTGATTAGATATGAATCCATATGGTTATAGATTGAAGAGCAGAGCCAAAATTAGAAGCATTTCACACAAAAACACAAGACCTCCCACTGAAATAATTATATAATTAACAATAATTCACTACTGATCAAAATGGGGTAGTGGGTTAATCATCAGATAATGTCCCGTAAATATGTGCATGTGTGTGTTTTTAGTCATTTGTGAGGAACTCTACACAAGCAGAATGATGTGGACAAAACGGAACCATTAAACCATTAAAATGCTTATTAAATTATAAGCCCCTACAAAATTCTTGTAATGAAATTAATGTAGAAAAAAAAGAAAAAAATATATATATGCTGATTTATTTATTTATTTATTTTAATGACTAAAAAGTGCATATACAGACTCACCTATGCACACATTTTTAGATTCCTTACTGCAGCGAACAAACACATATGCTGATAACAGTTAGGATAAGAAGCTAGACACATTCACCTGCTTCTGCTCTGAACAAAGATTTGCTTTTGTAATTATGAGACAACACACATATATACATACAAACAACATGCATACGCACACACCCACACACACACAGAGTGGTCAACGTGAGCAGGTATCTGTACCTAAATTCACCTGCTTCTGCTGTAAAAGCATTAAACTGGAGATCAAACACGTGCCTGCCATCACAGGGAGGAACAGAACTCTTAGCAGCCCACTTAACAAGCTGTGTGCTATAAACACTCATCATCTTTACAGCCTATTAATTAAGGCTCATAAACACTTCTTTTTATGACTTTGAGCTCGGGGAGCTGCATGAAGCTGCTCCCAGCTTCACATTAGCATGAGCGCCTAGCACCTCTTTTGCTTAATGGAGGCTTTTATGGAGCCGAATCAGTCACATCTGCAACAGGCAGTCTAGATGAGAGCTAAGGCATCGATGTCAGGCACTGGCACTGCTTCCACAGGATGTTCTGGATGTGCAAAGACACAGAACCTCATCTGACTCATCTGTGTAGCCCTCACTCCCAGCCCCAACATGACGGATGGCTTCTTCTCCAGAGTCGCTTCATTCTTTACGGAGAGTTCCCGCGTAGTAGTGATAATGCGTCCGAATGCATGACAAATAAATCAGGCTTGAATCGGCCACCCGTATAATTCTTGCCAGGAACAGAACGACAGTTGAGAATGCTGTTTCACACAAACTTCCCACCTGATAGAAGCATAGTATCACTCAGGACTAGTGATTATCTCAACTGTTTACTATCGTCTTTTAATGAGTCATAGCACGTTTGCTATAATTTGAAATTATATGTAATTCACCTCATATATATATATATATATATATATATATATATATATATATATATATATATATATATATATATATATATGCATGTAATTTGTCCACAATTGTATCCTGACTCATTACAGCTTGTGTATTGTAACATGGTTTATATGCCAGTGTGGTAATCCTCTTTCCTTTCACACAACAACAGCACTAACCTCCAGGGTAAAAACCAGCGCACCTTTTCAGATGCGTATAAACGTGCCGCTGCATACTAATTTCTGCTTCTCACGCCACCGTGAGCATGAAAGGTTGCACAAGCAGAATGACATGGACAAAACGGAAGTGCCCATTTACGGTACTCGACAGGTGCACGCTGTGCAATTTTTTTAAGCCACAGACATGTTTCAGAGCGGTGCACAGTGCGATTAGCTGAGCAGAAGCAAGAGCACGTCTAGGGTTACTGAGGTCAGCATCGCTTTCACCATACATGGGTGTAATTGTAGGAGTTAGCTGTGAGAACAGGCTGGTAAAGAACTAGGCTTATCAAATAAATAAACTCCCAGAAACCTTGAAAAAAAAAAACCCTTTCCTTAGATTTTATTTGCATTGAGATAATGCTTGTTTATTACTTTGGTAATAGACTTTAGATGCAGCACAAATAAAAATGTGCACACGACACACATTGATTTAATTATTGTACATTCATTGTCTATTGTTTTTTTCTCCAATAAAATATATTTCATGTATCTTTTTCTAAACTATGTATACATGTGCAATTAATAAATATTTTCAAATATATGTGCATTTTTAGTTTTAGGTGGCGATGAGATTGAGGTTTTTGTACACTGCATTAGTGTCAGACTTTTGAGCAGCAATTAAGTAGACACACCAACAACGTCAAGCTCTCAGGTTTATTATATGCTTTATATTATGATATTCTTAATTGTATTTTAATGAAATTGGTGTAATATTATGCATAACATATATATTTCAGAGCCAAACATATATACCAAAACAAACAACTAAGTATCTTTAATTACATATCGATAATTATATTTAATTACAGCAGATAATACATCAATATATTTTAACTGAAGAAATGCTCCCCCCCCACTGATTTTTTTTATTATAACAATTTAAATAAAGAACCATATTACTATTACATTTAAGATGTAGTAAAGGCATGTCAAAATGCTTGACATGTTTATAATGAAGCCTCTTCTATAACCTTTTGTAATTGCTTTATAAATAGGTTTCAGGCCACACACGTGGGTAGATGTCAACCTTAATTGTTTGTGTGATGAAAAGAGAAAAGAGAGGAATATATAACAAAAAGCATACTCACGTGAGGACGTAGTTCACACTGACAATACAGTGAGGTCTGGAGGATCTGCTGTTATGTACAATGGTTGCATAGCTCTGCACCCACACCCAGCCTCCTTCCTTAGCCAAAAACCTGTAGTACTTTGTAGTGACTTGACCCTTCACCAACACTGCAGACACAGAGAGCAAATAATTAAAAGAAAAAAAGAATTAGTTCTTTAATTATGCACTAAGAATCACCTTCATTCTTTACATCTAAGCAGCGGTGATTTCCTATAATATTGTTTTAATTAATG
Organism: Kryptopterus vitreolus; assembly: GCA_030449085.1. Classification (NCBI taxonomy): domain Eukaryota; kingdom Metazoa; phylum Chordata; class Actinopteri; order Siluriformes; family Siluridae; genus Kryptopterus; species Kryptopterus vitreolus. Next base: position 435,968 of record JACRUU010000031.1, read on the forward strand.
CACAAACTCGTTCTACAGTCGTGCTTCTTGTATTTACCGGCTTTTCCAAATATACTGTAAACACCATAATTGTTGCATATGCCAATAAATTATCCACATAATGTACACTTCCATAAATTACATACTTAAATGTAATATACACTTAAGAAACTGTATTATATTATACATTTACAATCAATTTAAACAATAAGAAAGCGTGTGTTTATTAAAGATTAATTTATAACAATTAAGGGAAAAAAAAGAAAACACTGTGAACTCCATAATGATGCTTCTTTTCACGTAGGCTATAATTTTTTCCTAGTTAGATTGTTTTCTTAAACAAATCTGAGGTATATTGTGTTGAAATTAATTAACTGTGTATTATGATTGCTAATCTGACAATCAAGTGTGTGTTTATGACATCAAATATTTGAGTCTATAATTTATTCACCACTCCCTCTTTGTGCTATAACGGTGTAAGGCATTAAAATATTAATAACCAATGCAGTGAAAAGTGGAGTGCTGTGAATATTGTGAGTAATGGTGTTGTGATTATTCCTGTGGCTACAGAGTGACTGGCCATGTCACGGGGAGGAAGGTAACCAGAGGAATGAGCAAAAACAAAGCTAACTCACACAAGTGGTGTGCACAGCGTAGGTGAAAGGTGTCACAGCTGTGGACGTGATGGTAAAGAGTCTTCTCTATTAAATCCTGTGGCTCGTAGCCAGTCAGCTCCGCCACCCTGGCAAACCAAAATGGAGGAGAATTGCCAATGAGCACATTGCCAATGTGCACACAAGCACCTGCGCGCACACGCACACACTCGCACACACGTAAGACACACAATGCGAATTTGGACAATTCTAAGCCGCGCATGCAAACATGCATGTTGCACAAAATAACAGGTGCATGTGCAGACTCATGGTGGAACATCAACTCAAAGCTTCATATACAAACAAACATACACACACACACATGCATGTACTTACATATACATACATACATACTTAAATACAGTCCGTACATATGCTACAGTAAACAACCTATCAACAGAGGCTGAGGATGTGGCCTACCTGGAGTCGAGGAAGATGAGCTTCATGTCCAGACTAGCTCTGAACATAAACATGTTGCTGTGGAGCTTGATTTCAGTCACTGCACTGGGTGGTAATGAGTGACCCACAGCCACCAGACCCACATTCTGATAGCAGCCGTCAAACAGAGACATGTCTAAGCTGTACTGCCGGATTTTTAGATAGCCACTGCAATGAATCACCTTTATAAAATTGGGGGGAAAAAAAGAAAATAGACACGTAATTATATATATATATATATACATATATATATATATATATATATATAGAGGATATAGATATATATATATATATATATATATATATATATATATAACATATTTAAAATTAAAACAAAACAAAAAATATATATATAATAAACACACATTTTAAAGAGCACACACGCATATATATATATATATATATATATATATATATATATATATATATATATATATATATAGATATATATACATATATATATTTTTTTTTTTTTCAAACAACAAACAAAACGAATCCGTTTTTAAATCAAGAAAATTCCATTTAACCTCTGTTGCAAAAAAAAAAAGTTAACAAGAGAAAAGAAATCAGCCAACCTTGTAGCCTCCGCATGTCAGCCCGCGTTTCTTTTGGCCAAGACGCATTTCATTCTCAAAAAGAAAGAGCGCTCCATTTCATATTCTAAATGTAAAAAGAGAAAAGATAAAGGGGGATACATAAGAGACGGCACATATGCGTATGCAGCTAGAACGTGAGTATGTGTTAGGCAGAGTGCGCGCGTGTATGTGTGTGTGTGTGTGTGTGTGTGTGTGTGTGTGTGTGTGTGTGTGTGTGTATAATACCTTGCACGAAGTGAGAATGGTAAGGCTGGTGAGCGGTGAGCACTGCGGTCATCTCATCATGGTCAGCGGGGTGGATGTACTCATAAATACTGTTCCCCGTCAGCTCTACCTGTTAAAATGAACCTCTGTCATTCTGCTCAAACACGCTTGCAGCTACCCGAACACAGCAAGAAACCACGTGGCTCGCAAAAAAAAAACAACGAAAGAAAGAAAGAAAGAAAGAAAGAAAGAAAGAAAGAAAGAAAAAAAATACCCACAGGAGTAATACATAGAGAAAATAACGGTGACTTTACCTGGGACAGGCCTAAATGCACCGATGCAGTCTCAGAAATGTACATGATCTTTCCATCCGGTGCGACCACGAAAATAAACCCGTCCAAAGTCTGAAAAATAAACACAATTTGCATAAATAGATAGATAGATTTTTTTTTCTGTTTAATAACAGGCGAAATAACAAAACGCGCTCTGATGTAATTCCTTCCTACCGCGAGTTCCATCATAAAGATTTTCACACACAAAAATATACACTTCCATATTGGAGCTTTGTTACTTCCCGAATCAAACGCCCAGGTTAAAAAAAACATACAGTGTTTATTCCCGCATTTACAAGGTAGATGTATGTTATTTTACTCATAAAGAATATGACCGTAAAGCCGAAATAAACACAAATCATTTGTGAAAAACACAAATAAAAAGAAGCTCACATCAATTATCTTCTATACAAGAAATAGTAATGCTTTTTAAGATAATATTACTATTAATATTATTCATATTATATTATATTATGTTACATTATAACATTATATTAGTATCGTATTATATTAATATTAATCCTTATTTTTACTCTTATATTATTATTATTAGTTATTAGTAGTAGTAGTAGTAGTAGTAGTAGTAGTAGTAGTAGTAGTAGTAGTAGTAGTAGTAGTAGTAGTAGTAAAATGATGAAACATAGTCCTACCTGTAGTAAATGGGATCCGAGCTCACGGCCCACGTTGTCCAGGGAGCTGGCTCTGCTCACATGGCCCCATGATTCCCCCAAACCTGCACAATAAATACATACAATTTTATACAAATACAGAGAACAAACACTGAATTCAAATTCTAGTATTATTGTTTGTATTATTATTATTATTATTATTAATTATATTATCATCATTATTATTATTTTTATTATTATTTGCATTATTATTATTATTATTATTATGTATTAGTGTTGTTGTTATTGTTAGCCGTTTGAATTTAACGACACATTCCTTTTTTTCCCATTATTGTGCAAAAGGAAAAGTGAGTATTTCGGGATTAATCAGGCAGTAAAGATGTCAGTGAGATGCAGATGTAGTGAGAGGACAGAGCATTGCTAAGAGCAGTGCGGAGGTGCAGTCTGCTCTCAGCCCTGCCGCAATCCCCCATTGAAATGCAAATCTGCGAAAACAAACAAGGATCACAGCAAAGCTCCGATTCCCATTTTAATATTAACCAAATATACACTACGGGTTTACACAACAGAAACAATCAAATCATTGCTGAAGCACAACTCAAACACAGGCGGCCTGCACATCCTCATTCACTTCTAACTGTGTGTATCCTGAAATCTCCAGCACTGCGTGCGTTTATATAACACTTTATCACATCTGCTAGTGTATTCACAGCAACACGTCTGCGTTACAGCGAGTTTAATACAGGCTAATAAAAATGCTGAAAATATGATGGACACGAAATTCAGACCATTTGGCAAAATCACGTGTTTAGTTTTTTTGGGTGGAACTGGAAGGTGTGTAGCTTATTTCCACTCGGGTTCAGATCTAAAAATAAATAAATGAAGTTCTGGGTTAGTGATATTGTACACTTAATGCGTCAGAGCTTTGAAGGGTTTTGTTGTACTTGACCTACCGCAGGGGAAACGGGGGGAAAAAAAACTAATCTGCAGTTTAAGATAATTAGAAAATGAAGTTTGTTAGGCAGGAGTAATGAGATCTGTGTGCTGGGCGGCTGGAAGGCATTTGTACTGAGCTAAGCGGCTTTCAAACAAAAGCGCTCGTTTGTGCCGATAAAAGAGTAACTAAAGCGCTCCACAAGAAACCTTTCAACTGCTTGCAGGGCGAGAAAATCACCTCCATCCTTTCAACATTAAAGACCAGACTGGAGACGTTCCAAAAGTGTCCAAATCACCTACTAACCTGAGCAAGCCGGTGGAAAAGTCTCATTACAAATACCCCTTTAGCGAGAGTGGTCTAAATACCTGTGTTTCTTTTAAATTAATAATAATAATAATAATAATAATAATAATAATAATAAAACAATTATTGTAAAACCTACACGATCAGCAACTTGCATACAACAGTAACAATAAAAAATAATAAAATAATAATAATAATAATAATAATAATAATAACGACAATTATAATACCTAATATAATGAACAGAAATATATATGCTACAAAGGCAACAATACAAATATAAATTAATGTGCTTATATAGCATTTATATATTTCACTCAAAGGACAACATAACAACAACAACAACGATAATGATAATAATAATAATAATAATAATAATAACAATAATATTAATTAAAGATAAAACAACATTATAAAAATAATCAACATTTACATTTACATGATCAACATCTAAAAAGAATATTTCTGTTATTATTAAATATTATATCAATCAACTTTATTATTTTATGAGAATTATTATTATTATTATATTGTTGTTGTTGTTATTTTAATTATTGCTGTTATTTGTACCATTTTTTGAAAAAAGAAAATCCTTGTAAATGGTACTTATTGCCTGTTGTTTCGTTTGTTTTCGTTTGACACCAGGGGAAAAGTGGGAAAGGTTAACGTTCGCACACAAGGGCCGTAAATAACGCGCTCTCACAAAACACTCTCACCTTTGTTAGTTTTTAGATAAAATTTTATGTTCTGCGACAACGCAGAACATTGCAGCTCATGCTACTTGTAGTGTGTCATTACACTGACCCCGAGCCGAGCATGCACACAGCCCAACGAGCAACACGGAGGAAGACAATGACTGTAGGAAAACGATGGCCAGAGAACATCTGCTTCTGAAATCTGCCCATAGCTCAGTGCGCCTCTGATAGAGCTCTCTAGTGTAAACGGGAGGAGAGACAGCAGCTCCCACTCTCCACACTCTTCAATTACCTTTAAACCTCTTTTACATGCGCTCCTGTCTTTCAGCTCTAATGTCTAATCATTACCAATGCTAAATACCACATATTTCCTCTATTAACGGTATCAAAGCCTGGATTTATAATCACTCAAAACACCGACCTGATGCGCACAATAAGCAGCTGCATTTAGATTATTGACTTTTTTTTCATTTACGATCTCACAAATATTTTAAATATACCTGAAACAGACAAATACTAAATTACACGCTGAATATTTTGTTAAAATCTCTTCGCAAATCCTTCTGATGAGATTTTTAAGCTTAATGGCTTATGGCTGATATTAACATGAAAGGAGCTTTCCGCTTTATCAGCCTATTTGAAGATTTGTGCGGAAAATCTGGTGTTGCACGAACCCATGACAAATGATCGTTTCAGGTCCCTCATGTGCTTCTCCACCCGCATGTGAAAGTACGAAGGGTGAAACAACGCGTCTCGAAATTTCCACACCAGCGCCTCGATCAAACGCCGCCTCACAGCTAACATTTCACTTTGATATGCGACTCCTGAAAAGCAGGGGCGCCGTTAGGGACTGACTCCATGAACATCCTCGTGGCCGGTTTAGTACACAGGTGCGAGGTGTGTAGAGAGATGAAGCTAGTGCATGGTGCGGGGTGTGTGATGCACAGCGGCGCGTGCTGGAGAAGATCAGCGCTAATTGGCGCGGCGCTCCTTCACTCACGGCCCAAAGCTGAGAGAGAAAGAGAAAAAGAGAGAGAGAGAGAGAGAGAGAGAGAGAGAGAGAGGATAGACTAATCCCCTTCAGCAGCTCCACGCCTGCCTGCCTCTGAAAACACTACATCTCTATACATACAAAGCCTACACGATCAGCCACTTGTTTACACTCACAAAAAGCCCCATGAAGGAACCTATTTATTATTATTATTATTATTATTATTATTATTAGTAGTAGTAGTAGTATTATTAATAGTAGTACTATTATTAATAGTAGTAGTATTATTATAGGTAGTAGTGGAATCCTTATTATTATTGTTGTTGTTACAATTATTATTCGTAGTAGTGGTAGTAGTTCTAGTATTATTATTATTATTATTATTATTATTATTATTAGTAGTAGTAGTAGTAGTAGTAGTAGTAGAAAAAGTACGTGGTTTTATATTATAGATGTTATTATTAACATTAGCAATAAATGATAATAATTATAATCATCATCATCATCATACTCCTTAGACTAAAAAAAAAGGGAGAGAATTTTCTCTTTTATTATAAAGTCTATTTTCTGTCCGTCACCATGTTGGGCAAAAAACGTGGCTCTCTAAAACAACTAAAAAAAAACAAACAAAAAAACCTTAAAACATATAACAGGTAAATATTTATTTATTCGTTAATATAATTTTTTTAAAAGCAATGCGATGTATTTCTATATTTAAAACTGAGAACCAAATTAAACATTTTAACCATTAGATGTACCTTTTTAAACTGTATTTTGGTATGGAATATATATATATATATATATCTATATATATATATATATATATATATATATATATATATATATATATATATATATATATATATACACACACACACACACACACACACACACACATCTATATAGTCACATAAGCATATGAACATCTATAATTTATAAACCATAAATCGTAAATAGGAAAATAAATTAAATAAATAAAAAACGACTGATTAGTAAATAAATAAATACAGTATATAAATCTAATAATATAAAGGTACAATAATAATAATAATAATTATTATTATTATTATATAGGTAAATAAGATACTAAATCTGAGGTAAGAGTTGAAGATGATGATGCTGATGCTGATGATGATGACAGTCTCACCTTCAGGGAACACCAGTCTCATTTTCAGGTAGCTGGTGGTCAGGCGGATGATGGACGCTTTATCGAGCTGTGAAGTGATGGCAGAGGGAAGCGGCAGCAGTTTGGCCAGCTCATAAAACTCACTGTTCTCCTTCTCCCGCCGAGTCCGGGCCGCATTTTTCGACTTCTCTTTCATTATTTTCAGAGTTGCACGGTGCTCGACACCCCGCCAGTGTTTGGATCGCACTTCCAAGAAAAAAACTCCAAACAAACAACAACAAAAAATACCCCACTAATCACACTCACGCAGACACACAAAGCCTTCAGTTTATCGGAGCAGGATCATCATCAGATCAGCTGGACACGGAGTCTGGAGCTGGCCTTTCTCACATGGAGCGCGTCAGTCGCACACATTCCTCAATGTTTCCCGGAAAAAAAACCGATGCCTACTGACTTTGGAGTGTCTCACACAGCAGCAAACAGCGAGATTTCATATCGAACACAAGTTTAGTACGGCTTTGCTGAGGTTTATCCGCAATGAACAGCGTACATTTCTTCATTCAGCGCCAAATCCACTGGGGTCAGACTCTTCTTCATTCAGGAACAGCCATAAGGAAAGCATCCAGAGGGAGAGCCGCACGTCCCTGAAACAACCCAATCATAGCGTTACAATTACAATCTGCCTATCTGCCTATCTGCCTAAAATGGGTATATATATATATATATATATATATATATATATATATATATATATATATATATATAATATATATAATATAATATATATATAATTATCTACATATATTTATAATGCATTTTTGTGTAGTGTAGAATAAGCGGACCCTTCCACCAGGACAGTGATAGTGAATAGTTAGTGAGCTTGAAGTGGTGTTACCGATTAACCTCATGGTGACACATTATTTAGACAGTTAAAGTCGACAGCCACTGAAACAATCAACACACACACACACACACCACACACACACACACACACACACACACACACACACACACACACACACACACACACACACACACACACACATTATAATGACAGTCACAGTGAGAGAAAATAAAGCATTCTTATTCACCTTCGCATCACAAAGCAAACTTTGGCTGGTTTTTTTTTTTGGTCTTTCTCCAGGTTGTACCATTCCACAACATGAAATATCCAGACTTAGGCAGTGTTAAAGCCAAAAGCTCCACAGCAAATGCAGTAGAAAATAAAAACAAAACAAAAAATAAAACACTGCGGGAATTTTATCCACAGATTTCGGCTGGAAGGATGCGAGTGTCTTACTTTGCTGCCATGCGCTATCCCAAACTCTGTAGTTGAGCCTCAGGAAGCCCCGCCCTCGTTGTGGTGCTGCTGCCGCCCCCGCTCTGATTGGCCAGATAGAGCTCCAGCCTGCGCTTGTATTGGACAGCCGCATGTGGACGACTGAAGTGAAAGCAGGATTTGGGAGACACGCTAACCTCTGACCCTTACACATAATAACATGGAACATCTAGGCGCATATATCAGGCTGTGTAGAATAACATATAGGCCAATATACTTATATTAACTCCTGCAATATTAGCCAGCTCATATTTATATTCTACACATCATTTCAGGAATAGATTTTCCTATTTATTCAGGTAATTAATCTATACTAACTACGGCAATGAATCTACTAGTGAAAATGTGAACAAGGTAAATATTAAAATAAATCTACCTCTTCTAACAGCACTTTCTCTCAGTTTACATTAAAAAAATGGAAAATTGAGTACATGGATGAAATTGAATGAATAGTTGTTTAAAAGAAATAAATTTAACAAACATGTAAACGCAACTGATTAAATACTTGGTTACATGGTTACATTTTTAATTGTTTGTATATATATATATATATATATATATATATATATATATATATATATATAGATTATATATATATAATATAGATATAATTAATTTGTTCATTGTTTGTATATGTATATACATATACAAAATACACATATACAGACACATTATATATATATCTATATATATATATTATATATATATATATATAATACATACATACATATACACACAAAAACAATGAAAAATGTAACCATTTAACAAACTGAAAAGTGAAAGTACTTAATCAATTGCGTTTACACACACACACACACACACACGTATATATATATATATATATATATATATATATATATATATATATATATATATATATACATACACATACACACACACATCGGACTGCACTATTATACATTATCAACTTGGTTATAATATATACTTTACGCATATAAATTGAGTGAAATATATTTTGATTTAAATGCCCCCAAAATGAAGACTATATTCTGTTCTTGGTAAATGCTTTTAAAAGAATAAGGGTTAGATGAAGGAGTATTTAATTTGTGCATTCTCCTCATGTCATCAATAGGCGTATTTGAGAAGGCAGCTCCAAAGCAGTGATTATGTGAATAAATTGGAGCTTCCTCTCCTCCTCACCCCGCGCTCTTTGTGCTGTTTCGATACGGATGGCTCCTTTAATAGGAAATCACCTGCAGGGAGCGAGCGGACTAAATGAGGACGGAAGCGCGCTGAGCACGAAGCGCACCGCGCCGCTCTCACCTTTTCCTAAAGCCCGAATTTACCGCTAATTAAACGGCGCCGGTGGAGAAAGAGAACAGGCGAAACTAGTACAAAAAATATGGTGTGCACAAGAGATGCGAAACATATCAGCGTTGAGAGAGGTTGAATATGAGAGAGAGAGAGAGAGAGGGGGGGGGGCGGTGGTGATACTTTTTAAGCGCGTTTTCGGACTTAAATGTTTTAATTATCTGCAGCGATACAGTTGCATCTGCATTCATTATCGCCGAACACCAAAACACACAAATCCAAAGGCGTAACATTGTCATTTCAAAATGAACATGTAACACAGCTCACCTAACACACGCCTGACAAGATTTAGCGCATTAGTCCAATTACAGTCTCCAAAAATGTCCTTCATTACATTAGGCATGTGTCTTTATTATTCCCTGTTTATTGTTAATTATTGTTTTTAACGGTGAAATGCGACGTATTAATAAAGACGTTCAGGTGCATGTACGACCCGACCGCGCATATACGCACAAAATACACAGCAGCGCATGGAACATGCACACAACTGCTACATCACACTGAGACTGAGTGAATAAGGCTACTAACACTGTGCGCGCGCACGCCACACACACACACACACACACACACACACACACACACACACACACACACACACACACACACACACACATACTGCATCAAAGAAAGTTCTAAGTTTATATTTGCAAATGTATAAATTTTCTGAAAAATATATCTATTTAAAAGTCAATGCAACATAATGCTGTATTTAAACAAAGCAGCTGCTGAACAAAAGATTCAAATTGTGCACAGGATAAATGCAATAAAATGGAAATTATACAAAGAAAAAAAATGCCTGTTGCAAAGCAGAGCAGGAGAAGAACATGGGCATTTTTAATTGTGTGTAATAAACACGTTCTGTCCACTTAAAGTCAACATTCCAAGGAACCCCATGCACAAATAACACAAAAAACAATTTTATAGGGGGGGGGGGAAGAAAGCAAAACCATATGAACATCTGCTCGGTGTGTTATTTTTAAATGCAACAGAGAATAAGGCAAAAGAAGACCATTAAACACATTCATCTGCAATCACATCTTTTTATTTCTCCTGAAGGCAAACAACGTATTCAAGGGGCAAACATCATCCAGAAAAAAAAAGAGAAAAGAATGTAGTGTGTGAGCTCTGTTTGGTAGATAAGTTGTGAAGCAACAGAACACACACACACACACACACACATGTAAGTTCTTAAACCCATTTTTATTTATTATTTTTGTAATAAATTATTTTGCTCTAAGAATTACTGAAAATTGGCCTAGATGGAAAAAAAAATTTGGCACCTGTACGTCCCTGAAGCTTTCCAGTGCAGGGTGTTGAAGACAGGTGGGGGGTGTGAGATTGAAAGAGAAAAAGAAGTGTGATAGGGGCATGTGTGTGTGAGGAGAGAGAGAGAGAGAGAGAGAGAGAGAGAGAATTTCCAAATCCAGATGGGACAGTCTTCCCAGAGGAGCATGTTGCACACACCTGCACAGAATTCCTAACCTCCTGCTCAAAGCAAGTTCCTTCCAGGGTCTGAGCTTCACACTTCACACATGTACAAACATGTGGCTCACACACTCTGATTAATGAATCAAGCATTCCACCATCGTGTGCTCCAATATTTATCATTATTATTCAAATCGTATTACTTATACATGACTCTTTCAAATCCACTTTGATCACCACTTCCTTATTCTCCTGATCTCTCCAGCATCTTCAGGAGCAAATGTCCTGCCTTCGGCTGCAACACCATCACCCAAACAGAGACCAGGGACACAGACAGAGGCATTTGTGTGTGTGTGTGTGTGTGCATAGTATATCACTGGTCACTTCAAGTTCATGTCACTCATACCGTCAGTGACCTCTGTGTTAACCTGGGAAGAGATGCTTGCAGGAATCACATTCAGGTGGATGTCGTACTGCTGATCCAAGCCCAGGTAACTGTCGCTCATCACATAGAGCGTGTAGATACACCTGCGGCACACAGGGGGATATTTTACTAACAGTTTCCCGGATAACACACCTCTAAGGGTATGAGAGTTTCACTTACTTCCCAGTCTGTTCGGGGGTATAGAAGGCCACGGATGTCACGCTCCGGTTGCGAACGTAGCCAATTCGTTTGACGGCCAGAAGCTCCCTCTTGTCTACCTCGCCCATCACCAGGAACCAACCCTCGTCTTTGGGCTTGGGGAATCGCGGAGCCTGCGCCTTGCTGTCCTGCTTCCTCTGTGAGCAGTCGCAAAACTCGGTCAGGCAAGAGTCTCATTGATCAAATACACAGCCAAAACCCAATCGGGGTTTATGTCAGGGATTCAATTCCCTAAAATATCTCCCAACAATCGGAATGGCGTCCACAAACAAATCTCACATTCTGCCTCAATTCTATATGAATATCATATGCATACACAGTCTATGTGTGATAGAAGTTCCACAGATGTTTAAACAGGGTATCGATGACCATAAAATATGCTGAAATTGCTATAATACACACTCAATATATGTAGCTTAAAAGCAAAACCTTTTCTAACTTCCACCCATCTTCAGGTGTTTCCCATCACTATAAAGGTTTTCCAGCATGTGTGGGAACCATGCAAGAGTATAACATGTGATGGAGAAATTGTGTGCGTGTTTTCTCACTCTCTGCCGGCCCGCATTGAGACGCTGCAGTGACACTTGGAGCACATATTCCTGGTCAGCGTGTACGGACAGCCAGCTGCTCTTCTCCCTGATGTTGGTGACGCCGGCGGGGAGAGCATGCTCAGTCTGTTCCTCAGAGCCTTCCCAAAAGCCCTTCACACTCAAACCGACCTCCAGCACGGGCAAGTGGCTTAGAAAAGACCACGCCTGGAAAGAAGAGATCAGTGAGGATGAGGAAGTTTATACTACAGAGTCTCTAAAATCGGATTGGTCAGAAGGAGCTGAGCAAGTTTCTATAAGAGCAGCGCTATAGGCAGAGGTTTACAGTTACTCACAAAAATTACACTTTTTCATTTCTATTAAAAAAGTTCAAAATCTTCAAGAAAATGATTTATATTATTATTATTATCTACGTTTAAATGGCTCTAAATTTTATAATTTAGAAAAGAATTTAAAATAATTATTTTTTTAGGTAAATGAATGTTTCTTGACATCATGGTTAGTGGATCTTTTTAATGGTCAATCATTTTTCTTATATATCAAGTCTTTATATCTTTTTCTTTTTTTTAGTAGAAAAAGACTTGTGAGAGAATCTTAAGGGTTACATTAACACAATAAACAACTACGATATTGCAACCTTGGTAAATATAATTTGCATTACATTAACATACCGTTATTATTTGAAGTGCCTCACTTTTTATGCATTCATTCATTTTTATTCTTTTATTTTTCCTAGCTTTTTTTTCCTTTAGGTTTTTCCGATTTTTGTAGCACGGCACCCCGTGACAAATTCTTTGCACAAACGACCCATGATACTTGTCGATAACGATGATTCTGATTTAAGTACCAAATGCAACAACAACTAAAATGCAGTTATTAAGTTAACTAGAAGCCCTGGAAGACAGCTGTGGCATAAGTGGAAGAAAACACAATGTAATATGTAATGAGGAAATAATCCACTTCAGGCTAGCACTAGTAACTCCGCCATGTGACCCCCCCCTTTTTTTTTTTTAATAAATAAAAAAACACCACCTTGATGTGGATTATTTCTTACGTAGAAGCATGCCCCATCGTGTATCATTCTTTATTTAAAAAGGGATGCTCAGAATCGAAATGAAGGCAGACGACTAGTTAACAGTAGAATGATGTTTTCTGGCAGAAGGGAGAAAACCTCTAATTCATATCCGTGTACATGATAATAAGCGCATGCCAAACAAAATTTCAAAATATATCACATCCCTGTCAGCTAGGCTTCATGCACTTACGCTAGCACCGACACGGGGACGGAGCGGTATAATAAAATATTAAGCACATGTGCGGATCGTGCACGTGTGAGTGACAGACTGATAGAGAATGACAGAGCTCGGCTGCTGCAGCTCGGCGAGTATTAGAGCCATGAAAGGGAGGAAAAACAGCACAGATTCACCCTGCCAAAGCTATTTATGCGAGGATTACATTTCCTCGGCGAATGAGACGAGAACGCGGCGGCGCATGTGCTTATTTAATTAGCAGGGCCGAGGCTGCTAGGGGGTGGTGTTGTGGAAGGTGGGGGGTGGCTGGAATACTGATGGGGAATGGGCGCTGGGCTCGCCGCTCTGCCCGGACGCTCTCATTACCGTCACAATTAGCACTTAGATTGGAGCGCTAAACCCTCTCATTTGGGAGGTAATTGGGGATCCTGGTGCTACCTGAGACCACCGTGACCGTCTGCTGCTTTCTGCAAATCACATGTTTGCGTGTCTGTGTGTGTGCACACGCACTCGGCGATGTGTGTGTGTGTGTGTGTGAATGCCACATTCATCTAGGACTACGCTGCATTCTTTCAATTATTCTCAGCATTACAAGAGGCACACTTTGTCAAAATCCGGCAATCTCTTAAGACGCTGTCCTTCATTTTACTCTCGATAAAAATGACTGCACTTTTCGAAACATACTTCTGGTCTATAATGTGTATATTACCTGTGCGATCTGTTGGGAATCAAGCTCCTCCTTCACCATGGCTGTAAAGATCTCCTCTCTTCCATCACAGGCTGCTATGAGCTCAGGAAGCCCTTCGATTGGACCTTGATAACCTTTGGTTCCACCCTTTGCACCTTTAGAGCTCCATTTCCTATTATAAACAGAAAGGAGGGGGTTGGGGACAAAAAAGGCAGCCATGTAAGCATCTTTATGCCCATTACGATGGTTGAGCTGAGCTCTCCCTGCTGTCTCAGGCATGGCAGGACGTTCAGCCTTTCCTGAGCCGCTTCTTACCATTTTTATTGTCTTTGTACCAAATTACACTTCACGGCGGGATGCAACCGCGCCGAAATGAATTATATGGCCGAAAGAAAATCCGATGCCAACCACCGCTTTTGCGCACGTGCGGCAGAGAAAAGGGGCACCGGGGTTGTGCTTGAGGCCGTCCAGAGGACAGTACAGGCAGATAAGCAATGCTAATGGTGTTTGCCGTGTTTGAACAGAGGTGGTTGATGGATTAGGCATGACACCATGTGACTGAGCTATAATTAAAGCACCACAGGTGAGAAGGCACCACTCTCAGGACACTGCTGACAGGAAGCGAACATGCCTGCTTCTTGCACACACGAGCAGGATGCAGACAACACAGAGAGGAATGCTAAATTCCCACATTCAGGGATCATTTATATGGCCTGACAGGAAGTCTTTTCATTTTTTTTCTTGATTGCATTTCATGCAATTTTCTGCAATCACAGGAAACATAGTAATAAAATACTGCTTATAAGCTAACGTATATTAATCGTAAATATACTTAGGCTATTATCATATTGATATTATATAGGGAGGTGGTATCCCAGTGGTTAAGGTGTTGGACTCTGGACTGGAAGATCGCAGGTTCAAACCACCACCACCACCAAGCTACCACTAGTGGGCCCTTGAGCAAGGCCCTTAACCCTCAGTTGCTCAGTTGTAAGTCGCTCTGCCAAATAAGAGCGTCTGCCAAACGCCACAAATGCAAATGTAAATATTATCAAAAGAATACACACTGGTTCTGGATATATAATGGACATACAGACTTGTGATTATTGATACTGGCCTAGAACTCTTACTCACAAAATATTTAATTATAACAATATACAATTCAGCACACTGTTTTACTTTACAGAACATTGTTATAGAAGACTAATGAGTTATGGTCCAGTGTCACCTGGAAGATGTTTCTTCTCAAGGAGCTTCTGCCTCATTTATTAGTGATCTAAACCTATATATATATATATATATATATATATATATATATATATATATATATATATATATATATATATATATATATATATATATATATATATATATATATATATATATATATATATATACTATATATATATATATATATATACTATAGCATATATATATATATATATATATATATATATATATATATATATATATATATATATATATATATATATATATATTATATATATACATCTACAATGTTATATACTCACCTACATGCAGAAGCATATATATCTATATAGATATATATATATATATATATATAGATATATATATATATATATATATATATCTTCTATATATTTATAATGCTTCTGCATGTAGGTTTCTGCATGTTTAACTATACTCACCTACATGCAGAAGCATTATATATATATATATATATATATATATATATATATATATATATATATATATGTATAATGCTTCTGCATGTAGGTGAGTATCGTTAAACATGTGCGAGACTGACATCAAACTGAACTGGTCATTGTATAAAAGAGGATGCATGTTTGCATTTCTCTACTCATGTGTGGATTCAGGGCATTGAATTTGGTTGATCTTTGAGCCATAGTCTACACACCTGAAGAGGTAGCGGTTCCGCTGGTCTATATGAGGCAGGGTAAACAGAGAGGAGTCGTGAAGCCATCTAGCCTGAACAATCATCTGCACTAGATTGCAGATGCTCAGAGCAGACACCAGCCAGCCTTCGTTCGCCACCACGTCCAACATCGCCTGAGGAATCGAGACAAAAACAAACAAAACCTGTCAGATATCACATCTCAATTAAGACAGCAATAAACTCATGGAAGAATTTAAAAGTGCACACATTTAAATATGAAATTTGCGTAAATATCGGAAAAATGTATACATTTCCAATTCATTAAAAATGTAGAACCTCTTTCCGGAACTGATAAAAAGATAAAAAACGCAAGACTCGTTCTTGTCTGCCGCTCTTGTCTTTGACGTAAGGTTAAAGTTTGTTGAGCTCAGCTGCGCTAACAAACTTAATTAATCAAAAAGTCATTTCCTCGGTAACTATGACTAAAAAGCACCTCGAGTGCAGCGGCAAGCCTAGCGAGTTAATCAAAATGCTAATGCAGTACAA
>JACRUU010000031.1:455000-492500 GCA_030449085.1 Kryptopterus vitreolus
CCAATAGAACATGAAGGCCCTGCAACAATGGAAAGCAGATCTGATGCTTATAGATCATCAACAACGCATACACACATACACACCTGACAGATGCGGATGGAATTGTCCAGGACGGTCTTGGTGTCTGTGCCGTAATCAGTGCAGGGCAGCTGGGCACGGCTGAAGTGGGCCTGCAACAGCAGGTTGGTTTTGGTGTGAGCACTGTCGTATGAGTGTGGGTTGACCTGCAGGGGAAGACGCTGCGCTAGCTCACTGTTCAGCTGATCTTCATTATGGCGCACTGGCAGTTCAGCATATTCCTCTGCATCCTGAACACAAAGTGAGGTGTAAGGTTAATGAGAGAGGCTACTCATCTGCCATTGAAAAGACTCGATAGAGCAAATGGGACATATCTTAAAAAAAAAAACAGACTTTATGTGATAAAGACATTGGCTGAAAAATAGATGGAGGAAACGTCAGCTGGATTCATTTTATTTAGTTTCACCACAGAAGTGATTGACAATGTTTTTTAAAAGGGCACATATTTTTGTAGAAGTTTTTATGAAGGACGTTTGGGGTTTAAAATGCTGTACAGGAAGATTTTTGAAAAAAATAAAAGCTATAAAAGAAAAAAAAGGTGCACAGTAAAAACATGCTGAAAAATGTATCGAAAAAAACCCAAAACCTAATAATTAAAGAACCTTACAGACATCAAACCATAAAACAATATATGTAATTCTTCTTATACCTGGAGTGGAGAAGCATAAGAGTTGTACTGAAGGGCCGTCCTTATACTTCTCATTAGTAGCCTTATTTACTGACTGAGCAACAACAAGCCATGAGCCAAATGTAGCACAGTGAGATATGCTTTTAGCTACGTGTTTACTCTATAATTATCACACAAAAGTAATACCATTTTCACACAAACAGTATCAACAACTAAATAGAAAGTAACTCTGACATTATGATGGCTGCTATATGACACATGTTGGTCCAATTGAAACTTTTTTAATTAATTTTGAATGCAAAATCAAATAATAACTAAATCTAATAACTGTTCTATTGTTCAATATGAATCCAAGTAGAAGCATAAAGAATAATTGAAAAGACATGAAACGCCAAACATATGCTAACTAATCAAATTCTCTTGTCATCATATTCACGTTTTAATGGAAACCTTTGTACAGGTTGGTATATTAAGCACCAAATATCCTAGCTGATCTTGCTTTCGTGTCGCGACTCAGCACGGCTACAGTGTGCCTATTGACTGCAGTAAAGCATATACGCAAAGGCACAGGTTCTTGTGTAAGACTTTTCTTGCCCTTGTTTTTAATGTACACTTGCAAGAAGAGGCAGTGAGAATATCAGTCACAGCTCTGTGCTTTCCCCCAACCTCTATCCATCAGTGCTACAGCGCTTCGCTTAAACACCACTGAGGCAGAAATGTGAGAAATACCGGGGATAAAAATGTAAAAAAAATAAAAATAAAAAGGGGAGGGGAACAAAAGAGCATATCAGTCAGTGCATGATTTATTATTTCTGAGTTCACTGAGTCAGCATACGGGTCTACAGAGGATAAAAGACGGCAGCTGATCTGTAAACAGGAGCAGCGAAGCCAAACTCTCATACACCATTTCCCCATCTCCGCTGACATTTACGTACGCGGAACGCGGGCACCGGCACTTTAGAGAAGCAGACTGAGTGCTTTTGATTCTTCACCAAAGTGCAGATTCTTTTGACATCCTGAACAGAACGAGTGCTCGCGTGACTAGTCTTTTGGAGACGACATTTTGAGTGCATCATTCAGCTCTACAAGCGTTCAATGATATTTAGAGGAGTGAAACATACGATTTAATAGCGGGAGGTGAGAAAAAGGGGAGGGAGAACGAGAGAGAAGAAAATAGGGACTGGGTAGAAGAAAGCAATCGACTGGGTGCCTCATTATGACCGCGCCACAGTAATTAGAGGCCATTGAAAGGATAGGGGCTTTTTGTGTCCCTGACAGGGGGAGTGATTTGAGGGTATTGAACCTCAGGTTAGGGAGGAGGAGTAGGGGGTTGGCACGGGTCCAGTCCGCCTCATGTCATGCTTTTGTTAGCCAATCTGTGGGGACTTAAACACTGAGACATGTTAAAGGATAATAAAGCAGTGTGCACATTAATAGGAAGATTGGGACCTCTGTGTGTAACCCAGCCCACAATTAGCACTGCAACATGTGCACTCCCACTGTCACTGGAGAACATGCACACAGTAACTGCCATAAACAGTGTCTTACTGCTCATGGCACTGCAACAGCTACTGTACCAGCTCATTAACACCAAGCACACACATTGTGCTTAAATGCTGCTAATCAGTTTTAATCAACTAACATGAGTTTGGTGCGTCTGAATGCAGCAGTTGTGAAAATATAATTTACATCGTGTCTAAAAACTCAAACATACAATGTATAGAAAGTCATCGCAGATACTTATATGAAAACAGCATCCTAATTCCTTTTGTGCTATTAAAGGGGGAAAATCTGTATATATTAATACTAACACACACACACACACACACACACACACACACACAGACACAGATTATTACTCTATTAATGTATTTATTATCTACACTTTTTAAGGGTGAGAGAACCAAAATAGTGGCTGCAATTGTAATGATAATGATTTGCAATTTAAAAACAAAACAAAATACAACACACACTACAGTTGTTCCATGTGGACATTATAATCAATTGATATAAATTGTTTAAAGTTAAATTAAAAAAATGAATACATGTAAAAATCAGTGACAAGGGTGAATCTATACTTTTTTGCCATTTCGAACTACTATCTCTGTCTGTCTATCATATCATTAAAAAAGCTCCTGGGCCAGAAAACTATAAAAGAACCTTCACAAGCTCCTGGGCCAGTATAGAAGAACCATAACATTAATGATAGAATCAGAACAACAGAAAAGTCATCACAGAAAACTATCCTTCTCCACACTCCTCTACACCTGCCTATTTCACCCCAACTACCAGCATGCCTTTTCTCACCACATCCATAAACCTCCTCCTCGGCCTTCCTCTTCTCCTCCTGCCTGGCATCTCCATCCTCAGCATTCTAATACTGATACACCTCACGTCCCTCTTCTGCACATGTTCAAACCATCTCAATCCCTCACCTCGTCTCCAAAACATCCCACATGCACTGTCCCTCTAATAAACGAATCTTTAATCCTTTATAAAATAATTCTCTAAAACTAGACATAGACTACATCAAACACAAATAAATAAATAAATAAATAAATAAATAAAGCATATTTCTAAACTGAATTCAATTCAGGTCTGAGTTTCTGCCCGGAATGTGGTTTTATTATTTGTAATTAGTTACAATAGTGAAAAGTTCTAATAAAAAGCCCCAATAATTAGAGCAAACTTTATTCTACACATTCGAATAGTGAGTCTGGCATTTTAATAATAATAATAATAATAATAATAATAATAAAAAAAAAAAACATTGCATTGAGGAGTTCATTTTAATTTATTTGAAAAGACCACTGGGTTAGACCATGAAGAAATCCCTTTCCAAATACATCACTGTTGGACAGAGACTCCATAATTAGTTAAAAACAACACAAAAAAAACCCCACATGTCTCTTTAGGCACTGCGTTTAACATCTTGTTTGGAACCCGTCTTCTAATTTTATTGCTATTTTATGTGTAACTGCTCTCTAGTTTATTTGATGCTTTGTGCAGATGCTGTAAAAAGAATCTAATTAACCTTACGGGACCAATAATTTAGAATTTATTATGTAAGAAGCTACCATGACTAACACAGAAATAAAAAAAAAAGCTCTTTCATATTCAGGTAATAAATCTGCATAAAACATCCATAAAATGAAAGCAACATAATGGTGTAATTTGTAAGAAAGCTTCAGCAGCTTGCCTGCCTGCTGTCTGCATTCGCTCGAAACAGCGTGTGTGAGTGTGAGCGCAAGAAAGAAAACAGATGTGATGTCACTGGTCACTAGCGAAGTGTTAATAAAAAAAAAAAAAAACCTTTATGTCCCAATTATGTCGGCTAGCGGTAGAAAGGTCGAGGTCGGAGTTGGCGATCCCCGAGAGAACAGTGGATACGAAATAGGCCCTCTAATAGAGCGAAAGTAAAGAGGCGCTAATTGTTCCACTACCCCTGGAGAGCTGCAACTGTGTCTGTGTGGAAGTTGGCTGTGCTCACAATCCTCAATGAAGCTGCTTTAGGAAGATGTTGGCTGACGAGCTGGGATTGAGACGGTGCAGTACAATGCACTGCTCTAACTGTACAGTAATTTGTTCTGTAATGAGTGCATGCTACAACAGTTGTAAGCACACAGTGAATCTGTTTGTTTTAAATTAGGACATCACTTTCGCAGAAAGAACATCAATCGCTCTAGTCTAAAATCCACACGACTAATAAATTGTTTTTATTTTTTTGCTAATTATTTAACTTTCTATAATGGTGTGTAAACGTCTTAGTCTATGTTCACATCACACCCTTTATTTATTTATTTATTTTTGGTACAAGTCTGCTTTGAATTTATTTTTTGTTCAGACAGGGTCTGGTTCAGATATAAGTGACTTATATATGGTTTTAATTTGAATGCACCTGTGCCCTGAAGCTCCCGGCATGAGCACATCGATTACTCTGGCAATTGTTTTTCCTCTAGTCGTTTTCATTAGACGCCTGTTGTTTCACCACCGCCGCTAATTGATGATGATGACGTGAGATATGTGCACATGCTGACCGGGTGAAAGTCACAAGATTTCCGATTTGACGGTTGTTACTCATGTCACACGGCCAGGAATAGAAAAAAAAAACATATGCATCTGATCGAGGTGTAAATGTAAAAGTGGATCAAAGTAAAAAATGTAGAGAAGAGTATAAAAATTATTGATATTTATTATTAAACAAAAAAAAAAAAAAAAAAAAAAAAAAAGGAGAAGAAGCATATCTGCGCTACTGTCACGTGCAAATATGAATGTAGAGAAAGGCATAAAAAAAACATAAAACAAACAAACAAACAAAGAAACACCCCTGTGAAAGCAAAGCTGCTTTTCAGTATTCCTAAACTCCTAATGGGAAAGAGGTTTAAAAAATGTGGCACATTTAGCATTTAACATTTTGAGCAATATCTTTTTATATATATTTTTTTGTCTAAAGTCATCATTCAGAATCTACACACAGTACAGTGACACTCTGATGCTGTTAGAATATCTAAAATTAACTGCTATACTCTTTTCACCACACCTAATCCAGATTTATAGAGATTTGGTATTCTGGATAGATATATCTATTTGGTTGAGAAGGGAGATCCACTTATTCTTTAGAAAAGGTTTAGGTATATGAACGCATGTATTGTGTATTGATATATGATACTCTGTGTGTGTGAATGTGTGTACTCACAGTAAGAATGGACAACAGCTCCTGGATGGGAAGCTCTGGCTTCAGTCTCTCCTTGAACATGCGAACAGTCTGATGTTTCAGGTAATAATACGAGGCGATGCGGCCATACGTCAGAGGTTCAATGGTGCGCTCATCCTGCACACAAAGGCACGTTTATTATTAACACTTTTTTTTTTGAATATTTTCAGTGTTACACTTATAATATATATATATATATATATAGATATATATATATATATATCTATATATATATATATATATATATATATATATATATATATATATATATATATATATATATATATATATATATATATTCACTGCTCTGACTACTATGACATTTAAGACCTGTCTTTGAAAATGAACCAAGACAAATTATTACACTTCAGGTGAAACAATGGATAAAAAAAAATCTATAAGAAATTATGAAAGGGATTTCAAATAACTAATAAATGAAATTGAGAAGGGGGGGGCGGTGCCAATGGAACATCCTAAGTTGCTAATAATGAGGAAGAGGTAGTAGATCACGTACTACATAAATGAAATCATGTTAGCTGGTTTCCAATAGCTTTTATGCCTTATTAGCAAATTTGGGTAATGTATTCTGCTAATTATGACTTTAATATACTAAGCACACATACCTCTTGTATTTCCATACAGTAAGAACATTCCAGATCTCTGAGGCTTCTCTCCACCAGATTGGACAGGTACTTGTTTATAGTCTCGTGGCTGGTGTCATCCAAATTGTAGTAGCTAAACGTAAAAGAAAGCATGTATATTCAGGATTGCTGGCACCCGTGATAAAGAGTAGTAAAATTCTATGAGTACATTTTGTCTACTAAAGGCTGAAAGGATTCTGATAAAAGGTTAAGAATGTATGTATTCAGTACTGTAACATAAATAAAATATATATGCATTTAGCATTTTTAATTGTAAAAACAATCAGCAAGCCAAAGACAAATGAATTAAACAAATAAAAAATAAAATCAGCTACAACAAACAACAAAAGAGCCAAATATATCTATTCATCCAATTTCTTCTTATTGTCTCCCGTATACATTCCAGAGAAAAGCTCTGGCATGCATACTGCAGGACCTCTCATTGCTTCGACTCCAAAAAAGTTTTTGGAATATTTCACTATGGTCAAGAGTTCGCCAACTTTGTTGGACAGTATATAAATATTTACATATACTTATTTGAATGATCTGCTTTGACAGTGTAGTGATTTGTAGATCTATAAACATCATAGCAATGTAATTTAATTACAACTTGTCCTCAGCGAAACATCATTTCTACATTTTCTCCTACAGTGAAATAACTAACAGCTTGCAGGATGCACGCTGGCAGACACAGAGAGAAGCTAAAATCACTTCCATGTTTTACTTAGCATGTGAAAGCTACCACAAGAGCCAGGAGAACTGCATAAAAAATGCGCTTAATTTTACACAAAATATCTAAAAAAAAATAAAAAATAAAAATGTGTTTGTGTATGTGTGTGTGTGTGTGTGTGTGTGTGTGTGTGTGTGTGTGTGTACACGAGACAATGAATGGGACAGAAAATAAATGAAAAGAACATGTTCTTGGCAAACGTTGATGTTTTTTCCCGCCCTCCAGGACGCCAGAGTGCAAAATGAGTTGTCCATGTACAATATGATAATATGAGACCAAACAATTTCAATGATCATTAATTATTCTACTTAAGTAGTGTACATTCAGATCACAACACTTGTATTGCCTTGTGTGGACAAATATCCTGCAAATAGGAAAAATCACAGGCTGTGGTTTTAGAAACGGTTCAAGGATACAGAATGTTTTCAATGCTATTAAAATTCCAATCATGATGACCATGAAAAAGCTATTCCTGAAGCACATATGCTTCGCCTGATGTCAGTTTAATAGTTTTATCACAATAACATTGTCTATTACAGAAAAATAGATTCTTGGATGAACAGCAACCAGCAAAAAATGTTTGGCTTTTCTTGCAGCACAGCTTGGTCTATTTAGGTGATCAGCATTGTAAAATGTCTTGCCTGACAAGATGATAAGATCTTTTTCCTCCCAAAAGAAAAAAGAAAACGAAAATCCAGACAGCAGACTTTAGACGTTACTCCAAATAAACATTTTATATACACACACACATATATATACGTGTGTGTGTATGTATGTATATATATATATATATATATATATATATATATATATATATATATATATATATATATATATATATATATATATAGATATATATATATATATATTATATATATATTGCATATATATATATACATGTATATATGTTAAATAATGTTTTTATAATGTATATATTAATAATGTATATATTTCCACACACACACATACACACACACAGTCTACAGAATATTAAAGTGATGCACAATGGACATTTCTCTTCATGTCCACACACTTAGTAAAGGGGATGCACAGCAATTGAATGAATAATAGGCAGCATTCAGCATGTGGCTGGCTGTGAACATGACTTGATGTGATTAAGCTATTGCCATTATCATTATAGACATGTGGCCCCTGGTGTCGGGACGCTAAGCGGCACTCTTTACGACACCCCCGGGGGCCCACACCTCTCCCGCCCAGAAAGAGAGCGCATGCCGCTCTGTCTGCGCCACTGAATCATTGCTGATGAGCAATGGCTGGTGTCAAGGTGACCGATTCAAATTGCAGCTTTAAAGGCGACCGGACAGAGAGAAAGATGGGGCTGGGGAACACGACTTCCTGTTTTTACTCACACAAATAATGGCTACCCACTCACTCACACTCCGTCTCTCTCTCTCTCTCTCTCTCTCTCTCTCTCTCTCTCTACACACACACAGTCTAGCCATAAACAAAAAACAACACGACCAAGTCTTAAAAATGAACACAATACCTTTTCTAATTATATTTTTTAAAATGCACACGGAAATCTAAAAAAAAAAATCCTTTCTTCTAAAACAATCTCATATTGCGTTGTATCCGAAATAATTCAAAACATCTTGTTCTGGGAACAGTTACTGGCACCTTTCATGGAAAAAGCACTAAATGAATAACACATGTAAAAACGTGTTATTAAGTCAGGCGCTTTTTCACGGCGAAGTTTCGTGACACCTTCCCTGGAGAGAATAAAGGCACTGAGGTGGTCATTACTTTGTGTCAGGCAACTATTACAGGGTGCTTTGGATGGTCAATATCTACCCGATAGGTACGTGTGCAACCAACCCGTAACATCCTGGCAAAGGATGCCAAATCTTCCTCTAGCACCATTCGCTGTCCAAACAGGCCCGTATTTTACACTGGGTATATAGATTCTCCATCATGTCTTAATTTTCAACACGGACAGAGAATTATATATGATGAGATTTACTCGACGAGAATTATAATAGAAATATATATATATATATATATATATATATATATATATATATATATATATATATAAATATGAAAAAAAGAAGAATACCCAAGCAGGAATGCATAGGGAGTAATGTAATCTAACGTTTAATAGATTATGTCAGCACATAAAATACACAATATACATGTAGCTTCCTGCTAAATAAAACAGTTTCGGTATAACGTAGCTGCTCATGTTATGCGATAGCATAAGCTCGGTCAGTGATTTCTGAACCACTAAGGGCACGGTTCTTCCTAAATGTTTAATGTGGGCTGACAGGCGTGCAAATGCCAGCACTGTGGAATGTTCGGGAATCATCGTCGTCAATTCACAGCAGATGTCTATGTCGCCCTATATGACCTCTGCAGCCAGGGATGGGTTTATGTGTGTGTGTGTGTCTGTGTGTGTGTGCGTGTGCGCGTTATGTTTTAGCTCATGGTTCGTGATGTCAGAGTGAACTATGGGGTGGACGCGGGGATATGTGATAGCCGGAAGTTGCCATGGAAACACAATCAGTAATAAGTCAGTGTGAATATGTTCCCTTGTCTCTGGTTGCCATTTCATCCAGCAGCAAAAATCTAAAACTGGATTTACTACACTTCCTTTGAAATAAGCAATGAATTGCTCAGTGATTCAGCATTACAGTGTGTTTAGTTGATATTTTTGAGCGGACAATCCTGAACCATCAACACCAGTTGGCGCCAGGGTCTATGGAGGAGCTAGTTATAAATTTAGGTAGAGATAATATATTTGGATAATACAGAATATATATATATATATATATATATATATATATATATATATATATATATATATATATATATATATATATATATATATATATATGATATATATATTATATATCATATCATACATCACCCACACACACACACCACACACACACACACACACACACACACACACACAAATATATATAGACACACACACACATTTTACACAAAATGGTCTAGGCAAGGTAGGCTTGAGTGCTATTAAAACTACACTGAAGACACCCAACAGAAAATCTTGGTAGAAAAAGGTTTACACAAGCAGTATTTATTATTATATGGATAATGTTTTTGCACTTTAATCCACACTGAGGGGGCACGGTGGCTTAGTGGTTAGCACGTTCGCCTTACACCGCCGGGATCCGGGTTCGAGTCCCGTCTCGGCCATGTGTGTGTGGAGTTTGCATGTTCTCCCCATGCCTCAGGGGTTTTTTTTTTTCTCCGGGTTCTCCGGTTTCCTCCCGGTCCAAAAACATGCACGGTAGGTTGATTGGCACCTTGGAAAATTGTCCCGTGTGTGTGAATGTGGGTTTGTGTGCCCTGCGATGGGTTGGCATTCTATCCAGGGTGTATCCTGCCTTAATGCTCATAGATGCCTGAGATAGGCACAGGCTCCCCGTGACCCGAGGGAAGATCAGATATATAGAAGATGAATGAATGAATCCACACTGATTCCTGTTGTACTGCTCAGCATTAAACTAAACCTACATTTACGGAATTTGGAAGACAGTCTTAACCAGAGCAATTAACATTTATCTCATCTATACAACTGAGCAGCTACAAGGTTATGGGCCTTGTTCAGGGGTCCAGGAGTAACAGCTTGGTATGGCTGGGATTTGAACTCATGACCTATGGAATCAAATCCCAGTGCCTTAACCACTAAGCTGCCACATCTCCACTCTACTCATACTGTAACATTAGAATAAAACACAATAGCCTTTATTTATAACATATGCATTACAGAACAGTGAAATTGTTTCTTCGCATATCCCGGCTTGTTTGGAAACTGGGGTCAGAGTGGAAAGGATTAAAGGCTTTGCTCAAGGACCCAAGGGCAGCAGCTTCTTTGATGATACCTTCCAATCAGTAGCCCAGCGCCTTAGACGACTGAACGACCCACTCCATACATTAAGTTATTTGC
This sequence comes from Kryptopterus vitreolus, assembly GCA_030449085.1. Lineage (NCBI taxonomy): Eukaryota > Metazoa > Chordata > Actinopteri > Siluriformes > Siluridae > Kryptopterus > Kryptopterus vitreolus. Next base: position 465,729 of record JACRUU010000031.1, read on the forward strand.
ACTTAATGTAGGTCTGATTATGTGTTTACTCTAGTTTTGTGTTATCTAGTGTAAGTTGTGTTGTTTCGTAGTGTAGTGTCTGGTCATGGAGGTTAGTCATTTCCCCGTGTACTGAACCGTGGCTGACCTGACTTGCAATATTTACCTTTAAATACCTTTAAAGCTATTCATTTAATGCAATTATCTAATCATCCAAACGTGCCAGCAATGTTTCCCGGATTCGGATGCAGCCTATGCTGAATTGTTTTCCAAACTCCAAACTGTTTTTCAGAGCAAGAACAATAATTCACGCTAAACAGAGCTTAAAATGCTCATTTAAATATGGGATCGTCGCCTACACCATTATAAAGACAAGCTGTTTAACAGGTGACACTGTATTTCATGCCACAGCGAATATAAAATCCATCATCATGAAATGCCCTCAATCAGAACACACCTGGGGTTCATGACGAGCCGGCGAAAGAAGTATGTCCAGGTGATGTAATCCATGGCATCCTGCTTGGAAGCAATAGTTCCCGCGGCTATCTCTGCATTCAAATGATCAGCCAGAACGCCGAGCAAGCTACAACATGATAATGAAACACGCATCGGCATCAGATACGGCTTTCTTAGTGATTATTAGACAACGCTAAAATGCTCCATACACTCACCTGGACTCCACGGGGAAGGGCTCGTACAGGAACTTCTTGTAGAAATCTTTTTTGATGTCATGTACAAGAATGACCGCTTTGCCCTGGTCATCAAACTGAGGTCTACCTGCCCTCCCCATCATCTGCAGAACATCTGCAGAAGCAATGACACACAGGAGGTCCTGAACATCTGTGTCTAAGTGTGTGTGTGTGTGAGCAATAACACAGGCATACACACCCAGGAGCAGTTTTTACCTGTAATTGGGTAATCCACATAACGGTGTGTTTTCCCATCGTAGTATTCCGTCCCTTTCACGATCACCAAATGGGCTGGAAAATTCACACCCCAGGCCAAAGTACTAGTGGCGATTAACACCTTGACAACAGAGTTACAACATTACTCAAACGTCCCCTCGATTCTGTGCCGAATAGAACACGTGAATCAACATCTGTCAAAGCTGTTACAGGCATTTGGTTCTTTCAAACTGGTCTTTTATTTTTTTTTTCAATGGTAAACGTTTCGGCGCTCGTAGGCATTTGTACGTTTACTTATTCACATTGGCACCCGACCGGTAAAAATAACAGTGGTGCCTCGTGGAAGTACCTGAATCTTGCAGTTGACGAACAGCTCCTCCACAGTCTTCCTGTCTCTCTCGTGCAGACCAGCGTGATGCAAACCGATGCCAAATGCAAGGGTCAGCTTGAGGTTAGAATCCCTCACGGTGGCAATTATGTGTGTCATCTAAACCAAAGAAAAGATGTTTATCACATCAGGTAAATAACATAACTCATACGACTTCAAGCGAGGCTCACAATTAGAAGGAAAAACCTTTAGGAAAGCAAGAGAAGTGAGCGTTTAATATTGCAAGTGGCCTAGAAAGAAAGTAAATTTTTTTTTTTTTTGGTAGCTTTTTATTTATTTATTTATTTATTTATTTTATTTTAATGATCACATGTGCCCTAGTTCTGCTCTTGGAGACAGATATACTAATTCTCCAAATCGAGTAAAAGTTAATATACTATCCGATTGCCAAACGTCTTTTGTGGATTCTGTCCTCGGGGCCTTTACAATGTTCCGATTCCCTGTAAATGTGTCCATTCTGTCCCCAGGTGATGGTACAAGGAGTTAACCTCTGTGATTATGTTACTCCTACAGATCTCATAAATAATTCATAAAACCTTGGCGTGGGACTGCGTTACACTGTAAAGATTTGATTACAAAGGGAGAAAAGCTGTTGTAAATTGTATTACGCATGTTAATGTAAAATAGCTGTATTTGAGCATAAAAGCTGCATATCTGATGAGATCGAAAGGAAGACGTGGAGAACAGTGGTGAAGATTGATATGACTGGATGGACGGATAGATGGATGGATGGATAATGGCTGAGCCGGTAGAGGAAGAGGCAGGGGGACCCCTGCTGGGAGACAGACAGCTCGCGCCAGCCGCCTGTCACTCAAACAGCGGGATCTCCAACCGCTATACGGCCCAGTGCAGAGCTGCCGCAGCAGGGTGCAGCATATATCACTGGAACACACACACTTGCAGCTCAGGCAGCGTGCTGTTTCTTGGCTGAGGCTTTTTTGCCTTACTATAGATATCTTGATTCTTATGTCTTTATGTATTTGACAACACGTATCCACCTAGGCCAATAGTTTTCTGCCTATTCTTTACTCAACTATATTTATTTAGTCATATTCGAAACCGGCGATGCCACACTTCTGCTCTTGTCCACTTCTACATGACCTTCCTCAGACCTTGGAAGATACTCATATCATATTCAAGGAAAAGATCTGCTAATATGGTTAAGCATTGCTTTGTTATATTCCTGCCTGAGCTGTTAAAAGCAAAGGAAACAGAAGTGCGCTCATAAAAAAAAAAAAAAAAAAAAAAGCTTTATAGGGTGGCTCGTTTTTTTACACTGTAGGAGTTAAGAGAATAGACACGCACACAGTTGGGAGCAACCTCGTAATTGCTTCAAAATCTCCCACACAGACGCAAACGAAAGCACGGTATCGAGTCTGCCCATCATTTTGTTGTTTGACATGAAAACATACATATAATCAACAACAAAAAAAACAACAACCCTGAATTAAATTCTCTGCTGTAATTCAGTACAAACAGAGGAAAGGGGAAAATCCTTGTTTGCCATAGGGCTTTAATGGATCCTGTTTATAATGATAAATTACACAGGTAAGAACGAAGAAATGTTTAAACAACAGCTAATTAGGTACTGCATACGCTTACTGGCTATTTAATCATGTACGGCTAGACCACAGCTATAACCAGATCCACTGCTGACCACAAAACACACGGTGACCATTTTCAGCACCGCAGTGTGAGCGCCTTACAGCCCATATACAGTTACATACACACTCACACTCAGTTATATACATTTGTCTATGTACACCAATACACTCAAGGTAAAATGAAGATATGAAGATGTGACTTTCAGCTTTAATAAAAAAACTTCAATTCTTGGATTAAATGTAGAGGTATTACAAACAATTTTTCCACCCAGTCCTTCTATTATCAGAGGATAAAAATAGTTAACAATTATGAATATATTATATATTATCTAAAAACTTGAACGCAGAGACTTCACCTGACGTGCACCTGAATTTCCTCCCACATGATACTCTGTCGAGTGCTTGCCTGTGTGTATTTCTGCATTTCTGTGTATTTTCAGGTTTTGTCTCCACCAAGTGAAAAGCATGCTTTGAGGTCAGGTGACTATCCCAGCCATATATAAGATCATTTCATTTGTTGGCCATAAGACGGTCTTGGGTTGCTTTTACAGCACTTTGGAGTCATTATCAATTTGTACTCGCTCTCCTATCAGTTAAATCTGAGCAGAAAGTAGGTCTTTGCTGATTACGGCCTTTTAACAGAAGTTACTTTAATAAAAAAATAATAAAAACCATAAGTCCTCCTGGCAGCCACAGATGCCCATGGCATACTACAATGATTAACAGATGGTGTGGTATGCTTTGGATCATGAGCGATCCCTTTCTTCTCCATATACGTCTCTGAGGGAAAAAAATAATTCATTTTTGTTGTTTTCTATGGTATTCCAGGCTTTAAGTGTTACTAAACACAATTGTGTCTTCTTTTACCAAACAAGTTGATTTCTCCACCTGTACGGTTTTCTGCTATCATTTGGAAAGAATAGTGAAAGCAGGAAATTACTACGGTATTTTAACACGTAGGAATCGTGTTATGCCTTTGGCTTAACCTTTGTTTCCTTCATGTTTCATAACGATACACCTTGCATAGTAATGCAACTGTCCAAATACTTGTGAGTCTGTGAAGTTTAACCCCTTGGTTCCCAAAAATGACAAAGTTTTACACAGACCTTGGTAGGGCTGGCTGAAAGTTGTGACACACATAATGTGACACACAGCAGTGTGCAAGTCAAATTACCATTTCACAAATGATAGGATATATGAATTAGTTATATAATTAATAATTAAATATTTAATGAAAAAATATACGAATACATATTAAACATCTAATGAAAAAAATAGGGAAAAAATGCATCTGATATAAATGGGGGAAATAGGAATAGGCCTAAAATCACTAAAGTGGAAATTAAATCCTCTCAACATCATCTTGATTGATTTATTGTTATTTTGAGACAGATTTGTTGCTGTCCGACTGTAATGAACAAAAACTGTATAAAATAATAAATAAATAAATTATACAGAGATTTTCACTATAAAGCCGGTTTGGGACTATGTCATCATTAAACTAAAATTGAATTGATAAGAATGAAGTGTGTTCGTTGTGCTCCTGGACTGTAGTAATATCGCAGTGAGGAATGCACTGGTACGGTGTCACTGCAACACCCACAGATGACAATCCAAAAATATCCAGCTGTTCTATGGGTTACAGTCTCTCACTCTGCAACCTCCAGGATTACTAACAATGCAGGGACTAATGAAACATCCAGTAAAACTGCTCGCAACAATTTCAAAATGATGCTGTAACTTCATACACACTAATAAGACAACACAAGCATAAACGGAACTAATTTCTATAAGAGCAGGTGCTTTATGGAGCGTAGTAAAGTGAACATCTGGAAGAAGCTGATTGCTAGCACACCAGGGCGACATTCTCAAACAGGTCTGTGATTGAGTGCTACGGCAATATTAGATAAAACATTTGGACCCGGAGACCACCACCAAAAAAACCCGTTTGCTCACATCTCGGGCAGATCCAAGCGTATGTGCAAGAAATCTACTCGGAGATGACTCCAGCTTTTCCCTGGTAATGTCAGTCTGAGCTGACTATGTAATCACAGTAAAACCACAGCTTTAGGAAAACACAAGGAACTTCCATCATATCTGTCCTCAGGAGATCAGGAATGGAGAAATAACAGGCTAGTAAGCAGAGGAAGACATTATGTGATGAAAAAAAAGAAGAAAAAAAAGGAAAGTAAAAAAGACCTGAGAGGCAGGGCTAGTTCTTGTCAGTGATATTCAATGTGTAATTTACCTTTGCAGAATGTTTAATTATGGAACACAGCGTAGCCCATATGGTAAAGTATTTCCTTTAAGAACAGTCCCAGTGTAGTTTAGTACTACACATCATTCTGACCTCTCTCTCATCCTGGTGTAACCACTGCTTCGGGTCATCCTCCGTAGCCAAAAAGGCGATCAGGTCGAGTGCAGTGAGACGCGTCTGCCGCCGAGATGACACAAATATCAGGACAGGCTTGGCAGGGGAATGGCTGCGGATGGCTAAAGAGGACACACATTTATAGTGGAAAGGATGAGTCTGTGTGGTAACATTACATCATGGTAACAGTGATTAGACGTAGCTGATGCATCTTTTCCCCTCCGTTTTATTCCCAATTTGGTCGTCGGACATCCACCGGCGAGCTTGTCTGTGATACAACCTCTACCAAGCTAATAGGACTCCTCCAAGACATCTTTTTCGAGCTTCATTTGCATCATGAGCTTGCAAGCACTCTCGATCGGCTAGTATCGGTGTGATACTAGATGTGGTCAAGATTCGACCTTGCGATCCGCTATGGTGACTGCGTCACTACTGAATACCTTAGTGTTTGTGTGTAGCAGTTAGAGAGATTGTGGTACTGTACCTTGAAAGGTGGGTTTATTCATGCTGGCCATACGAGGACAGTAGTGCTGCCCAGGGAAGCCTTGTATGTGTACCTCCAATGGGACGGGGCGAACCGAGGGTCGGAAATTAAACAATCCCACCTGATGGAGTGACAGAGAGGGACAAAGAGAGAGAGAGAGAGAGAGAGAGAGAGAGAATGAGAGCTCGAGTGAGCAGCTGGCTGTGTGCTGGACCATGTGGCCCATCTGGGTAATTACAGCTCGTCATTGTCCCCTGTCCCAGAGCCCTGCTCTCCCACAAGTGGCACAGGCCTGGGGTGCGTGTGTGCACATATTTAAAGGGCTGGATAATGGATTGGTCAGGTAATGTTGTGACCCAGTCCAAACAGCAGCAGGCCAGATTTATAGAGAGCCATTGCCCCCCTTCCTGGCACTAACTGTCAAACAGCGTTTACATAACTACCGCTGCCTGCCCTGGCTCACCCGGAGTCCTGATACATTAAGTTAAACATGCTCCTGCATGCGCACACAGTTTGTGATGCAAGCCAGACAAGAACAACTGTTTGAACACTTTGACACGTTGCTACCGATGAAATCTTAACAACATGTAGTCGCTGTGTCAGTCAAATGCTGTTTTTTTTTTTACCTCCTACGGTCGTATCATCAAGCAATAAATGAATGTTACTTGCACTATGGAGCTCACCTGTCCTATCCCCAGCCAGTCTGCGAGGTCTCGGGCGTTAGCGAGTGCCGTAGAGAGCCCCACCACTCGCACAGTCTTGGACGTGTGAGACGAGATGAAGTTTGTCCTTGATACAATGACCTCTAGAACAGGTCCTCTGTCCTCCCCTATGCAAAAACAGAACATACAAAAAAATAATCTGTCAGGCTTTGAAAAGTACCTGTGCTAGATCGAGCTCAAAAGCGTCCTAAATAAAATTCACATGAGACGAATGTTTGATAAGAGAAGCAGAGTTTTATTACATTCTAAACTCCGCGGAGGAGAAAGCAATCGGTTCTGGGCGTGTATTTACCGAGCAGGTGGATTTCATCAATAATAAGGATGGCCACTTTCTGAACATAGCTGCGATTCTGCCAGCTGCGACTGACTCCATCCCACTTCTCTGGAGTGGTGACAATCAAATCAGCCTGGGCTATGGCCCGCATGTCTGGAGTCACATCACCAGTCAGTTCCACCACCCTAGAGCGAGCCAGAGAGGGGGACCAAAAAACACACACACACACACACACACACACAGAAGAGACAAATTAAGAAGAGAATGATCATCAAGGATTGTTGGCATGGAGAAATATCGCACAACTCACTTTCTGCCAAGCTTCTCCTCTATCCTGACTTTCCAGTCTTCAATCCTCTCCCTGACCAGTGCTTTCAGAGGAGCAATGTACACCGCCTAAAAAGCACACAGCACATCCATTTTATTCACATCTTTGGTTTGATTCGGTTATTTAAGAAAAAAAAAACAAATCTAAAAAATTGTTTTGCTCGAGCTGTAAAAGGCTGATGTAGATTGCTCTAACCAGGTCCACGTAACAAAAGACACAGCTGCCTTACAGTTGATAATGATGCTAATATAAACTCTAAGTGGAATCTGGACTTGCTGAGAACTTCCCGTCATTACCGCTTAATGCACAAATAACTGTTATTGTGGAAGCACTCATTTTCAATATGCTCAATTCAAATATATTTGCATTCAATATCACTACTATATCACTAATTCACTAATAAAGTGTAATGAGTAATCGTGAATACAGTATGGACGGTATCTTCAGATGTACTGTCTGAAGATACCGGAATAAATACTGGAATTTTACTGGAATAAGTACAGGCGCTCGGTTTTCAATATTTGTATTTACAAGTACACTGCACGCTCTCTTTATGATCAGGTGAGTGGAAGGTGGAGCCACAGGACACATGCGCTAATAAAAGCCACGTCTGCCTCAAAATGACCATTTTATATACACTGAAATTACGTGTGTCATAGTAACCCAATAGATGGGGAGCGGTCTTTGAACGCTGATGGGCTCCAAATAACACATTCTCAAGAAAACAAAAACAAAAAGCCAAAGGTAGGACATTAAATCAACAAATAAGCTTGTTAGGACACTGTTGAGCGGCACAGCATACATTTAATGACGCGTATATGCTACATATAAATGAAAGATGTTCGGAGGGAGATTATATTTGCATGAATGCACATTATCCCAGCGCTCACATGCTCACACGCTCAGAGAGGTGGCAGAATGAACAGAATCCGGGAACACGCACCTTAGCATTAGGGTACTTGTTGAAAACTCGGAAGATGGCCATCTCTGCAGCGATTGTTTTTCCCGAGCCGGTTGGCGCTCCGAGCAGCACGTTGGTGTCGGTGTGGTAGAGTGTGTGGAAGATTTGCGTCTGAATGGGATTGTAATGGGTGAACTTATAAAGGCTTTCATACTCCCTGTTGCCTAAAGCTGTTACTGGTAGTGGCTGTAGGTCCAAAAGTTCTGGACAGACCAGTGTGTAGAAGAAGAAGAAGAAGAAAAAAACAACAAACATACATTCATGATAAAAAGAAATAATAGCTAATGTTGGCAAATGTATAGATTATTTTTGAAGTAATGCAAGTAATAGGTGTGTATTATAAGTGTATCTTTGCACCTCTATGATACACACCTGTATGTGGGGGATGTCGTTCAGGTAGAATGAGATGCTGGAAGTTGATGATACACACCGCCTCAGAGCCCAGCCAGCGGTCTGACACAGCACGGATGTAGTACTGTGATGGCATGGGCTCAAAGATCGGGATGGTGAACACCACCTGCTGAGGCTCCTCACTCACTACCTGGTGGAGAAATAGCGACAGAAATAAAGCGTGTATGTGTAAAATACTAAAGGTCTGTGATTGTGGGACGAGAGAATCTTACTGTAAAATGGTTGGTTATTTTATGAGCGAAGGCTGCCTCATGTCAGTGAGGATCTTGTTGGAATCCCTGTATGTGTACACTTCTACAATATCCAGTGTCCTGAACCGAACAATAAAAATACTTAATAATCTGTTTCTTTTTTTTACCACAATAATCCTGCACCCTTCTACTTCTCGAACCGGCCTGATCCTTCCTGATGCCCTCCTTTATTGTTCGAGACCTCATCACTTGGAAACCACTCGCCGATGCTGAGGATAGCCCACGCGGACGTCCCAAAGACACATGGGATTATAGTGGACGGTTCCACTTAGAAACCATGAAGATGGCTGTGGACTGCAATTGATATGAACAGTTTTGCTACAACGGCTTAGGTCTATAATTGGCGTGACCGCGACCTCCACAACCGGTTTCGCACTCCAGTGAGCCTTCCTCTCAACGTTCCTTCCTCAGGTCGTCTTGGAGCTTTGTTTTGCCGGCCTCATCTCGATTCCATATATATAACGATATATATATCTATATATAGCGATTCTAAATTATATATTTCTGTAAAACTCTGCTTTGTATCCTGGTCAATTGTTAAAAGTGCTTTACAAATAAAATTGAATAAATGTTACTTCCTATAATGACTTAATCGGATTCTCCTTCTGATGAACCAACACTACACCAGAACAGAGTTATAGATGAAATAACTATATAAAAACAACAACAACAAAAACACACAGATTTGGTGTGTTTTTTTTTATCCCAGATACAAATTAAAAAACGAGTCATCAATTTTTGATAGAATTTTCAAATGATCGGTGGATCAAGATCTACTGCTGGTGGTAAACTGTGAACTACATAACTCCGGTTTGGAAAAGCTGAAAGCCCAAAGTCCGACTTGTGGGAAACTCTTCGTCCGACTTCCGAGCATAAATGGATACATTAGCAAAGCAAATAGTTGTATTTGTGAATAATGTTATGTGGCTCGGTCCTCGGAGGCAGCCTTTATGACTATAGCAGCTGTTAATAGAAGATACACGTCTACAAAATCCTAATGAATCACGCGATTGAATAAAGTGTACGTTTATGAATGCCTACCTGTTTCTTCTGAAGGAGGAAGTACTCTGAATGATAAATGTGGTCGTTGATGGGGTCCTCCACCCACAGCCACCATGGTTCCCCAACTGATCCGTGCACCTGAGAGATGGACACATAACCACAAGGGGGGGGGTAAATAAATAAATAAAAAGTCAACAATACGACAGCATTCCTGTTTCACCAGGAGCCGTGGACATATCTGCAGAACGAGTCGGTGTGGCTGCGTGCGCGGTTGTCGCTAATGAGTGCTGAGTGAAAACACTATTCTACGACTGCATGATGTTGTAATGAATTTGTGGATGACGTCTCTCCATTTGGGAAGAATTACAAGCGTCTGCAAAAACGCTCGGCAAAGAAACCCCCGAGTACCCGCGGCAAACAGAGCGCTTTGTGTCTGAAGAGGTTTGCAGAGCTGCTGTGTGTACGTTTGCACTGGGATCACCGCTAAGCTTGGGGTGTTCTGTTACAACTCTCCCAAGAGCCAAGCATGCACCGCTAATCGGACACAAGCGTTCATCTTCCTGATTCAGTCATCCCTTCTCAATGGTGCTACAAAGGCCTCCTATTCCAGCTGGGGCTCGGCTAAAGCTCAGCACTAATCTGGTCTTAATCCTCTCCTGGGCCTTTCTATCAGTTGCTGCACCGAGACAGTGCAAGTCGTGTTAAAAAAAAGCAGGTATGGCTGTGGCGATTGATGAGTCAGATACGGGGATTTTAATTGGACCCTAATTTTCTGCACTCAGAGCGAGAGCCGGCGTGAAAGATGGACAGTGCTAACGGCGTGCATATGCTCGGAACACGTTTCGAATCATGACACAAATCTTATCAGACTATGTTCTCAGGGTGGGAATGAAGAGAGAGAAAAGAAGAACTACGACAGCACTATTAAGAGGTCTGAAGCGGGTCAGATGGAAAGTTTTTTTTTTTTTTTTTTTTTTTTTTGCGAGCATGAAAAAGACTCAGGAGACTCTGAACTCGCAGGAGAAGTGAAGTAAAGTCCTGAGCAGCTGCTACTTAACGAAGTGTGTTTGTTTTCAAAAGCAACAGACTTGCTGCAGCGGGATTCGCACATACTTCTGGAGTCGGCCAAGAGCAGAGGGTTCAGCCGTGCCACACGGACCGATCGCATGCACATGCTGTTCCGTCCGAGTTGCTCTTGCAATACAGAGCTAACATTATGACAGCCGTGTCACCCATCAGACGTGGCTGATTTATAGCCTTTACTGAAGGGAGTGAGAACTAAGTAAAAGTGTAGTGTTGAAGAAGTGAAAATGAAAGAAGGTAATGAAGCAAAAAGTAAGCAGTATATAATATGGGACGATATATGATTGTTGTCATCTAGTGACAACATGGTGTTACGCCTTAAATTATACTTTTGGTTACTTTTTTAATTAATTAATTAATTAAATTTAATATTTAATGTTGGAAAACAATTTTTTTAGGGCCTTGTCATGTTCGCCTCACACCTCCAGGTTTGTGGGTTCGATTCTCACCTCGGCCATGTGTGTGGTTTTTGCATGTTCTCCCCGTGCCTTAGGGGGGGTTTCTCCGGTCTTCCCCCATGGTCCAAAAAACATGCACGCTAGGTTGATTGGCACCTTGGAAAATTGTCCCTAGTGTTTGTATATACCCTGTGTGTGTATATATATATATATATATATATATATATATATATATATATATATATATATATATATATATATATATATATATATATATATATATATATATACCTAGTATACCCTGTGTACCCGGGGAGCTTCTGTGCCTATCTCAGGCGTCTATGGGCAGTTAAGGCAGGATACACCCTGGATGGAACGCCAACCCATTGCTGGGCACACACACACACACACACTCACACACATTCACACACACACACATTCATTCATACACTAGGGACTAATTTTCCAAGGTGCCAATCAACGTACCGTGCATGTTTTTGGACCCGGGAGGAAAACCGGAGAACCCGGAGAACCCTGAGGCACAGGGAGAACATGCAAACTCCACACACACATGGTCGAGACGGGAATCAAACCCGGACCCTGGCAGTGTGAGGCAAACGTGCTAACCACTAAGCCACCGTGCCTATATATATATATATATATATATATATATATATATATATATATATATATATATATATATATACCCTGTGGCCTTTTCTGAGGTGGGGGGGGGGGGGACTTTGTTACATCACATTACTGTAAATATACTTATTCTTACAGAAACTCTTACAGAATTCTTACTACCAACATTAGGTGGTATTTTTGGAATGTGTGTTATTGGTCTTAGATTACTTGAAGCTTGGACCACTCAATATAACTGTTACAATACAATACGAACATATTACAACAAGGACACTCGGGCATACTGCTGTCTAGTCTCCTGTAACACTTTCATCAGATTTGTGCTGAAATGCCACACCGTTTTTTGTGGCTCTATGGATCATTTGATTAACAAAAAAAATTTCTTGCGATTTTATCGATTATCAATATATTGATTATACTGCCCACCCATGAGTCCAAGACATAAGCAGAACAAAAAGTAGACTAAAAATAACCTATGAATATGTGAACATGATGTGGGTGGAAACATACGTCTTTTGAATTGGCCGTCATGCCGGCGTTGTTTCTGTGCGGAGGGGGACATCAGGGGAAAAAAAGGGATTGAAGCATGGCTCAGATGCTGGCCATCGAGCTGGAGAAAGCTTCTATAAGGTGGAGGAGTGAAACTGCTACACAAGAAGGACACACAGGGTCCATCTGTGGCTCACTAACGCCTTCCCACCCTACCCCCTTTTACCCCCTCCTTTCCCACTCAACAGAACAATGGCAGCAGGTTTCAGCTATTCAAACCCCTGTGATCTTACACACAGGAGAGGAATGGACAGATTAGGCTTCTCTTAAGCTTCCCTAAGCCATTATATGTGTGTGTGTGTGTGTGTGTGTCTGTGCGCGCACATGTTCATACATGCATGCCATTTCCAGTAGCTCTTGAAATATTCCGATATTTTCTACCTGCACCTTTGTGGAACATAGTACACACGCCAAAAAACAAAAGAGCCCTTTTTCTGTCTGGGCCGCGGTTGCCATAGTTACCTGGTCATTCCACCTGAAGTCTGGGGTGACAGTGAGGCGCACGCGCAGGACGGTCCGCGTGATCGGCTGAATGGTAGCTTCCATCAGCATGGCAGGAACCTGGTGGACACACTGTTTCACCTTCAAGCCAATATTCACATGGTGTAACATGTGACCTGCGGTCAGAAAAACACGGCAGCTTTTTACTTTACGATAAATAAATAAATAAATAAATAAATACATAGATTCCTGACATTGCATTTGTGTGAAAACCATCACCAAATTGCTAACTGTACATCTATCTGTAATACATACAGGTCATTTACAGTGTATATGTTAAGATGTTTTTTCCCTCTGTGGTAAACATTTCACTCACTTGTTTAGGCACCTTAGAATTGTGTGAGGCGAATTATTTATTTATTTTTCTTACCCCTGTGTATATATATATATATATATATATATATATATATATATATATATATATATATATATATATATATATATATATATATATACATTTTTTTTTTTTTCAGGCTTTGGGTTTTATCCAACGCTGTGAACGCTGTGACAGAAAATAAAGTGACGAGTTGCTGTGAAACAGAAAATAAAGTGACGAGTTGAGCGCAATTCGATGCCCAGCTCTGGGAGCGAATCACTTTCACACATGGTGCTGGCCTAACCAGAGTTCACTTGAAGTGATTCCCAGAGCAACGTTTTCAAGTGAAGCGCTGAACGCTTCTCAGACTGCACCTGTGTTGATTTCCGGAAGAAATGTGTGATAAATTCCCAAGTGCACCCTGATAGTATAAAAAAAAAAGAAAAAAAAGAAAAAAAAAAAAGAAAAAAACCTGTTGAGCCTACTCACCTATCTCATCTTTGCGCATATCTTTGAGCTTGTCCACTGTGAGTTTCTTCTCCTCTAGTCTGGACAGGACGGTTGGAGGCAGCGTGGCGAACTGGCGCAGGGGGTGTGCCCATCCCCACAGACGCTTATCGATGACCTTACATAGATTGAGAAGCCTGTAGGTCATGGCTGGCCAGCGCTTCCTCAGGGCGATCTCGAACAGGGCCCTCATGATACGTGCAGCATTCTGGACACAGCAAAATCGACCATTTTATTACATCAGACAACGTTTCAGATCTCGCAAGCACTGACGTCATATTGCTTATTGTGCTCCGCAAAGCTATATAATGCTCATGTCAAAAGTATTCACATTTATTCCTCAGGTAGAAGTATAGATACTAGGGTTTACAAAGACTTCTGTAGAAGTTGAAGTAGCAACTCGAGCTTTTTTACTCAATGAAAAGTGTAAAAGTCCTGGTTTCAAAGCTCCTTAAAGTATAAAAGTAATGAGAATCGCAATCACAAATATATCCAAACGTCTCTCTACCAAACTCCCTACTGTAGCTTCATTTGCAGAGGATGAAGAGAAAGCAGCCGCTTGATAAATGAGCCAGTAATGAATAAATAATCATTCATTAATTCATCTTCTACCGCCATATCTGATCTTCGCTCGGGTCACGGGGAGACTGTGCCTATCTCAGGCGTCTTTGGGCATTAAGGCAGGATACACCCTGGATAGAATGCCAACCCATTGCAGGGCGCACACACACACATTAACACACATTCATACAGTTTTCCAAGGTGCCAATCAACCTAGCCGTGCATGTTTTTGGACCGGGAGGAAACCGGAGAACCCGGAGAAAAAACCCCTGAGGCATGGCCGAGACGGGAATCGAACCCAGACTCTGGAGGTGTGAGGTGAACGTGCTAACCACTAAACCAATGTGCCCCCTGGATAAATAATCAATTTTAAGAAATTATTATTATTAGTAGTATTTTTTAGTAACCACACCAACACTTGGAGTGTGACGTGATTTGTGTCGTGTACAAGTGTGATGGATCGCCTACCAACCAATAGGGTGTCGCAATTCTGTATGTTTATACTTCTCATCCAACCGCAGTCACTATCTTGATTGCTTTATCCGGATAAGTTTTATTTATTTATTTATTTTTAAATGATAATAAGCTGGAATGAAATAGGAGTAACAAGGCAATTTTTAAAATGTAAGGAGCAGAATGTACAGATGATTGCGTGAAGATTTGAGGAGTCGAAGTAAAAAGTCGGCTGAAAAATAATTACTCCAGTAAAATATAAATACCAAAAATTTCTTCTTAAGTAAGGTAAGGAAGTATTTGTACTCCACTCCAATGGACTTCATTATGCCAGGTGATTCATAAACAGTGTGTATCTTCTACAGCTTCCCTCGGGTCACGGGGAGCCTGTGCCTCTCTCAGGAGTCTATGGGCATTAAGGCAGGATACACCCTGGATGGAATGCCAACCCATCACAGGGCACACACACACATTCATACACTAGGGACAATTTTACAAGGTGCCAATCAACCTACCGTGCATGTTTTTAGGACCGGGAGGAAACCAGAGAACCCGGAGAAAAAAGACCCTGAGGCACGGGGAGAACATGCAAACTCCACACACACATGGCCGAGACGGGAATCGAACCCGGACCCTGGAGGTGAGAGGCAAACGTGCTAACCACCGTGCCCCCCCTGATATGACCATCAAACACTCAAACAAAGGCCTACCATATTCTTACAATGTATAGTAAAGTCACAGACTTTATATTATTTTTTTAGCAGAATGTCAAAATCATTCCAATCAAACTGGAATTTAACTTGTTTTTTTAAAGCAACCAAATTTTCCTTTAAAACGAACGCACTTAACCCAAAAACAAAACACAAAGACTGCAATAATATACAGGGCTGCTTTACCGTACCTGATCGACTGGCAATTATTTGCAAGGCCATTATGGAAAGTCTGCTACAGGCGTACACATTTTGCGAAATGAGAAGCAGAAAACATTTGGTGAAATGAGAGCCAACACAGGAAGCTCCTATAATTTAACAGCATGCGTTCAATTACTGCTGCACTTAACATACATTAATGCTTGGTCCAAAAGTCAAGGCTTTGTGAATATATATTCAAATATCATTTTATACGGAGGCTCTGATCACATTTAAAAGCCGTTTCATACACTTTTTTCTCCCTCTCTCTCTCTCTCTCTCTCTCTCTACAACTTTATCTCCTGCCCACGTGGATGTGGGTGCAATCACAGGCAGGATCACGAGGGAGGACCTGGATTTAAAATTAGATATGTTTTAGCCAACAGTGACGGCCTTTGGAGGAACCCCGGGCTGTTGGTCTGAAATCAGCCGAATTAGGAGCAAAGAGGGAATTTGCTTGAACTATCTGAACTATTCGGCCACATGGAACCAGTTACCGCAGAAAAGAGCAGGAGAGATGGCTTCAGCAGAGGATGTGAAGACAGAATGGGAAGCAGACATGCTACACAAAGGCCTTCCGTAGAGCACTTAACATAGAGCTAATGCCTACATCGTCTAAGCGATTGCAATGCGAAATTGTAAAAATAATCAGAGCGCGCACGCCATATTCCATCTCAGACATTCGAATGTAGTATTACGACCGAGAGAATCAATTTTTTAGCTATGGATTAATACAGGGATCCAGTTCAGGCCTAAGCGTAATCTTCTAAACTGATAGCAATAATTGAACTCAAACACACAGATGGCACTGTGGAGAGCACTTTACACCCAGACATTTCAACAAGGCCTGCTTTAAATAGCACACTAGCATTAGGCGACTGGTTTCCGTTGGCGGCGTGCTGGGTTCTGATCTTGTATCAGTGAACACAGTTATACCGGGCAGCATGCAATTGGCTCAGCAATTAAGCAACACACAGCGCCGCGGAATCACAATAAATCACAAAACAGCGGATGTAAACAAGCAGCTAAAAGACAAGCTACAGGAACGAGGTTTCGCTCGGCGCTCACAAACTGTCACGGTCTCGCTGATGCGCAGGAGAAAGTTTTTAGTAACACTTTGCTCGATCACTGCATCACGACACACCGACTATCACCCCGTCACATCACTGTCACACTGACACTGTCATAACAGTTTATAAACATAATTACAGCCTGTATGACTGTGTGATGACGTGTAATTAAAATTTTATGAATATATTTGAATGATAAAAGTAGGGTGCTTTGACAGCTTGCGTGCAATCCAACAATATTACACTAAGCATAAAGTAAAAGCCTCGTCTTGATTTCCTTCCTTCTTTCTTCATCGCCGATTCGCCAACGCAAAGAGGGACCAAAGAGCACGGGCTTCCGAGCGCACCGTTCACACACTCATGCATATGATCATTCACACACAGGGGCAATTCAGAACGGGACATCCACTTACAAATATAACACGTTGGTACACACACTGTCCGTGTTTTTAATGGACTTATCCCAGAAGTTATTCATACATATTCATATTCATACGTATTGTTAGGCATTTCCATGTACAAAGTTTGGGCTCCCAATTATGGTTTGGAAGTCAGATACGTGTTATAAAATAACATTATGGATTCCTTTTTTTTTTTTTAACCTGACAATCTTCCAGGACCTTCTACAGGTCCAATCTGGCAGGACCTTATGTAGTAATTTAAACATCAGTTTACAAGATGCAGGAAGGTGAAAAAGACAAAGCTAAGTGTAATAATTGTAATAAGTTAATATGTTTCAAGCAAGGCGTCATGACCAACATGACTAAGCCTCTGCGGTTGGTTCGCCGGTTGGAATCAAACCCAAGTGGAATCGGAATGGCTTAAATGAAAATGATGCGCAACCCTACTCCCCCCCCCAAAAAAAGATCAGAATAATATGCTCATGTTGAACACGGCAGGAATTTCAGGAACGCTCGATGCACATCCGCATGTCTGGGTGCTAATTACCTGGGCCACATAAGAGAGGTCAGAGATGAGCGAGAAGCTTTCCACCTCGCCGCGCCCGATGTAGGTCTGCAGCAGTATGTTGATCTTCCCGTAGCCGTTCTCGACTCCTCCAGCCGCCGGTAGCTCACAAAAGGAGCACAACAACTGGTCCAGTTCCGCCAGTTCCTCGTCTCGTACCTGCGCGCCAAACAAGCCAGTTAGCTATGACGCCTTGTACACTTCCACATGAAAACACACGGAGGAAAACCTTTTGAATATGCAACTCGGATTCTTACCTTCACCTGTTCAAACTCCTCTGCCTTGGAGACAATACTCAGAATGTCAGCTTCGGTTTTCTGAGCGTTAAACAGGTCATTGAAGGTCTGTGGAAAATAAACAGCCGGTCACATTTTAATTCTTACAGAAATTTCAGAAAACAACAATTGTTCCCAGTTTGTCCGCCATAAATGCTGTTTAAACCGAAAAGATGCTTTCAAAGAAAAACGACATCATATTTTTTGAATAAAATCCTTCTTATCTCTTATTAATCCATCTCCTGGATACAATGGCGAGTCCAAATAAACAAATGCGCATTTAAAAGGACTACAACTGTTTCTTCTACATACACTTGTGCCTTGTTAGCCGAGCAGCGTGTTGTTCTTTGATGCAAAAAATGTAGTGAGAAACAAACACGATTTGGAGTGCTGACAGACACAACAACAACAACCCTGCTATAATGAGAATGCGACATTACCCAACATTCACACTAGCATCCAGCAAAATCGACGCAACTCCAATCGCCCAAATCGTGCATTTTAATTGGTCCGGATTGTCACACAAACTGGGAAGAAACTCATACAAACTTTGTCTCATCTTCTATAAGTGATATAATAATAATAAACCTCGCAGTAAAGCAGAGACACGCAACATGCTAATGAGATGTCACCAAAAACAACCTACATCATCATGGCTCAGTTCTAACAATGTAGTCTGAAGATGAAAAGGTTTATAGAATTTGGGGTCTATAAGTAAATTGATTGATTGTTGTCGATTGTATTAAGGTACATTATATTGAAATGGGAATGACCAGATTAAAAAAAAAAAAAAAAACAGTAATGTTGGGATTTAGTACAATACCTCAATGGTGTTATATTTTATGTAGAAGTGGCTGGCTGTTCTACCAAGGTCTGTAGAAGCAAAATAACCAGTCCTCTCATCAAAACGGATCATCCGAGCTTTATCCAGCTTCCGCCCAGCTTCCACTACTAGCTCTTTCCTGTAGAGCTCCAGCCCTGGATCCATCTATAAAAGCGTATAAAGTGTTCCTTACTAAGAGGGATTCGTGTGAGAACTGCAGCTCTGACACTGTATCTAGTAGAACTCACATATAAAGAGAACAGAATGGGAAACAGGAAGAGAGGAACACTGTGGTAGATGAGTACGAGGTGTGCTGGTGTGTACCTGGTAGGCCTTGTGGTTGATGCCGTAAACAAGCGGATTGGCTCTCATTCGCACGTAGAGGTAGGTGTAGCTCAACCACTTGACGGCTTCTTCGACGTTGGTCACAGTTCCCAAAGCGATCTGATGGGTCAACAGAAATGGGGAATATGGAGAGTGTATGAGCCAGAGCCATACAGAGCTGTATTCTACACCTAGGCTCTTTTGTGAAAAGAATAGCGGAGCGCTGTTTCTTGTTATTCAATTGCACCACCTTGTGGACATTTTTTGATACTTCTAGTAAGTGGATATTTTTATTGTCACTAGAAGATGCTGCCATCATGTGGACGGTTGAGGTATTCCAAGCATACCTTTTATTGTGAGCCTCACTAATAACCACATTGGCAAATGAATTATGATTTCCCTCACTGATAAGGTGGAAAAAAAAATGGGTGATTAGGTGTATACCTCAGCATTGAGGTTATCAGCCAGGCTGGAGTGGAACTGACTCTCGATGGGGTTCTGTTGTGTGAGGAGGGTGAGGTAGTGGCTCAGCTTGTCGTGGGAAGTGATGATGGTGCCCTCCCCGTACTTATCAAACTGAGGTCGGCCAGCACGGCCAAAAATCTGCATTACATCCAAGATGCCCAGATCCACCATAGTGCCCCGCTTTGCATCGTAGATCTGAGTACCCTATAGCACATATATGATCTCATTAGAAATATATATATATATATATATATATATATATATATATATATATATATATATATATATATATATATATATATATATATATATATAATATAAAGAAAGACAGAAAGCACAACACATATTTTTTTAGGCTCACAATCTAAATCCGGTGCTATTTCCTACCTTAATGATGACTGCATGAGCGGGTAAGTTGACACCCCAGGCTAGAGTGGCTGTGCACACCAGGACCTTTAAGTAGCCTCTAGAGAACATGTTCTCCATGAGCGTTCGGTCCTGCCTCAGCATCCCGGCGTGGTGGATCCCAAAACCATCTGGAAACATCTCCCTCATCTGTTTATTCCGTGAGCGCTGAACCTGTCGTGTGTTATACAGATTTATACTGGTTATGCATATGTGTATACTAGAACCGGGGTTAGGCGCAAACAAGAACATTGGCATTTTAAAAATTGTAAATGACCCCCCCCCCACCTTTATTTGATATTTTAGATTATATTTATGCTGAAATGCGATCCAGAATCAATAAATCACATTTTAAACCTATTCACAAGTAGGCAAACCGTTATTGTCACTCCCAAATAAAAAGAAAATCCATGAATCGTTAATGCTTTAAAAGTAATTACACCTGCTGTCATATGCCAAACTGCTTATTTGACCCAAACCACTCAGGCGACTGATACTGATGAAAAGAAAAACTGATATAAAGCCCTAATTGCATGTCGCTGAATGATTCCTCCCAGGTGAGTGGGGGACGCCAAATGGTACATTTCCACATCCATTAGTCACATCAGCAGTGTTGCTCGTGGCATGGTCATGTGCACAACACCAAGAACATCCTCCCCACCCAGGATGCATTAATCAGTGAGGTGATTGAGATGTGTGTTGTGTTGACTGGCAGTAGGAGTCGTGACCTCTGCTGACAGTAATGGCCTCCCCATCAAAAGGTTTTATCTCTTTCTGCCTCACTCTAAATTGAGGTCAATGACAACCAGGCCCCATTGGCTTTCAAGGGAGGGGGAAAAAAAAGCCCTGCAGACAGAATATCTCTCTCCTTCATCAGCTCACACGCGGAATACAAACTAACACGGACCTATCAGAAGGCAATCTCGCTTGCACTCGCGCGTCTGTGCGAGCATTCGTGCACCCAGCGGGTGTCTGTTTTGTGTGCGCTGTTGCTTTAAGAGTTTCTCCTCTCTGTCCTTTAATGAGGACTGTTCCCTATTCCTCAAGGATATGTTCCTTCCTGATAATCAATGTGCTGATCCACCTTCAATCAAAAAAAGCTGTCTGTAATGAGCTGCTCCTTGCCACTGGGGAGTCGCGCGTTTTATTTCTGCGTTTTAATGAAAGGATCCGGGGCGCCATTCACACTATTCTCTCCTTTAAAGCTCTGACCGCTGGCACATCACTGATTGTCGCTTCTGTTTTAAGTTCCTTAATTAATTGCCCCGTCGCAAGATGTTTATCCTGGTTACGGAGTCTCTTTTTACGTTTGTTGCTTACTTGTCGGACCTTTTGTTTTCTAACAAGTTGGTCTCTCAGGACCTGTTTAAATGCCTGTATCTTTATCCCCCCCCCCCCCCCCCCCCCATCCCTCCCTAAAGCATAATGAGAGTGCTTCACTCTGCTTTCAATTGGCCTTAGACACAGCCAAAGCACTGCAGAGACAAACATAGCCAATGGGCACAAAAACTCGACGCCAATTCCAGCTCTAGAAAGCCAAGCTCCAGCTGCATGCCCTCATGTCGGATGAGGGGATGCTGTTACAATGCGAAAAAAGACAATAAGAACAACAAACAACATACTAAAACACTAATTAGACAAAAAGAAAATATAGTAATGTAAAACTATATAACAAAATGACGAGTTTCATGCCCTAAAAGCAGACATACACTCCTGTACCACTGCTCATTCATGCATTTATTCAACAATTACGCATATACAGATCAAGAGCTCCACTTACGCCACACTAAGGTATGGGAGAGGAAGTGATGTCACTGAATTATTGCATGCTTGTTATAAACAGATACATTTATGCTCATTCTAAGGTTGGCGTCAATGTTAAAACCATCCTCTCTGGTGATATTTGAACAGTGGGTTCCATGGTATCCAGTTCCCAATGAAGCCTTCTAATACAGAGTAACGCTTTTAGATACTGTAGCCATCTATTCAGTGTGGTCTTCTATGCAGTATAAAGATTGAAAATCATCCATTCAGTGTGAGCAACCATGTGATAGCTCAATGCTCAGGTCCTGAATTAAAATCCCAGTAACAAGTAACAACCCTTGGGTCTTTGATTGAGCAAGGCCTTTAGTCACTGAATCGAAGGCTCTGTGTGAATACTCTGTATTAGAAGGCTGGAGAGGACGGAGAGGAAGGTTTTACCTTTGACGCGGATGGGAATGGGCGGTCATTCGATAGCACGAGTTGCCATTTGTCTGTTATTATTCTGTAAGTTAATTGTAGGAGCCCTAACATTTTTATACAATCTTTATAAGCTGTGACAGAATGACACATATTGGTAGCAGTGGGGCGTTGTGGGAGCAGGCGTTAATGGTCGGTGGTTGCACAATGACAATAAAATCAAATCTGATCTAATTAAAATAAAAAAATATATAAAATTCGGAGGGAGCGGGAATAAAAAGACAGTCCCGCACGGGGTTCTACTCTATACAACCACATCGTACAGAAAAGCATCCCGGCATACTCAACCCTTCGAGCTTGCAGTAGACCAATCCAAGTTCTAGTCCTGTCAGATGAATCTTGATTTCTACTGCTATTGTTGCTACTGAATTTGGTACATCCATCTGTTTTCTAGGTATGTGACCCAACATCGCAACATGGACCACAAACGTGCATCTTGTGCAAGCCATGTTAGAAAGTCCAGAGTATCCCATACTATAATTAAACCTTGTGCAATATCTGTCATTTTATGTGCAATTTGTGTAAAGCGCAATCATATGCAAACTATTTTGTGATTTATGTATCTTGTGTAATACGAGTAAAGCACCTAATTTTCTTCCCACATGTTCCGACGACAATAAAGATATTCCACATTCTATTCTATTCTATTCTATACGGATTAAGTAAGGAGTTCTAGTGAGTGCAGCGTACACATAGATGTGGTTGTGCTACTAAACAACTCTCAGTGCATTTACTTTTACATTTCCAGCATTTATCTTCTTAATCAGACTTGCATTGTAGTCTCTATTAAAAACACATCTGCATTCTAGAGCACATTCTAGAACATCTGGATCTACAATATGCCCATGCTACAATCCAGCTAGTACGACAAGCACTTTATTCTTCGCGACATGCTCTTGCTCATTGATCGGCCAACTAAAGAGGTCTCCTTCATACAGTGTACATTTCTTTTCTAACAGTAATCACACACTATAGGAAATTCTTGGCGTACCACTGTCATTATCTCCTGCAACAGAAGTACACAGTTCAAATCATTAATTAAAGCTTTGCTGCTGAGGTACCCCGGCGTGACGGCTTTCTAGCGGAGGCCGTCGGTATTGTTATTGTTAGTATGTTTGGAATGTTGATTAGAAAAACAGAAACGCATTCGTGTATATTTGTTGTGTCTAGCCATATTTACTCTGTGTCAAGTCCAAACTGATGTGAATGCTCCCTAAAGCTGTCTGCTATAAATATAATGTGAAAATTCTCTATGTGCCATTCGCACAGCATGAATCAGCTTTCCCTAAGGGAGAGGCTGAATGGTCGTCAGGGGAAGGGGGGAAAATAAATAAATAAATAAATAAATACAAAAGGCGAGAACATGCCCTTTGCGTGACCTATCCTGAGGACTTCGCTCAGCTGAGACCCAAATCTCAAGCCTCAAGAGCATATTCATATGCCGCTCCTAAACTCTAGACGGGAACAGTAGCTCACAAGCGGAGATCTGTGTGCTCTGGCTTATTGTTAGTCTTGGGACATTGTTTAGTTCTGCTTTAATGATAATGGAATGGATTAATTCCATGTAATTCTCTCCATTATTGTGCCTGATACATTTTTGACCTTTTAAACACTCGCCAATGAAAAAGGAGAAGGCTTTACAAACAAAGACGAATAGCCTTGCTCTAAACACATTTTGCGGAATGACGACGGTGCCGTATTACCATACATTACCATAATGCTGGTACAAAAACATCACATTTTCAATTACGTTTTAATTATTGGTGCCATCTATCTGTCTGTCTGTTTTGTAAACAGCCAGCTGGGTACGCGGGGGCAGAAGGCGCGCTTTAATTGAAATGCTTAAGATAAGGTTTACTTTGAGGTGTCAGTGAGCATTACGGCTATGTTATGGGATCCTCGGTTAAAGCGAGGCGGGGACAGCCTCCTCTCTTCACATGCTGGATTCAAGGTGGCAGCGCATCAGCTCTGCGATCACGCCTGATTACGGCTTGCCGCAGAGAGATCATCTCCCTATGCGCTTTGCCCGGGCAGAGCGGTCCGCAGCAGACACCGCTGATTACCTGTTCCGCGGAATAGAGCGGAAAAGACACCCGCTACACTGCAAAGGGACACTACAATGACACAGAGCATGTCTGGTGTTCAGCGCCATCGGACCGCAGCGTGCGTCGCCAACGGCCTTCGTCGGCAGCATCCTTCTGACTTCTAATTACTCGAGGAAAAAGGGATCCTCACACCAAAGGACTCGTCTCGTTCTCCAATTAGCAAAAGAGAAAGCGGATCAGCACTGGTTTGGGGACTGCTGATAGTCATAATATTTCTGCTGATGGTTTGACAGAGTCATTAACATTGCATGAGAGGAGTGGGTGAGCATGAAGGGCTGCCACTCAATCCTATTCTCTCTCTCTCTCGCTTTCTTTCGTTCTCGCTCAGGCAACAACACAAACCTTCAGAAGCTATACAATGCTGATTTTAATGATCTAAGCGTTTAGTCATATGCACATTGTGATTTAATTTTTTTGTGGTGTGCACAAAAGGAAAAATCGAAATACTCGCCAAAAAAATAAATATAGATACACTACATGGGAAATGTCTGCAGACATTTGAAGTTTCATATATGAAGACACGTCTTCACCCGCATGCTCAATAGAGACAAACATGCGACTATAAAGAACAATCATTTTCAGCGTATTGCTGCGTCGAGACAATGTCCCCTGTTAAAACCGCAAATAAAATACTACTAAAAATACACTCAAATCCCCATTTCGTTTTTACAATATCCTCTACTATTACGTATTTTGGTGTGTGCTTCTGTAAACCTTCAGGTCCTGATGGAGCGTGAGGAGGTACGGTCAAGTATTCCAGTTCATCCGTTCAAAAGGGTTGTGGTCAGAGGACAAAACCGGGTCACTCGAGATCTTCCTATCCAACCTTCTTGGAGCTTGCATTGCATACAGAGGCGTTGTCATTTGTTGGTGGCCGGTATTTAAGGGCTTCGAACGCTGGATTATTGTCTTCCGTTCCTGTTCTGGGGTGATGTCTTTTTGTCTTCTAATTTTTGTTTGTTTCCTTATTCAAATTCTTTTGTTTTGCATCTTGTGTCCCTGTATCCTTCGATTAGACACAGTGCCCATTCTGTGACAGTCATGCAGGTTTAGTTCAGGTCTAAACGCATACTATACAATCGTGTGCCTCCAACAGGACCTCATATGGGCAGGAAAGTCAGCCGTTAGACATTTGCAAATATAATAGAAATATTATAATATAATACAAATATAACAGCGTGCATCGTTTTTCATTGAGGTTACCTCAAGCATGTTCTCTAAATGAATTAACTACAAAATATAAAATATCCCAGTGGTTGATCTTGACCGTCTCCACTGACCTTGCTCTCAAAAACACTCGCTCTTGGCTAGTCCTGGGTTTTAGACTTGTATTGCACTTGTATTGTCTTGACTACAGCCTACAGTACTACCTGAGGCTGTATAGGAATTGCATAAACAGCTTAATATAATAATATCTATTCATTTTCAATGCCATTGCATCTTTTGAGAAACTTTAGGGAACCGTGTATACTCTCCATAAAGACTATTAGGAGCCCTGTATACACCTGCACATTTCATGCAGTTATCAAATCAGCCAATCACATGGCAGCAGCACAATGCAATAATGAACATAATCCACGGTGAGCAGAAAAGCTTTGACCTGTAAGTGCATAATTGTCTGCACTGTGTGGCTGCCAAATGACTGGCTGATTGAATAAGTGTACTGGTGCTCCTGTATGAGGTGACTGGTGAGTATATATATATATATATATATATATATATATATATATATATATATATATATATATATATATAATAAAACTTTTAATACAGCTTGAGTCTTGGCAGTAAGAGCAAAAAAAAATCTAAACAAGGTAAGCAGTTGGTGTCTGCGAGGAGTTTATTTCTGGAGGTGTTTGCACATCCAACGCACTATTTCACTCTGCTAGGGTCATGCTTTGGTCTTTGGAAGCTGCAGAGACAAGAACGTAGCTCACCTCGGTGGCTGATAAAGACCGCCTCAGGTGGCGATGTAAAAATAGACGTAAAAAAAAAAAATAAAAAACTCCAGGCAATATAAATTAATGAGCTAAATCCTGTACTGCAGACGAGTCTCGGACGGTGGGGGGGCCGAGCGGACGGACGGAAGCTGACAAGCGTGTTTGACTACAGAGCGTCTCTAGCATCACAGAGGAAAACTCTCGGTCTGCCGGCAGCGCCTGCCATCTCCTCCATCCATTAAAAAATCTACATCAGAACTCCACCGAGCAAGTCCAGCTCAGGCAGCAGGCCTAGCTTTCATCTACACCAACACACGTTCATTACGGCGAAAAAAAAACAACAACAGGGAAAAACAAGACAAGACGGCGTCTCAAAAAGCCCGTCCCTGTCCTATAGGGAGTCTCTACCTCATCTTCTAACCGTCAGTCTCACCCCAAAAACCTGCTTCACTGTAAGAACTCAAACGGAGGGAAAAAAAACAATGTAAATTGTTGCCTACTACAGATTTTTTTTTTTGTATAATCTTCACAGAGTGCAGACACAATATCCGAGCACT
>JACRUU010000031.1:497500-560000 GCA_030449085.1 Kryptopterus vitreolus
CCCTGCTCTAAACTCTCTCTTCATGGTAGGTTCAATACTTTTACAATTGGGTATCTGATATAAAAAAAAAAAAGAAAAAAAAAAAAGACATTTTATCCAAATTGACATTCATTTCTGCAACCGAGCCGCTGAGGTTTACGAGCCATGCTCAAGTGCCCTGCTATGGAATTTTTGGTAGTGCTGGAATTTGAACTCATGACCTTCCAGTTAGACGGCCAACATCATAACCACTGAGCTATTACTCCCCTGCAGCTGCGCTTGTTGGAAACTTAATGAATACATTAATTTCATATTATTGCACTGGATATGGTCATTTTCATTGGCATTTCCATCCTCCTATTTGGTGAGTCATGAATGACCACTAATAATGTGTACTAGGAAAGGCAATGTGCTCTGATTATAATCTGTCCAAAATAGAGTCTAGAATAAGAATAACATCTGGAGGGGGGAGGAAAAAAAAAATATATATATATATATATATATATATATATATATATATATATATATATATATATATATATAGTATATATATAATTTTTTTTTTTATAACTCTCATAAGTAAGATTAATCTAATGAAACCCAAATCACAACCCAGCTGTACACTCACAGACATCATATGGTTCGCATACACAATTAGCTATTACACACACACACTGGAGAGTGCACACATACCCCCCCCCCCCCCCCCCCCCCCCCCCCCCCACACACACACAGACACACACACAAAAACACCAGAGTCTGGACCTGGATGGAGGCGTGTTCATGTTTGTCATGTTTGTCCAGTGAGCAGCATTAACCTGGAGAGAGGGGAACAGAAGCGAGGAGCTGCCTCTCCCGCTGCTTATTGATCCCTTCGGCCTGCGTGCAGTCAGGATGAGTCTAATCCATCATGGGCCGCTTCTGCCTGCGCCTCTGCGGACAGATCCTAATGAAGCCAGAGCTCACTCTCTACTGCACAGCATCTTTCTCTCTCTCTCTCTCTCTCTCTCTCTCTGTCTCTCGCGCGCTCTGCTACCACCCGAACCCATCTAATGCTGCAGGGGACAAACGTTGCTCTTAACACACACACACACACACACACACACACACACACACACACACACACACACACACACACACACACACACGCGCGCACACGCACACGCACACACTTTCTCCAACCTTCTCACAGCTGCCACTCCTAACCACCAGACCCACACGTCTTTGCTCCTGATGGAGCACAACAGCGAGATGACAGATGGGAGGAACTGAAGAGAGAAGTCACATTTTACTTGTGGTTTTATTGAACAGTATGTTCTGTACTGAAGGGAAAACACTGGCTGCTTTTAGACATTTCTGACAAATCCTTTAATGCTCACAAGTGAGAACATCAAGACAATTTTCACCACTGAGCTCCATTTCACATAATCTCGCGGTTAGATGTATTTATTTTTCTCTGCGCTTCCCACAGGCCGAACAGAACCCCCTGTGAGCTCTGTACCGATATATATATATATATATATATATATATATATATATATATATATATATATATATATATATATATATATATATATATATATATACGCTTGGCGAATGCAAGCTGGTTCGGAGTGTCGGCTATTGTCCTCGATTGAGAGTAATGACATCCCGTCTAAATCCACAATTTGCTGACCGGCAAAGTCATGCAGGAATAAATAAATAAATAAATAAACAAACACACTGATGCTATACCAAGTGCAACTCCAGGCTTCTCAGATTACTCATGGATCCCCCCCAAAAAAAGGTAATGCTTCAAAAGGAACCAGGCCGCATCACACTCATCACAGACAACAATTGGAAGACTAAAGAAAGGCGCAGTTTTGCTCTGGGAAGTAAAACGAATAGAAACAAAGTGCACAGAGATCATACACCACCAGGCGGAGAGGTTTCTTGGTAAGGCGGGTCAATAACGAATGCACGAGCCGTTCGGTCTTGATTAACTCTGAATAAGCAGAGCACTTGTGCAGAAAGCCTGGCTCACGGCAGCTGAAGTGGTGCGCGCTGCCTGATATCGCATGCGGTACGGGGGGTGGGGGGGCTCTGTTAGACTAAGCAGCTGGCCTCTACACCTGAGCTGAAGGTTGTGCCCTCAGCAGGTTTCTAATTGTCTCCGCTCACTCTCTAATGCAGCGGCGTGGGAAAAGTTTAGCGGTGCTTCTTCGGGCTTCATTTCCGACGAGGCCGCGACCGCTTGGCCTCCCTCAGACTGTTTACCGCCCTCCCCCCCTGAGGAGGGGAGCTCGCGAAGGTGAACGACCTCAATTTCTCTACCTTTCCTCTGCTTTGGAGCTCATGAATAAAGTGTTCATAAATAACTTTCGCTCTTTCGCCGGGTCCGCCGACCGATTCCGCGAGGGGGAAGAGAGAAAGACGAGCGAGCGCCCGAGCCGTTGCCAGAGGGAGGCCATTACAAATTAAACACACACTTATCACTTCGCTTGACCGCTGTGTACACAGATAGTCGACTATCATGAGGTATATTGACATTTTGTGCACCTTTGCCACACACACACACTTTCTGTAGAGTCACATTCAGTAATTTTAGAACGGCGTAAATATCGCTAGCGCTACAAACCTGCTTTTCACAGTTGCCGTAATCAGGTCCGTGATCCGCCTGGAAGAACAGCGACTCGCCTCGGTTCTTGGCCATCTCAATCAGAGTCATGGCCGTGCGCACGGTAGAGTTACGAGCGTGAACAAAAACCATCACCTGAAACATACAAACACAATACGAGCATCATGGTATGTTACATGGGCATGTACAGTCCTTTTTAATTAAAGTGCATGCTTTACTTAGAATAGTTTTTTTTTAAAGATTAATCCTTAGCTATGGACATATTTTGACAGCACAACAAACCACACAACTTAGAACTTGTTTTTATCTAGTTTATTTCCTGTCTAAGATCTAAGACCTACTCCAGCCTGTGCAAATTAGATCTTTGAGGAGCCATTCAGAACAGGTTTGGGCCTCCGAGTTCCTGTGAAGGAGTATTTTGATTCTATTTGGATCCAAAGGTCATGAGTTCAAATCCCATTCACACACTCCTGGACCTGCATTCACACAACTGAACAGATATGGGGTTAAGGCCCCTCATATCTGCTATATGTCATATTTGCTCATAGGCCCAGGAGTGTGTGGATGAATAGAATAGATAGAAAAGAACTTTGTCAAAACTGTGGATGCATCCCAACAATCGCTCACGATACAGAGGGGAAAAAAAGGCAAGAATACAAGAAATAAAGATTAAAAAAATATAAGAAAAATATTAAAAAATATATATTTACAGATAACTACACCTCTAACACTGACTATATGCCTTTACCATATAAAGTGCACAATAATACTGAATGGGATTTGAACTCATGACCTCATGTACGGGCGTCTTAGAAAACGCCGGAAATGTAAATGTTAGACATCCTATATGCTCACGGAAAAGTCAAGGATCTTAATATGTTTATCCATATACTGTACATACATGACAGAATTCAATGTGAATTCTTACTTCTCTTTAGCGTTACATGATTTTGTATTCGTTCCATATAAAACCAGGGCCTTTATCCTGCAGGAAACGTTTGGGTCTTGACAGGATTATTTAATGCAACCGCACCCAAATATATCCGATTACACACAACCAGGTGTGTGGGCGTCCATCTTTGTGGTAACAGTGTTTGGGGAACGACCACATGCGCAAAATCGACGCCCAAATACGAACAATGTTAAGGGAAATTTGTTTACTGCAAAAGAGAAGCAGTGGATTTATGGTTTGGAGCCTCCAGTGAAGGTGTACATGACATGTATGGAAATGCCTTATTCATTATTTGTATTTATTACCCAAAGACATCTCACTTGAGATGCTGCCAAATGCTGGAGACTGAGTGGGAATCAGAAAGCCAGCTGGCGTATATATTTATTGCCACTGGCCACTAATAAGACATTACTGAGAAGAAACGCATAAAGTGTTGAAAGATATCTGCAGTATAGACGTATCTTTAGAGTTTTTGTATATCTAGGGAATGCGCATCATGACGGATACTTCTTTGATGCTTTGATTACGGATGCCTACTGACTGGCCTAGATTAGATAACTGGAACAAGTAACATTACGTTACAACATATATTACGGTATATCTTTGTAATAATGGAGACCCATTTAAATACATGCATTGTGCATTACAGATAATATCGTGTCTACTGAACTGATAGAAACGCAATAACAGCTGTAATTCACAAGGCGTATATTTAGTAAACAAGTCTTCCAAATGTAAAAATATATCGAGGACCAGTTGATGGAAGATCATATGCACTAGAATGCATTTAATACACGGTGCTATTATGCAATAAATAATGCAGCGAGTGCCCCGTGCCTGAGAAAAGCCCTAAATAACCAATCTTCATCGCACAAAGACCTATGAAAATGAGGGTCGGATAGCAAATCAAAAGCATTTCGAGTTTGAGATTTATGTATCTGTGGCCACTACAATAGCAAGGACTCCTTCTCCCTCCTTTTCCGTTCCGGCAAAAACGATGAAGGCGGCATCCTGCAGGACGACGTCCATGGCCACAAGGGGACACAGCAGCATCCTGCAACATCTTTTGCGAAAGGACAAAGGAGTGTAATTTTTCTATTATACTCAGACTGCCCTTGCAAATCAGTCAATACCCTAGACAAAAACAATCAATAACAGAAATACAAGACATTTATGAGACGGTAGCAAAAGAGCTCTCTACCCCGCCTCCCCTGAGAGCTCGGAGGACACTGTAATGTACAGACAGTAAAGAGAAATGCATGCACACTAGGTGCTTTTCACTGCCTCAGTGCTTGTGTGTGTGTGTGTGTGTGTGTAAAAGAGAAACTGTGTTTCCCCTTGCACATATTCGCCGTCTCTCTCATGGCACACATTGAACACCTCTGCACTTTTTCAGCTACTGATCTGTTTGAAAATAAAAATCGCAGTCAGCTTCCTTTAACACGTCCGACAGAGAGGGTAACGTCTACATCACTGCTGAATTTCACCTCGCAAACAATTCCGCAGCTGATTATCTGCATATTTATATAAGACGACTGATATCATTTACTGATATTCATTCATTCATTCATCTTCTACCGCTTTATCCGATCTTCCCTCGGGTCACGGGGAGTCTGTGCCTATCTCAGGCGTCTATGGGCATTAAGGCAGGATACACCCTGGATGGAATGCCAACCCATCGCAGGACACACACACACACACACACTCACATTCACACACTAGGGACAATTTTTCCAAGGTGCCAATCAACCTACCGTGCATGTTTTTGGACCCGGGGAGGAAACCGGAGAACCCGGAGAGAAACCCCTTGAGGCACGGGGAGAACATGCAAACTCCACACACACATGGCCGAGACGGGAATCGAACCCGGACCCTGGAGGTGTGAGGCGAACGTGCTAAACTAAGCCACCGTGCCCCGCCAGGTATTTATTATAAATGTATAAAGCTTTATAAGTGAATTCACAATAAAACAACAATGTCGAAATTCTCATTGAGATTCATTTGCATCCTTTCTGATGTAACACGGTCATTTCTGTCTCTTCCTAAGCAACTTGTTCTGTTCACTGTGGCTACTTCTTTCGATTTTATTGCGGGACGAATAGACCTGTGAAAACTACAGTATGTTTTATCTTCAACTAAGGCTCCTTTCACCTTATTATTCCCTTTTTTATGAGGGAATAAAAAAGAAAAAAAGAGTGCAGTCAGGTCTGTGATATATATTCCAATGCTTTATGCCCCTTGTGTTCATTAGAGAGATCCAGCCAAGCTGTGTCACGTCATGTTAAACGAGTTTACTGGCGAGAATGTAGAACGTTTAAATGGGTCGTTAGCTCTGTAGACTCTATAGGAGACAAGGTGCCTTATTTCCTACAGCATGATTATTGTACTACTAGTGCACAAGTACCAAATACACAGAGTTTGAAGCTTTGATCCGTTTTCGCATGGCAGAGGCAGCTCTGTAGGTTTGTTATGGCTTCTCCTGTTTCCATAGACTAAATAAATAGGCTTTGTGTATATTTTAATTACTTAAGCATGAATGAATGTGTAAATGTGTAGGGGGATCTGTTCAATGAGATCAACAGCCATCCCACCCAGAACATATTCCTCCTTCATGCCCGGTGTTCGCAGGTTAAGCTACGCTCCACCTTGGATGAACGTTTGCCAGAATTTTATTTGTAAAAATAATTGGCATATATAAACACAATTGTTTTTGACAATGTTAATCACATTTTTGTAATAACAGTCACCTTTATAGCAAAAGATATGCAAGTTTGCCAAGCCATCTGTCTGAACATCATCCCCGATGTCTTACGAGTCAGGAATTTGAATGTTATTGAAATATGCATTTTATGGCATGCATATGTCATTATGAACGCTGCATTCCGGATTTAGTCCAGTTTGCTATAATCATAACCTCCTGGAGGTTTTGGAGTCTGGCTGTGAGGATTTGGTCATTGTGCCACAAGAGAATTATTGAGGTCATGTACTGTTGTTGTGTTCGGAGGCCGGGGGGTTTGGGGGGTTCATCCCAAATGTGTTCAGTAAGATTGAAGTCAGAGCTCTATGCAAGACACTCAATTTCTTCCACATGAACCCTGGCAAGCCATGTCTTCCTGGACCTCAAAAAAAAAAGAAAAGTCATGCTGCAGCAGGTTTGAGTGAAGGGAATTGAGTTAATGCTACACTATACAAAAGGCATTCTATCCAGGGTTTCTGCAGGCTCAGGCAAATTTAAGACCTATGTTAGACCATTAAGACTGAACTGTAAGTCCTACATCGTGACAACAACACACACAACTAGCTTTAAACAAGTCCTAAATCCATTGTTTTTTTTTTCTCCCCACACTAAGTATCGCTTAAACTTGCACTTCACCACATCTGGAAAACAAAATTGGTTTTACATCTGTGGTCCAATCTGAGAGAGATTCCTGCCGATAACAGAAATGATCGTTGCAAGTTGGTCTCATTTGTCGTACTAATACAGTGAATTACATTTGGACCTAAAGAATGTAAGAACACCATGGAAACAAACAAACAAACAAACCAACAAACAATGGATGTTTACCATTTAAAAAAGAAAAGTGCTAGGTAGCATTACAATGAAATGGATTTCTGAAAATTAAGACCTGTTTATAATTATTAAAGACCTGCAATGGCAGACTTTCGAAAGACCAAATGGAAACCCTGTATACTGTACAATTTTGTACTTCTAGCAGTTTGGGTGGGGAAAAAAAAATACTAAAAGAATCTTAGTTAACTGTAACGTCAAGTGTTCAAATACTTTTGCCATGCAATGTCTTATTTTTCAGAAAGAACAAAGCCTTGAAATATATTCTAAATAAATGACATATCTTTCACATACTTTAGTTGGAAGACTAGCACAAGTCCATTTCTATTTTAGTAAGCTCTTTGTTCTGGCCAGGGTTTCAGTGAACTCGATCATGGCTCAAGGGGAGAAAATGCATACTAACTGTAGTGCACTGTAGTGACCCATGCGCACTCGTGCCCAGTTGCATGTAGAGACAATTTAGCATGGCGGATCTGCCTCCAGGGAGCATTTTATACAGTGGGAGGAGCCCAGAAAAGAAAAACGGAAAGCCACAGCGCTGGCGATTAAAACAAGGACCCTCGAGTCGTCCACCACGAAACATAGCGGCTATCCAATCCCTATTACCGACGATAGCGCAAACCATGTGACTTAACAGTAAAAATAACAGCCTACTAGGTTTGAATGATCCCTAATAAGCTTTTGTCTTATCGCGGCCTCTGTTGTTTTGGGACTGAGACTGGTCTTTAATTTTAAGTGCCTTTGCCTCGGCCACCTGGTCTACCACTTTGCTACCTAGAAACAGACTTAGCACTCGGGTGTTCATCCCAATAATGAGGTCCTGCAGATAATTGTCAGCTAATTAAACCATAATTGCTAATTTAAAGACAGCCTCTCTAAATAAATAAATAAATTTGTGGCGGACAAAAAAAAAAATAAAATAAAATAAATAAATAAACACATCCTTGGATACCAGCCAACGAGTTTTCCTTCGGCACCCGGAGCAATCCGAGTTTCCTTCGCCGTGCCAGAAAGAAAGGGGGAGGCCGAGAGAAACGCTCACCTGACGAGAGAATCTTAACAGCTGTTCAACAAGCTGCTTTGCCAGTGCAACAATATTTATTTTTCATAAGATCTTAAACGCCAATGTTTTGAGACAGTACGCTCTATGGGCACGCGCAAGTGTTCACGACCATGAAAAGTCTGTGGTTTTCGGCCTTCGGTGAACAAGACTCTTACCAAAACAAACGCGTTGTTTCCTTTACTGCTGTCATTTCTAGTAGAAGCTGATGTAAGACTGTCTCATCTAATGAGTTCAACTAATATAATTCTGGACATCAGGACCTCAAAGCGCTAAACAGCTCGATATAGCTAAGCGTTTTAGTGCTAAGTGAAGGGGCAGTCGCCACCAGCCCACATACACAATCTGACACGGCGCTCGTATCTTAGCGGGGGATGTATAGCTGAGGCAGTGGGAGTGCGTGCGAGAGAACAGATGTCTGGAGGAGCCGGCTCAGCGGAACGCTGACCCACACCAGACTCGCACTGCTCCATCACAGCATAATGAGCTATACCACTCGGACCATGTGTCCTTCACTTTGCATCGGATGATCCAATTAAATCAAAGACATGGGGTCTGAGGAATCTCCATCTCTGGTTCTCAAGTTTTTCATGCTGTGTGTATGTGTGTGAGTTCGTGAGTAAGAGGGGGGGGGGGGGGGGGGGGGCGATGAAAGAATCACAGATTTGTGTAAGGACAGGAGATACCTTGTCCCAACCTTGTCTTCACAATATTATAATTACTGTATGATGTATTATGTGCACTTCATTAATGCATATTCGTTGTTGCAATTGTTATCAGATTGCTGATTGGTGTTTTGGAAGGGACTGGCCTAAATTAACTTTGTAATCACCACTTCATCTAGCACTTTAATATAAAGTATTTCCCAGTGAGAAGATGAGCATATACAGGTGGGGAAAATAAATAAATAAATAAATAAATAAATAAATAAATAAATAAATAAATAAGCTAAATAACAGTATCTCATGTAAAGTTCTATAAAATGTCATTGCCATGATGACTGCGTTGTTTGCAGAGGCGGTGTAAATAAATAAATAACAGTATTTCAAGCAGTTATATAAAACGTTATTATTGCAATAATGGATTTCTAATTTGAAATCGTAAATAGCTTCATCTACATGGAAAAAAAGGAATTGGAACACCAACCAAACTGTAACCACATAAAAAAAAACAACAAAAAAAAACAACAAAAAAAACGCGGCACCCAATTGTATAGGACGTTTTCAGAAGTGGTAGCAGTAAATCTTCCCTTCACTTGAACTAAGAGACCCAAACCTTCTCTGGCATGACGAGGCTTTCCACGGTTCGGCGTGAATGATCTTTGAGTGACCTGCTGCAGAGCTACGAACCTCAACTCTATTGAACACCTCTGGGATGAATTGCAACACTGACACCACAGGCCTCCTCACCCTTCATCAGTACCTGACTTTACTAATGACCTTGCGGCTGTAGGAACACAAATATCCACAAGAACATTCCTGTGGTGGACGTATCCATATGGTCTAGGTTGGCTTATACTGGACCCGCATATATATATATATATATATATATATATATATATATATATATATATATATATATATATATATATATATATATATATATATATATATATATATATATATATATATATATATAATATAATATATATATATATATATATATATATATATATATATATATATATAGCACAGTCAACTCCACCTTTAGACTTCTGGTCGATTTTTCTTGAGGCTCCTCAAATATCACCAAATGACAAGCAAATGTTAACCGAAATTTGAAGGGACCCTGTTTTATATTAACTTAGAAAGGCAAATATGTTTCCAGGAATGCCAAACAGATCAGAAGATTCATCTTTAATAACGTTAATGCTATTTATTATTATTTTCTTTCCAATATTTGTGAAATCAACAATAAGACCCACGTTGCACGTTAGATAATGCTATTTGAAACAGAGGTGTGAAGATGTGCCTGGTATAATTTCTCTTCTCGGTGACAGTTCAGTGAAGCTGTGATTGAGATTAGCCGCACATTTGCGATCACTAAGCCTTTAAGAAAACCGTTCGTCTGAATCTCGAATTGCTCTCCACTGTCCACACTGTGCACTGCTTGTGCTGTGAGAAATCCTTTCTGTGCGAGTAGAGAACACAGCCAGAGTGCAAACAGCCACTTCTGAGGGGAAAACAAATGCTCGTATGTTCTTAACTATTATAAAATCCTGTTTATGAATTTTGATGAGTAGAACAAAAGTAACAAGATTTGTCTTTTTGAATCATTAAAAAAAAACACACACACACACACACACACACACACACACACACACACACACACACAGGCACACAATAGGACAAATAGGAGAGCTGTATGTCTTTTACTTTTCTACTTAGAAAGGGCTAGGTTTCCAACACTAATGCTCGTATTCAATTCCATTTAGAATTCCCATGATCGCGATAGGATGCTCGAAATGGATTCCGGATTCAGATCACAATACAAACGCAATTTGTGGAGATGTTTCTAAAGCTGTAGAGGAAACACCTTGCTCATAAACAGCAAAGCAATAAAGGAAAATGATTATAGCCATAGACTATTAAACCGATCCGGAACAACATTATGACATTTGAGCGTTATGACAGGTGAAGTGAACAACACAGATCATCTCTTCATCACGCCAACCGTTAGTGGGTAAGATATATTAGGCTACCTGTGAACATTTTGTGATGGCTAGACAATTGGGTCAGAGCATCTTCAAAAGCTATATCATTTTGTGAGCTATGCAGTGGTCAGTATCCATTAAAAAGTGGCCCAAGGAAAGAACAGTAGTGACCCGTTGACAGGGTCATGGGTGGCCATGGTTTATTGATGAATGTGGGGAGCGAAGGCTGGCCCCGTGTAGTCCGATCCAACAAACGAGCTGCTGTAGCTCAAATTGCTGAAAAGGTTAATGTTGTTAATGCTCGCTGGGTCAGGACAAGGGCCGAAACGATTCCTCGATTAACTCTATAAACAAATTAGAAGTAAAACATACTTCGATGCTTCGTTTAGTCCATTTAGCTACACCGTTATTACACGCTAAAGTCTGCAGAGCTCTGGACAGGTAGACATGGAAAACTTTAAGTAATTCATATTTTATCAAATTCAAATTTTATTAGTCACATACACAGTCATACACAGTACGATATTCAGTGAAATGCTTAGATATGCAGTGAAATGCTTATATATTTGTCTTGGTGTAATATGATGAATAAATGCACTAAATGGGTTTAGTGTTCACAGATATTGCAGATATTTCAGTTACATATTCCTAAAAAGTAATCTGAATGCATTTTAAGGAACCTGTCTTACTTTCTCTTGTAAATGTAGTATTGCTATTCCATTAAGAGAAAAACACTTGTTATCTGACTACTCTATCAATCGATGGAATAATTGGTAGCATATCAATTAATAAAATAATTGATTGTAGGCAAACTAATACAATATTAGGCATGTGGTCATTATGTTATGCCTAATTGGTGGTCATAAAGTTATGCATGGTCTGTGGTTCATTTTATGTACATATTCCTTAAGACACACCCCTCAACATTTGCATTAATGCTAATGTGCTTGCATCGATCATGTTTGACGCCAAATGCATTCCGCTGTAAGCTAATGTTAAGTGAATATTAAAGTGACCTCTAGTGGAAGAGAGTGGTAATGCACTAGCCAAACTGGAACACTTTGGAATACTTTGCACTAGGTTGTTGTTGTTGTGTATTTTTATTTTATTATATTGTGTTAGTTGTTCGTTATGCACTGTCTTGTGTTGTGAACACAGTCTTGTTCTGTCTTTGCGCTGTTTGCACCAGGTTGCACACGATGCACTTTATGTAGCTAGGACAAACTTAGTCTCGTCCTCAGCATTGTGTTGTTGTGTTTGCGTTATATGTTGTTTTGTGTAAGCACTGGGGTCCTGGGGAAACGTTGTCATTTCACTGTGTACTGCGTCAGCTATATGTGGTTGAAATGACAATAAAAACCTCTTGACTTGACTTGACTAATGACAGGATTCTCGTTAATCACATCAGCTAGTCAGTGGCGCCTTATGTTAAAAGTCTGTCAAAATAAACACAGACAAATGTGTTTTTGCTTTTCAAATAAAACATGAAAAACATTCATTTTTATAGCCAAATCTACCCGTCCTTACTTCAGTGTTATGTAATGCTGTGTCGTGCAGAGATTCAAAATGCCGCCTCTTACGCGAAAGTTCAACATCGAGTACGAACACAGTGCAGGTTCTTCTCTTCGCTCAGCTGTAGACTCGGCACAGGCGCACACACACACACACACACACACACACCAGTATTTACACCGTGTGCAGTCAGCAGTGTGAAACTGCAGCAGAATAAGGAGGTCAGATCACCTTGGGTTTCTCAATTCCCCAAAAGCCTGGGTGCTGCACGCTGATATAATAAACTGTGTCTTTACTGATGAAAAGGCCCCGGGAAAAAAAAAATGGATCTAATACAGTCTACTCGAGGACACTCGGTGCCCTGAAACACAACCTAATACCAAACGGAGGCATTCGCAGGCTCCAAGAAGCAAAACAAAACAAAACAAAAAAAACAAACGCATCAATACTTGCTCCAGATCTACAGTAATAAGCAATTTATTTACAGCATTCATCTATGTATGAAATAAAGATGCTTGGATTTTAAGCTAATTAAGCATTACATCATGCAGAGAAACACACAGATAAGAGTCTGCATTATCTTGCCGAACTGCTCATGAGAAGAAGCCTTACACTGTGCAGAGTTTCTTTATGATGCAAGATAAAGATGAGCATGAACACAGGAATGTGATTAATCTATATCACGTTTTTTTTTCTTCTTTTCTTATAATGGGTAATATTTGGCTTATAAAGGGAATGCCAATGGACTGCAAATAAATCATTCAAACAATTCTTAAATAGATGTAACAAAAACGCATTCCCCACATAACTACAAAACCCCCACCAGCCTGAACTGGTACATTAACACAGAAAAGGCTGGCGGGTGACTTTGGATTTGTCCCGCAAGAAAAAAAGCCACTTATATTACTATATATATATATATATATATATATATATATATATATATATATATATATTATATAATATATATATATATATATATATATATATTTTTTTGTTTTATTTGAAGGTGGCAAAAACATTTATTTGAAATGTAAAGAAATGAAACTTTATATTTTCACAAAAGCGTTGTTTTACAAGCACATGGCTGAATATCTCATAGCCAGAACAGCTGAATGAGCTGTATAAATGGAAATGTATCCATGTTACCAATGTGCTATTGATAAGCAAACAATGAAACGGCATCAGGTTACGGAGAATCTATTTTTACACATTATGAAATCATAAATGTGCGAAACCATGTCAAAATTCATTTTGAGATACAATGCAAATTGTATGATTTTTTTTTTGCCCTTTTGAGGGGGGAAAAAAACGTTTAGACACTTCTGCATTAACATAAGGCAGTTTAGGACAATGAATTCATGAAGCCAAATTGTTCTACCGTCGCCATGATGCAGCAGAAATGAAGATTCATCAAACTGGGCACATTTTTCCAATTGTTCAGATTTAATGAGCCTGTACCTATTACAGCTCCATATTTCAGTTCTTGGTGGACAGGTGTGAAAATCCAATGTAGTGTTCTGCTGTAGCCACGAGGATCATGCTTAAACATACTGCGTGTTCTCAGATACTTTTCTGCTCATTATGGTTGCCATAGATTTGCAAAATACCCTAAATAACTTTAGAGCTCGAAATAGTGGGTTAGACATAATAAAATAAAACTAAATGCCAACTAAATGCCTTTTTTTTTTTAAAGATTAATCTAACAAAATACAAAATATTTACTGTTTTCACCTTCCAACATTTTTCTTTTTTAAATAAAAAAAATAAAA
Organism: Kryptopterus vitreolus; assembly: GCA_030449085.1. Classification (NCBI taxonomy): domain Eukaryota; kingdom Metazoa; phylum Chordata; class Actinopteri; order Siluriformes; family Siluridae; genus Kryptopterus; species Kryptopterus vitreolus. The sequence goes on from JACRUU010000031.1 coordinate 511,614, forward strand.
AAATAGCTACAAAAGGTCCAGGGACCTCTGCACCAAATGTTATTTAGTGGGTTGTTTTTATCATGTTGAGGCCTTCAGGGAGCAAAGGCTCAAGCTGTTACTGAAATCTTCCTTAAGCTTATTAATGCTCTGTCTGCCGGCCCGGGTCTCAACAGAGGAGCTAAAGGGGGTATTTCATAAAGAAAATTCCATCCATCATGCGCCCAGATGAAATTAATATATGTCACCGGCGGTTCTGACAATTTAATATCAAGCTGAGAGAGAGGAGCTCCTCTCTATGGCGCTATGGCAGCATGCCTAGAAATCACCAATCTACTGCAGATACACAAAACAGCCCCAGCTGCTTAAAACGGAAACCAATCAGCGTCAATTTTGATAGGAGGAAAAGAAAAAAAGAAAAAAAAAAGATATACCCGGTTATGGGGGAATAGTGTACATGAATCCTGAATTCAGTGAATTATTCCACTTCACACATGGGCATGACAGTTCAGCTGTGCACGTGGAGTGAGACAGCACATTCTCTTCAATAGTTCTCTTGACCCAGGCTTACAGCAACAGGCCAACGTGTCTGCGTTATCTTTTTATTTTACATTTTTTAGATATAATGCATTAATCCTTGAAAACATCATGTTCCTGACTTAACCGGGACATTCTGTACTACATCGAGAGACTTGAATTTGGTGGAATTTGTAAATCAAAGCATACACCAGCTCCGGGACTTCTAACATCGAAGAATGATGAGCATCAGCACCTCTCTGTGTTCTGATCTCGTTCAACGCACGTGGTCAGGCCATGACATCGGCAGTCAGGTCACAATCACACGACCACAGCATGCTGGATAAAAGACGTGCCCTTGCTGAGAAGGAAAGGTAGGTGTGTATCTACTACATTCTCCGTCATGAGATTAATCCTTAATAAGGAGCTCACGGTAGTGTTTTGACACCGTTCCTCAAGCATACATACTGGAGATTTAAGACGCGTGTGTCTAGAGTGAAATGTGGTCCACTTCCGTGTTCCATTCGCACTGCAGAACATTAGCGGAAAATAATAGCGACACAGCCCGTAGTACACTACTGCTTAACAAGCGCGCACTATATAGAATTCACAGCAATGCCACTGCATGGCATCTGCCCTCATTCCCACTCATGCCTCTGTACAGTGTGGGTGGATTTACTTACAGATCACAGTGCTGAAATGCTGGTGAAAATGTACACATCTGATTTAATCGTTCTCCTGTATAAAATTCATTTAGAAACACTAAATGTTTAAAAAGGTTTTGGCCTTTAGTTTAAATTAATGCCTGAATTTGATATGGGGGGGGGGGGGGGGGGGGGACTGAGGGAGCACAAATATTTCGACTATGTCTACATTAATCCAGACATATCTGAAAACGCTTCAATATATTATTAAAAGACTCTTCCCTCTGCATGTCAGTCCACACTGAAACATCTAAAAACGCTATACAAGCCTGCACACATATAAAAACATTAGAAATTGAGATGGTCGTTTACATTCTGACTCCAAGAATTGGCAAAAAAAAAAAAGGCACACACACATATTGACTTCATCAAAAGACAGAAATACTTCACTGTTATTGAATATCTTATTCTCTCAATACAATACAATAAGAAAAGATAACATTTAATCTGGAGACTAGTCAGTCATCCCCTCGCATGCCTCTTTCCACACCTGCGTTGTCTGTTGTTTGCTAATGTGCTTAAAAACAAACAAATAAATAAATAAATACATTTCAAAAGTGAATGCGTCACTTGCTCGGTATAACATGAGGGAACGTAATACTGGATGATGGGCGCGCTCTGTGAAATATCCCATGTTCACAATATTTTACGACGTCAAAATGACTGCGATATTATCAGTGATATTCGATATATCGCACAGCCCCAGTCAAAACATTCAAGTCATGGACTGATATACTGGATTAAGGAGGCCTGGGGTCAGAAGTCTATCGAGGCCATACAAGCTATTGGAACTCGCATCCTGCAGAACCACATAGTGTGACTGGTAAGGGAGGGTCAGTAGTTAAGACACTGGGCTAGTGATAAGAAGGTCACACCGGTATGCCGCACTTGGGTCCTTGGGCAAGACCCTCTGTGCTCCAGGTGTGTGGGGCAAACCCTTTGCTTTGACCATTTATGGCATTTGGCAGACACCCGTATGTAGTGCGACTTATAACTGAGGAATTGAGGGTTATAGACCTTGCTCAAAGGCCCACTAGCGGTTGCTCGGTGGTGGTAGGATGTGATCCTGCGATCTTCCGGTCCAGATGCCAATGCTTTTCCCACCGAGCTCTCACCTCTCCCATACACATGATTCAATACATGCAAATCAATGTGAATTTTTAATTCTCTCATTTTATTTTTATATATATATATATATATATATATATATAATATATATATATATATATATATATATGCAATACCTGCAAAAACAATCAGACAGAGCCTAAAGAAAAAGTTTTATAACAATTCATTGTTAATAGTAAACTAGAAGGTAAAATAAAGAAAAGGTGAGAACTAGTTATGTTTTTTTTCCATTTAAAAAATCAACTGTATCAGTGCAGTGCTAAAAGTATACTTCGAACAAAACTGATATCAAAGTAGAATTAAAGACTAAAGCCTGCTTTCTCAGTATAGTCTTCCACAAGCCCACTGTAATAGGTTTCATCTTGTCTGAAATATTGTCCAGCCTGCTTTTCAACCATCTCTCTATATGTCTGCCTTGCTGCTTTATCCATCTCCCTGACTAAACATCCCCACAACAATATGCATTCATATTAATTGTTATACATGCTATGTTAATAAACCTTTAATAAAGGATCCCTTGTTGTGTTATTACTGTTGGAATAAATAATAAAGTATAATAACATTATATGGTCTATTCTGTAAATTTAATGACATAACCATTAAACAAACAAACAAACAAAAAAAACATTAACGATTCAGGCGAACTCTACAATGCCAGCCGTTCAGCAGGGAGTTATGTATTAAGTGTTAGTGGGCATAAAATGCTGGCCGTGGTGTGAAAAGTATGAAGTTTTTGAAGCAGATGGTGTAAATACCATGCTGTAATTGTAATGCACATTTTGTCAGATACTGAGAAACTCATATGATCTCTCACCGTGCCTCAGCCAAACCTCTCCACTATTTACCACCTTCATCTGGTCCTTCTTATATATATATATATATATATATATATATATATATATGGTATATATGGTATATGGTATATATATATATATATATATATATATATATATATATATATATATATATATATATATATCAGGTACGACGAATACCATAATACCATTGTCTTTATTTATATATATATATATATATATATATATATATATATATATATATATATATATATATATATATATATATATATAATATTATGGTATTCAGGTAGCGTTTATGCTAATCAAATGAATTACCTGCAACACTGATCACTGTTGTGCAGCCATAGTGCTGAAAGCAAATGTTCATTACTTTGTATTGGCAATCATTCCCTTTTAATAGCTACAGGCCAAGAGTCAAGGATGCAATATGCAGTTTCGGAGTTATTAAGGATTTATGTGATGATGTGCTGATGCGTGCTCCCGGGCCAGAAGATGGTAATTCAAATGTACTTTAATCCCATAACCTAAAGGACTGGACTTTGCTTTTTATAAGTGCCTGCACAGAAATGCAAAGAGTTTTTTTTTTTTTTTTTTTTTATAAAAACATTCTCCAGGTAAAAACCTCACAGGCCGATTGTGGTGGTTTTATTATCGCAAGTTTTCATCACTACAGACTATCGAGCATTTTTAAAATTGAAAAATGATTGAGTATTGACTGTCACGCAAGTGGGTAATGCACCAAGCGTCTGTGTGTGTGCGTGCGCGCGCGCGCGTGTGTGTGTGTGTGTGTGTGTGTGTGTGTGTGTGTGTGTGTGTGTGTGTAGGGGGACACAGGAAGCTCATTACTGTGAGCAGATGGGCAGAATAAGAGAGGGCTGAATTCACAGCTTTTCTTGTCCCTTTTGAATTTGTGAGTGTGGGAGATAAAAAGACATAAGGGGCAAGCAGACATGCATGTACACAACAAGCAAGCAAACAACAAACACACCAACACACGGTTTTAAGTTATATCGCAACTTTTTCTATGGTTAATACTAATTAGCTACGTGGTAAATAAGACATTTTGTGGGTTTGTTGCCTTGCTTGATGAGGGTTTCTAAGGAGTAACGAGTATTTTGAAAGTGACAGTGGCGCTCAATCATACAGTAGCTATGAAACAAAAGAAGACAAGAATTCATTCCTCACTGCATTACTGTTCAGTACCGATTGGTGATGAATCACAGATGCAGCAGAAACTGCACAGTACAATCTTACGTGATTCAGTTAATGCATGCTGGAGTTTAATTAGTTGTTCCAGCTAGTTATTCTTAGCTATTGATGGTCTTACATGAATACCCCAAAGCTCTGCACTCCCTAAAAACTGGTCCTACACAACTTAATTCATTGTTGAATCAATTGACTTTTAATCCCACTGTTCAGTGTTACCCAGAAGGAAAGGGGTCATCTCTCTGAAACATCGAGCCACCTATTGGAAGAGCGTCTGCACCTGACCTCTGCAGAAGCATCCAACTGCACCAATGTGTATGGCTTGAAAGACAGGAGCACATGCCCAATGGCTGGTACCTGCATGCATAAGGCAGCTGCACATACTACCTTTCCTCAGTGAGCATATTTGCTTCTCATGGAGCATGCGTGGCGAACTTGGTGGATGTTTCAGAGAACCCGGGTTACGAACATTAACTTGTTGTTCTCTTGATCATCAACCAATGGGAGTTATGGACAGCTCGGCAGTTGCCCATACCTCGCAGCAATGACTGCACTGCACGCAGCTGACAGGCTCACGACTGGTTCTTCACTGGGGTAGTCAGGGGAGGCTGATACGAGGTCCTTCTCCAGACAAAAGTGTGGTCCAGTAACCAGCGACGAAACAGATGTGTCGCGAGAAGTGAAGGTCAATTGAGCAAAGGTAGCATTTGGGTAAAGGGGCGTCCTTTATCAGGCTTTGGGCATGAGCTTTTGTCTAGCAAGCCAGGGTGAGGTTGGTAGTTGAAAGGTTAAGACATTGAGTTCTGGACTGGAAGGTTCAAATCCCACCACCACCAGTAGGCCCCTTAACCCTCAATTGGGCAATAAGGGCATCTGCCAAATGCCATAAATGTAAAATGTAAGCCAGATTTGGTGCAATTGGACGCTTCTGCAGATGTCAGGTATAGATGCCCTTTCCATAGGTGGATCTCGAACACAAGATATAGAACTTTACTCATTTCCTTGCCATTATCACCTCTGGCTTGTTCTATAGGAATCCAAATCTACAAAGCAGCTTGGGAACAGTGTATACCGAAAGAAACATGTGTGCTGTTATTTTGTGAACCAAATATGTAATAACTTAGGTGAAATAATACAATTCCGAAAAAAAAAATGCATGATGTGTCATTAGAAGCAGAAATCATTAAGATTGCAATAACTTACACTAATCATGGAGAATACAAAGAATATACTCACTTACTCACAATATCTGTCAGATGCCACAGCTTTCATACATTGAGATCTCTACACTCCTGGACAAGTCGAAATATTCTAAGCTTTTAATAAGACTATATAACAATCACTGGACAGAAAAAGATCCACATCAAAATCAATCATTGCTCAAAAAATGATCCAAAACAAAATAGCAAATTATTGTTAAAAAATGATCAATAATTGATCAAATTGATAGTCACAAAAAATATTCTGAACATGAATTTTAGCCTATATAAGTTAATTTCTCCAAAATGGTGCACTGCAGTAAAAGTAACACTTGAAAAAGAAAAAAAGTACACTTGATTTTTGCTAATTCCCTGAGCAATAACTTATTTTTATATTTATGCAATACATGTGCTGCGCTGGGAATAATCATTAAATGTGGCAAAAATAAATGAATAAAACACAAAATTATGGTTTGGACCAAATTTGTATGTTCTGTGTAATTTTTAATTTTAGGAAAACCATATGGAATTCTTTTTATTCTACTTTTCATTCTAATACTGTCTATGGTCCTATCAAGTTTAAACAACCGGAGTGGTGAAAAAAAATGTAATAATTTATTATTCATAATAATTAAATGTTTAAAACCTTGTGAGCTGTGCCATTTCCTCACAAAATGACTATCGCGTGTTGATGCTTATGTGCCACAGCTAAATGAAGATGACGTACTTTTGTAGCATTTGCTAAATGACCTTGAATGACAATGAGTTCTGCCATGAATGAGGCAGAATACTGAAAATAAAAAGACACTGCGTTCTAAGTTGATCTAATCTATTCAAATGAGCAGTCGAGAGTTAGGAGTCTTGCTCCGGAGCTCAGCTGTGGCAGCTTGGTAGTGCTGGGATTTGAACTCGTGACCTTGCGAACTGTTGCCCGATGCCAACGCCCGATAAAGCGAGAGATATTTCAGGTCTCTAGCCTTATATGGACACGTTATATGGAATGGACAAAAGCTTTTCCATAGAGCCATGGGTGGTTCTTCCCCAATATGTTACCTCAAGGTTGAAAGCACAAATCTGATGCAAATTAACTATGTAATGATTTTGTTTTATTCCAAATGGTATACTTTTCTGCATATAGAACACAAACAAATCTAAACCGGTTTTTACAAAAAATTACTTTGATTTTCATATTTGAACACCATATAAAATGAAGAAAAATCTGTCTGGGAAAATCAAAACACCAACACCTACAGGAATATATATATATATATATATATATATATATATATATATATATATATATATATATATATATATATATTATTATTCACCATTAAATGCTCACTATTAATAAATCTGGTGGAAATTTGGCCCCATGCCTGACTTAGGAGATCTAAACCTGATCCAACATAATACCCCCATACACAAGATTAAGATTTATGATATTAAGATATGGTTGCAGTAGAAGACTATAAGTCTATGACCTCAACCCTATTGAACACCACTGGAATTAACAGGAACGCTGACTGCAACCCCGGGCCTCCTGACCCTACATCAGTACCTGACTTTACTAACCCCTTTTGGCTGTAAATCTCATTTACATGTACCTTCACGCCATTTAGCGGACATACTTATACAGTGAGCGACATACAAAATTGCTTGGAGGCTCTGTCTATGAATAAATCAACACTGGTTCATTAGATTACAAACGAAGATACGCAACCCCGGTTGCGCAAAGCGGGAAAGTGCTAGTTTGAGTGATACAGGAAGAGGTACTATGTCTTCACACACACTAATATAAGAGTGGAGGTTATTATAACAGAACAACATCAAAAAAAAAAGTATTGTCCATCTATGTAGCGTATATAGCAACGTATTCTCTCTTTTTAGTCAAATATGCGCATATTGTGCATCACACATGCCACACAATATAGAACCGAGCCTGTACCGGGGGAAATAGAGTCATTATTTATTTTATCTGCCGCGGACTCGGGCTGTCAGAATGACCAAAATAGACCCCCTCACTGTTTACTCCTGTGCTACAGAGATACGGACTATGCTTTAAGTCATTCAGTCTCTCACTGACATAATTTACGTGCACGCTGATTTGTTGCGTTTCTCACAGGTCACCTGCTTTCAAGTCATAAGGGGGGGGGAAGAAGAAAAAAAAAAAAAAAAAAAACCTCGCCTTTATATTGCAGCGCACCGTTCATTTGACAACAATCAAACTTCATGATTATAGTTTGAATGGATGTGAATTGGCAAATGATTGACAGTGGAGAGAGATCCGGAGGAAAAAAAAAAACCTGCGAAAAACAATCTCGGATCACGCAGGAGGAGGAACAAGCGAGTGAGCAGCAATTATAATTCTCTGGGCATGGATGTGGTGGGTAAGCGTCTTTTAGTTTAGTGATTTGCGCATCTCTGAAATTGAGTTCAGCGAGAGGTATGAGTCACGAGCCGCCCCGGAGTGGAGAAGTCTGTGAGATGCTCGAGAACAGACTGAGCCACGCTGGATCTGATTTAATAAGTCATTATCAGAATTTGGACTCGTACAATGGACATATCCAGACTCCAGGGCTTTTTCATTCTTTTCAATAAAACTACAATAAGCTGCCAAGAGATAGACTTTCTTTTTTTTTTTTTTTTTTTTTTTTTTTTTTACTCACCCCCCCACACACATCATATTCTCTTGAGGGAAGCTTGTGCATGGACAAACAGTCCTTAGTACATGTGACTTTCAAGCTACGGTTAATGATGACACTAGGGGGAGAAAACGGACACACACATTACCTGATGACCAGCTTTAATCTGCTCCAGGACTTTGTCGTAGCAGACCTCTTCCATGTCATGCAGCTGCTGGATCTGAACATGGCGCACAGACATATTAGACACGGGTTATAGGTTTGCAATGAAGAGGTATATAACAGTACTCACATCCCATGTTTTTTTCTTTCAATAGCAATATTCACTTCATAACCGATAACGACAGCAAAAACAAAAACAAGATGTGACCAAATAATGTGCAATATATATATATATATATATATCTATATATATATATATATATATATATATATATATATAGCGTGTGTGTGTGTGTGTGTGTGTGTGTGTGTGTGTGTGTGTGTATATATGTAAGGGGGGCACGGCGGCTTAGTGGTAGGGTTTGATTCCCGTCTCGGCCATGTGTGTGTGGAGTTTGCATGTTCTCCCCCGGTGCCTCAGGGTTTTTTTTCTCCGGGTTCTCTGGTTTCCTCCCCCGGTCCAAAAACATGCACGATAGGTTGATTGGCACCTTGGAAAAAATTGTCCCTAGTGTATGAATGTGTGTGTGAATGTGAGTGTGTGTGTGTGTCCTGCGATGGGTTGGCATTCCATCCAGGGTGTATCCTGCCTTAATGCCAATAGACGCCTGAGATAGGCACAGGCTCCCCGTGACACCGAGGGAAGATCAGATAAAGTGGTAGAAGATGAATGAATGAATGAATATATATATATATATATATATATATATATATATATATATATATATATATATATATATAAATAAACACAAACATTCCTACACTTCCACACCAAACATCTGGTAAGATCAGACAGACGAAAATCAAAGCGAAACTCATGACGTAAAAATGAACTGCCGAATTCCTAGGCAGGACTGTTCATCTCTCCCAGATTTGTGGCTCAGCACAAACAAATTTGCCGCATTTAAAGCTACCAAAGGGCACCGTGTCCTTCCTAACGAGCCAAACAAATCACATAGGGAAGAAATCTTGATAAGTGGGGGTGTGCAGACACCCAAAATCCATTGTGTTTGAGATCATGAGACATCACGCAGAAGGTCACACATCACTGCAACACTCAGAGCGCCCAGGTAAAATTCAATCCATGGTATTATTTTTATTTTTTTGCATGAAACTACATAATATAAAGCGGATGGAATATTATCCTTTTAACAAATCGCTCGCATCATATCCACTGTGGAAACGGTAAAATGTTTTTTTTGTTACTCTGCTGCTCAAATTTTTTCAGCACACAAACCCCCCCCCCAGCTATTAACACTTTCGAAAGATCATTATTAAATATTTTATTTGTGCATTATAGGTTCTGGATGAGTTTTAGTGCACCCTGATGAGTAGGGTTGGGTATCGAAAATCAATTCCGATTCTAAGAATTGGATACTGAAAAAAATTTCATTTCGATTCCTCTTATCGATTTCTCTGTGCATTTCTTTTCACCGGGCAATCTGCCTGCACCTTGTGCATTAATCGAAACAGCAGTATATAAGATGGGCCAGTTAAGATCCTCAGGTCTTGCGGCACGAACTTCCGGGTTCCGGGATGCACACTTCAGGGTTCGTGGAGCGCACTTCCGATTCGTTTTCCGCGCCGCTGAGGGTTCACGCGCTTTGTTGATTCTCATCTGCTTCTCTTGTTCCCCCTTCTGGTTGACTGGGATTATTATTAAAGCTATTGCGTCTCGCCTTGGATCCTTTATTTACCCGGTTCCTAACAGGACTGCGCTCAAAAGTGTGGCTACACTGTGTCAAAACCGAAGACCAAAACCAAAGTGTAAATATTGTAATAAACTACTATGGTACAAGCATGGTGTCATGACCAACATGACACGGCATCTGCGGTTGGTTCACCGTGTAAAATCGAAACTGGGAATCGATAAGAATCGGAATCGATAACATTAAAATGATACTGCTGAATATATTTTTATTTCATTATTTATTTAATTAACGCAATCTACTACTACAACTACTGTGCATCATTCAAGCAGGACAATTGAGTCAAGAAAAGAGCACAGTCCCAAACAGAGAATAATGCTCTCATATCTGATCGCTCAGAACAATCATCCGTCATCGTGTTATTGGGGGAGCGGGTGTTATAAAGCACAGCTCCTATGCAAAACCGATAAAAGGCGGGCAGGTCTGCTGTCATGACACCGTATTCCCTTTGACTAGCGTGATCAAAATGCAGCCCGTACCTTATTGGTGCTCTTGATTCCAACAAACGTTTGTCCAAGAGGAACGGGGCGAAAGCGACTGTCGAAGAAGAACAGGCCGATGTAGGGGTTCACATGCAGGAAGGATGCCACGTCCAAGTAATTAGGCAGCGTTGCAGACAGGCCCAGGATGCGAATCATGCTCTGCGTCGACTCCACCTGCACAAATAAACAAATGTCGCACCAGTCACCGGATGGAAAGACAGATTTTTGAAAACACTGGGATTTACATTGCATTCCAAAACAGACAGGTGAGGCGCGGAACAAGCTGTTCGGGAATGACGAAATACAATACGGCTTCATTTTACCCGTTGAGAGGCTCGTTACACGGCTTTACGTTTCAATAAAGGACAAAATAAATAATAATAAAAAAAAGACCCGACGCCGTTATTACAGATCTAATTGCGAACATGAATAGTGGGCGCAAAAGTCGGAAATTTATGGAGCCACTCGCTCCAACACTCAACGAACGTATTTTATACACTGATTGACCCGATGAGGCCGGTAGCACCAGGCGCTCCAAGTCACGTCGAGTGCACCATTCTGCATTTCAAATGGCCACTAATGAACGAGAGCTAGACAAAATGGACACTCGTGATTATAAAAGGGGGGAAAACAAGAGAAAAAGCGACAGGGCATGTGTGCAAGAGAGAGAGAGAGAGAGAGAGAGAGAGAGAGAGAGAGAGAGAGAGAGAGAGAGAGAGAGAGAGAGAGCTCGGTCCCTCCTGTTGTGCACTTGACAACAAGGGAGATTGGTTAGACTTTTAATATGATGCACTAGCTGTCTTAGTAATCTAGATCTTTCACACCACTGACTCGGTGCCTGAAGGTACAAAGCAAGCTGAAGCACTCTCACATCTGGCAGTCAAAGTGAAAAATATACAGCAATAACACAGGCCCACCGTAACAACACACCAAAGACAATTTCCACTAGATTCTTTTTTTTTTTTTTTTTATCACTACAGATCATCTAGCGAACAGCTGAGAGCACCGTTCACCTTGACGGCCTCCAACACAAACACCTACACTCTTTATCCGTTTTCAAGCATCAGGTGTGTTTCAGCACTGATTTATGATGTATTGCTTTTTCATCAGTGACAGAGCGACTGTAGAAATCCTTATTAAGGCCGCTGCACTGACTAAGAGCAGACAGGAGCTTATCAAGCCGCTTACATCTGACCAAGGCATTTTTCAAGTGTCGCTTTCTTCATTCCACTCGAGCCTTCTGATAACACGATAACATTCCTGTTTTCGGCCTCTCAAATGTGTTTTTCTTTCTTTTTTTAAAAAAAAACCTGTCCCCTTGGATGTTTTTTTTATTTTTTCATATGCAGAATATTACCAGACAGCACAAACGATCATTCCAGATCCATTTAATGTATTTTACCTTGGCACAATATGAAGGACACTTTTACAGTGTGTCCTCTATAAAAAAAAAAAAGAATAAATAAATAAATTAAAGCGTGTGACTTGTCTTCATAAATAGTCTCGCTGAAAGCATTTTTATGTTCGAAAGGACGCATTAATGATCCTCAGAGGAAATTCGCCATCTTGCCCATGCAAGGATTTGAAAAGGGGCAGGGTGTAAAAGAAAGTATGCTTATTGCACGATTAACGCTAATTGCCTGATAACAACTCATTTACATATTAATTATTCACCCCAATCTGGCAACGATCGACTTCTGCCAAACATGGCTGCTGATCACAAGGTGTGCGAGTTCGCTTTAAAACAGGACACGGTAACTTTGATCCTGTAAAGTTGGCGGCTAAACAGATCGGCCCTCGTACAGCTCGTAGGATTAGAATCCGCATGTCAGAGCTAAAAACTATTCGTAATTACAAAACTAGACTGCCGATAGACTCTTTGCCCTCTAAGAGGCTCTACAGGAGCCTACGGAATAAGACAAGCAGGTTCCGAAACAGCTTTTTACCTATAGCTGTTTCCTTACAGCTCTATATATATATTTTTTTGCTCATTTAATCACTATTTCCACCCCCCATAGTGTACACTGTTACACTATTTACATATGCAAATGATCATATATTCTACATATTGCATATACTTATCACTCTCATTTACTCTCATTTACTCTCACTGTATTACTGCCTCATTATATATATATATATATATATATATATAGATATATATATATATATATTATAGATATATATATATATATATATATATATATATATATATATATATATATATATATATATATCTATATATATATATATATATATATATATATTGTTGCCTTGTACCCACATGTGCAGTGACGAAGTTGAATCTAATCAAATCTAATATATGATGCAGTAAAGGGATCTGATCTTGCCTAAACCTATATATGGTATATGTTTGCTTGGGATATGGTACTCGTGTAATGCCCCTGTTCCTTTGGTCAGATTAGTGTCATATTCAGACACTTGAATCATTCTGGGCAATAAATAGCACGTCAAGGCTACATGTTGTGGGTGCGACCCAAACAAGAACTGCTCCTGTTTAAACAAGTCAGAAAAATCCTGCTGCACAAAATTCAATGGTTTTCTATAGATACTCCCTGTACCTGTTTCTGTAGGGCAAACATTTGGGAACATTGCTTTAAAAAAAAAAAAAAAAAAAAAAAAAGTTTTGACATATCAACCTGAGCTATGAAATGCAAACCACTCAAACCAACTACTGCCCACACAGACAAAGCTCAGAGTTTTGCAGTTGGATGGGACCAGAACATATCATTAGAACAGCAGTTGTACAAGAAGCAGCACTTTCGACAACACCAAGCAGACGACCTGGACGGTAGGTGGGTCTGAGGATATAACGGTATGCCAAATATCATTAAAGCGGATGGCGTTCTGGAGGAGCGGGCACCCTGAATGATATTTATTCGGCAGTTTCAGCTCGCGCAGCCAAAACAAGTGCCATGCTTCACTGACTCGAGAAACAGATAAAGAGATTTACAATAAGACTGAGGTGCCACAGTGATCTGAATGAATTCCAGCACAGGGAATAGTCTAGATTAGAAGAGATGCTGCAAGCATTACAGCTCGGGTTTGTTTTACAGGTAAAAAGCCACTTTTCACTTAGCGTGCTTTCTCCTCTCATTCATGTTTTATTGATAGGGTTCCTAGCGCTTTCTGCAGGCTAAATTCTTGCTTAGTAAGCACTATCTCAATAATTCAAAGATGAAAAAAAAAAAAAAAAAAAAAACAGGATTTGGATTACACAGTGCGAAACATGTGAAAACCAAATTTTGCAGTGTTTTCCAGCCTGTAGTGACAAATACTGGTCTGAGTTCTGACTTCAACCGAAACGTTATCCAAAAACTTATGCTGTCTTTTTTCTGTCTTAAAAAAAAAAAAAAAAAAGAAAAACACATTTAGAAACACATAAATGTATTGCACCAGTCCAAAAAGGAAATGCTTTTAACAAGTGTCTTAACCCGCCTAGACTTTCTGCGCAGATTTGGAGACGGTATTAGAGAGCGGATCATGTCTGCACTGCACACATAAAGCTCAAAAAGTCTTTTCTTTATTTAAGGCTTTTCGAAAAAGGAACTAAAATCCCAAAAAAGAAGCTGCGAGACTGCAGGGCTGAACGATTAATTGCATTTGCGATAATATCGCGATATGAAAAAATACAATTATTATTATTATTCACAATTTCGATCACAGAGAGTGCGATGGACACACAAGAATAAAGTGAGTAAAATGATGACACGCAGGTATTCTGTAAAACCTGCCTTGCTACCACCCAGGGAAACACCATCAGCCTGATTCAGCAGAGTTTTTCCTGCTGCTTTCTCGCTGCATATCGGTCAAGTGTACGGCAGATTCTTAAAGATACAGCCAGATATTTGTTGTCTTTTCTTTTTCTGCACTTTGTGTGATTGGAAAGTCTAATTGAAAGCAGTGAACTGCAGAGATCACAGATATTTCCATTAAATAAATAAATAAATAAATAAATCTGTACTGTTCACCTTATCATATGACAAAGGATCAAGCGCTTGTCTCTTTGTTCATATTTGTCTCTTTTGCTCTCGCTCGTTTATCTCTCCTCTCTCATACAATAAAAACCCCCAAACAAATATCACGCTCTTACAATTACACGCCCTGTACTTTTAACCAGTCGAGGAAAAGGAAGGACGAGGTTCTGGCGAGGAGCTCCGTCGCCATGAGGGCTCTTCTGCTTTCCACACTACCTCTTTAGCTCATTTATTAATTTCCTCCTTGAGATTGACACCTGACTGCCACTCGGCGGAACGGAACACGGATATGGGATAGTCGAGAACGCGGGCTCGCATCTCTCTGCCTGTCAGGATTTGCATAATCATTCTAATATCCCAAACGGCCCGACTGATTCCTGTAAGGGGGCCTGCCAATCATCATCAGCGCAGCTCTGTCACTCACGCGGCATAATCGCGCAGGAGAGAGTACACAAATCCACACGTGCTCACACGCGCACACACACACACACACACACACACACACACACAAGCAACCAAACCAAAAACATGAACTAGTGAACAATTCAGTAAACACGATATATAATGCTCAAACTTGCACTCATTCATAATAAAGCAATCACAATAAAATATCACTGGCAAATAAAAATATACAAATAACTGTAAAAGTGACTGTAAAAACAAAGAAAACACACTTTGAACACTCTGAGATACATTCTCTCTGTGTACATCTCCATCTTCCATATCTTTAAAAAAAAAATTTCACTCATTTCATTTCACTCTGGAAATTATTCTTTTAATATGAATTTCTTAACAATTGCTATATTTTAGTGGTTGTTTTAAATAGGGTACGTGTCTCCTTTAAGAATTATGTTCCGGTTTTGGTTGCTTTCCATATAAACTGGTGATATGTTTAGGTTCCATACGGTAATATACAGTAATATAGTGAGAAGCTCATACCTGTTGTGGATGCGCAGCTAGTAGGTGAAATTCGGGGCAAATTTAGGAAGCCTGAGTAGATGAACGTTGCTTGTTAATAAAACACATCTATTATCTACCTCTTTTATATTCCATCCTAACATTACGGTAAGCGGTAAACGCGGTGAGGAAAGGTCAATGCTGAAATAATCTGGGAAGACCACGAACTTGAAGTAACACCCTATTATCTAGGTAACTTTGACAGCCGTAAAACCTACACATAGTTAATGCCCACACTTTACTCTCTTTACTGTTTAACAGTGTTTAAATATGTAATACTAGTTTGCCTGTAGCCTCACATAAGCAATTGAAGCTCACTGACACATATGAGACATATGTACATATGAGAAATTAACTTATAACCCTCTCTCTCTCTCTCTCTCTCTCTCTCTCTCTCTCTCTCTCTCTAATAAAGCATTTAGAGAGATGATTAGTGAGCATTAGGATGCAGATGATTGAATCCAGGTTGCAGGAAATCAGCGTAGCTGCAGGTATGAGCATTTGATATCGAGACAAGCGCAGGATTTCAAAACCCTTTTTGGAGCTACAGAAAGCTCAGGGACGTAAGCCACGCCCCCCCTCGAGCAGTGTTGCCAAGGTCATGGTTTTAAAGCTGCAGAAAAATGCTTTTGAAACATAAGTGTGGGTGGTAACAGATGAAAGTACACTTTGAAAGTGAAGAGGGGAAAAAAAAAAAACATGCTTTTCTTTCTTTCTTTCTCAGTGCCGGAATTTTTGGGATCATTTCTGTTGTCGTTTGCCACATATGAGGGTTCTTGCTCATATGTGGCAAACCCTGAAATCTTCTATTCCAAGGATAGGCCACTATTCATTTGTAATTATTACTGTATAACACTTGATTTTGTCTGTTGCTCACCTGCCGCAGCGTCCTGGCCACCAGACTCTCCAAGACGGGTCCTCTGTCCTCATGCAGCAGGTGCACCTCATCCAAAATAAGCAAGCGGACGATTTGAGACAGAGCCACGTCGCCCACACTTTTCCTCGTCACCACGTCCCACTTCTCCGGCGTTGTCACCAACATCTGCGAGAGATAAACGGCGTGTCAGTCAAACTACGCTGACCCGCGTATGGCGAGCATGTTCAACGGAGATTCCGTGCGACTGTTTCGCGCTGCAGTTATCGGCGGGACGTCGCATTTCAACACGGCCTTTGAGACGCGCCACGAAACGCCGACCAAACAAGGCGCGAAAAATGAATCCGGCACGCGCAAAACCTTCGCTCCGTTTCGAGGCAACTTTTCCCCGATCGGCCCGAAACAAATCCCATATAATCAAGGCCTTTTGAACATCTACAGTGGTTTCACACTAATGTCATGCATCATAGGAAAGCATAGGCATTTAATACGCATCGTCTTCGGTTGTTGCAAGGCAATTAAACAACATTTTAGGCAGAAAAGCACAACGATTCCTAATTTATAGCCCAGGAGTTTGCCAACGTGTCAGAGAGTGTGGAAATCCCTGTTAAACACTTTCACTAAAAGCAGTTCATTAAATCCTCTCTAGTTTGCATTTAAATCAATCTGCCTGGCCATTAGAGACTGGCGCCGGAACAGAAAGTGCGCCTCTGCCGTTAATTAGACCGCCGCTAATCTAAATGGAAGTCCTGGCACGCAGGTAGCTATGCCAAAGTGCTCACTTTAATTACAGTACAAAGCCAAAGAAAAGAGAACGTATAGGACTTCATAAAGGCTGAGCATTGTTTTTTTTGTTGTTGTTTTTTTTTTTTTATCCGGTAAGCTGGCATCCGAGCACTTTGCCCGATGGGGTGCTCGTTTTTCTTGGCACGAAGGGAGGAGGAGGGGGGGGGGAAGGGCGCACAGAACAATGAGGTAGACGGTCCTCTTTGATCCGAAAGTAATCACCTAGCATTACAGCGGAAGATGTGTTCTGAGGACTGCCAACCCCCGAGGAGGAGCGACGTGTGGTCCCAACACTGGGGAGCCGGGGGTGGGAGGAGGGGGTGCAGCACATTTTCAACACTGTTTAATCACAAATAATTAATTGAAGATAGAAACTGTAAAACACACATCCAATATGAGATATTCTGAGGTGAAGTCGGAGGTAGATATTAGTATCACTCGCTTAAGGTAAAACACACCATTGTTTGTTGCCACTGAGGGTTTAATTGCACTTCCAAATCATCACCAATATACGACGACCACCACCACCAACTATACTATATAATAATATATAAGACATTATATATTACAATACACACACACACACCACACACACACACACACACACACACACACACACACACACACACACACACACACACAGATATATATATAAGTAACACACCGAACCGACAAAAGCAAAATGAAACACCTCGCTGTGCAGCATGAGGTAAGCACGAGTTTTACAAACGACATTTTTCCGCGTATATACAAAACAATAGCACTCTCTTTACTGGTTTCTCGCGAGGTGCCTCTCTCTATGAAGGTTCGTGCTGCAACATTGTGTTGCGAGGAACACTATAAAAGTGAATAATAAATATAAACAACTAGCAACATAAGGACGAAATACAACAAAATAACATTCACATTTCTAATAAAAGGAAAATCATAATTATGGCAGTTACCATTAGATTGAACAAAAGAAAAGATGTGTTGGGTTTACATCTATTTAAGTCATAACTGTACATCATTACTACAAAAACGGGCTAAAGTGTGTTGATTGTGTGTAAATATTTTGGACTACAGGACCAAAATATGGAGGATTCTCCATCGGAGGCAGTGGTGTTTTCTGGCCTTCCTCAACGCAACACAACACATCACAACACACAACGTCTCTTAATTAAAACTTCCTCTGTGAAGCAAGAAACCTGCCGCTCTGTTATCATGCAAACGCCAAATATTTATCCTGGGCTGGAGGAAGATGTGTACACGACACACACACACACACACACACACACACACACACACACACACACACACACACACACACACACACACACACACACAAGCACCTGACACTGCTGCCAAATGCTTGCCCAGCCTGCCCACTGTTTCCATGGCAACCATAATCAGCCTTTAGAGTGGGCAGAAAGAGAGATAGAGAGAGAAGAAAACAGGGAGTTGTTTTGCTTCTAGCGATGCACTGATGCTTTGTAAAGACAATGTATATGCAAAAAGAATTTAAAAAAAAATCCATTCAAACAATAGATTAAGCATCTTTTGCGAAGGAAAAAAAAGCACCATCAGAGAGATAAATAACAGAAGAGAGGAGAAAACAGAGGCAAGCGAACCAATAACTGGAGCCTGAATTACACATGGTTATCTCGTAATCTTGTTTTTGTTTAGGAGTATCCGTGCCACTCGCAAGACATTCCTCCAACAAGGGCTGCATGGCAATTCTGCTCCGCCGCTACAAGCCCTTTGTCGTCCCCGAGCGGGCCACGCGTCGAGCCCTTTTCACTCTATTTAGCGCTCATGGTACTAATCAAGCTATCAGATGTACAATGAATCTTCCACATCACAGATGGCAGGCTTTCATTGCTTCCCTGGCACGCTCCATCTATGCCACAACTTTTCCCTTTTTCTTTTTTTCACCCCCCAGCCATTTTCAGACCATTTCCTTTCCCTTCATCTGCACCATCTTCCTCATTCCTGGAGCCTGACATACAGCCCTTTAGAGTTCAAAGATTGCCGTCTCTTCTTTTACGGTTTGTTGGATTTTGCTCGCACATAAAGAATTAAGCAACCCGACCAATCCCAGGAGTTCTCATGAAATGGGGAAGAAAGAATGAATCAATGCTTCTTCTTCTTCTTCTTTTTAAACAGAGGAGTCAAGTGCAGTTCAGCTCAGAAGTGTTTCACCTCTGTCTCAACTTCAGAGAAGCGAAAGTGGCCCAGGGCTTTCAAAAGTCAGTTTGGCAGCTGTTCAAAACGCGCTCAAATCCAGGGAGCAGATTCAGTCCTGGAGAGAGATGCTCTCTGAGCTGAGCTGCTACATCCACGTGTTGCTTCCTCAGCCCGCAGGTCAAATATATATATATATATATGTGTGTGTGTGTGTGTGTACACACAGGCATATGCATGTTCACAAGGGCCCTGGTGGCAGGTGTGAGACAGAGCACTCTCACTGTTTCCCGATCGCATCAAATTTGATGCGAAAACCATGTCCAATTTCCTCTGCTGGAAAGGGCTGATGCAAAGTGCGCAGCTCTGCATGCTGCATGTGTCCTCCTTCTACACAGAGAAGCATTGTTTACTGGCTCCACAGAGCAGGTGGGGGAGGGAGCAGGGCTCAAGAGCAAAACAGTGAGCATAGGAGACAGAAGGTTACTGTTCGTGCCCTAACTCTGAGACTCATTACAGGCGGAGTGTATGAATACAGCAAGGCGAGAGAGAGAGAGAGAGAGAGAGAGAGAGAGAGAGAGAGAGAGAGAGAGAGAAAAAAAAAAAAAAAAGAAAAGGCTTGCTGGGCAAGGTCAGCGTGCACTGACTCGTATCCTTGGTTTCCTCACAAAATAATGGAAGAAAGCAATAGAAGGCTTTTGTTTTTCTTTCATCTTATAGTTATGAAGCGAAAGACATTTTCCCCTTGTAGTAACAGACTCGAATAGAGACTGAATTTGTTTCAGAGACCATTCGGAGACGTTTAATGTGCGTGCAAGCTTGATGATTCGGGACAGAGCCTTCACGGGCTCGCATGTAATCTCGTTTCGGGAGTCTGTTTAAGACTGAGCACCAACAGCTATTTCCATCATATCCAGACTGTATATTCATATTATACATTATCTCAATCAGGATCTGAAAAATGCTATTCATATATATATATATATATATATATATATATATATATATATATATATATATATATATATATATATATATATATATATATATATATATATATATAACACACACAAATAAACCCTGTCTACATGAATGTGCACTTTTACCATTTGCTTAGAAGAATGACCCCCCTCCCCCCCTTTTTTTTCTCTTAAGAGTTGATTATGTTCCATCTACATGCAAGCCAGCCTCTGACAGCCCAAACTCAGTCGTCAAATACGCAAGACATTTGTATCACCATGTGTCCACTGTATGAGGCATTTTACAGTAGAACAGTTTCTATGGTAACAAGAAAATGAGAGAAAAGGCAATGTGCAGAAATCCAAATGCTGGAGACTGACAAGCGCTCAGGGAGGAAGACAGACACCGAGAGGGAGAAGGCGGTGGAGGGGGAAAAAAAAAGAAAGAGAGAGCGAGAGAGGTTGAGAGAGGTGGGGGGTGAGATTGAGAGAGATGGAGAGAGAGAGAGACAAGGACAGATATATATTTAAAAAAAAAAAGAACAGCAGAAGTGAAAGAAAGGACACAGTCGATGGAAGCACTGGTAGGCTTTAACCCGACACTTGTCCTCAGTGAAGCTGGACAATGATCTCCCGTGATCAATATGTAATGATCTCCTACATCAGCTCGATAAGGCGCGCCTGATGTTTCCGATGCCCTTCTGATTAATTAAGCGATGCAACATGTGACGCTAATGCCATTAAACCAAAGCATTTTTTCCACAAATAAACCTTTTTTTCCATGTACCATAAAAAAAGGTAAGCCATCGTATTCAGAGCGTTCAGCACCAGGATTAAACAGCTTTATTTAAAGGTATATAATAATGCAGCACTGATAAACAACCTAAACTAATATTTAACTTCCACCAAAACAAAAGACTTCATATAGACACAAAACATTGTTTACAAGCGACTTACAACTGAGCAATTGAGGGTTAAGGGCCTTGCTCAAGGGCCCACTAGTGGCAGCTTGGTGGTGGTGGTGGGGTTGGAACCCATAATCTTCTGGTCCAGAGGCCAACACCTTGACCACTGGGCTACCACCTCCCTGCGAACCACAAGTTCATCAAGAAATACTCTCAGAGAAATATTGTATATTATATTATATATACATAGTTTGTCTGATGCCCCTCTGAGAGACAACAAACCAAACAACACCGTCTAATTGCAATTAATATTATATGCAAAATGCTAAATTTGACCCTGCTATGGATTTGTTGAGCTTTATTTGTCCTTATATATATATATATATATATATATATAGAGAGAGAGAGAGAGAGAGAGAGAGAGAGTGAGAGAGTGAGAGATGAATTTCACTTTCAAAAAAGGTTCCTATTATGAAAAAAAGTTGTCTGAATTTAACAATCCAAAACTGTTACCTCCTTAATTTGTCATGGAATAGAAGAAGAGGAAAAAAGGGCACAGACCACACCTACTCATTAACAGTTGTGTGTACGATTACTTTTAGGGGACGAAAAAAAAGAGGAGGGGGGTTATTATGCAAAGCAAAATTTCTGTAAACTGTATACTGTATACTTGGTAATGCAGTCTATTTGTCAAGATTGGTCTTAAATGACTTATGTGTTATGTTAATTACTAAGGTATTAATACTTATGGATCTGGCCGAATGTGCCTAATGATTGTTTTTCCAGATTAATGGGCAACACATTTAGCGTGAGAGAAGGAAAGGGGGCTGTATCAGTAAACATGAACAATTGTCATTCATTCATCCCAGACTCATATGTCAATCCTAGTTTCTCTGTTGACAAAAAAAAGTTGTCATTTTTGTGTGATAATGTGTTTTGAAGTGGAAAAGGTGGCCAGCAGGTCTGCTCAAAATGTTTGAAAGCCTGGTGGAAGTACGGAGTGACTCAAACATTTTCCTGCTGCCCATTAAATAATTGCCCAATTAGCATGACACTAATGTCTTTCATACTGACTCAGAAATGCCAATCCCATAAGCTCACTGTTCATTACATCCACAGACTGGTATAAATCATTCGAAAATAAATGGGTGAATCGGCTAGCGAGCGCAACACACCGGGAGCTTCTAGAATGCATTTTCCCCTCTAGCACCCCTTTGGGTTTACGAAACACTGCTTTAAATAATGTCACACTGTGTGGGGGCTCTGCAGAATCTCATCACAGATCAGTGTGTGTGTGTGTGTGTGTGTGTTTGTGCGAGCGCGCACGGATGCGTGCGTGTCGGTGTGTGTGAGCGAGTGCGAGTAAGAAGCTGACGCCTGCCTCTTCCTCGATCTGCTTCCAAAGGGCTCCTGCGAGCTCTCTCCAGGGTACGGCGCACACAGAGCACAGCTGCCAATTGCTCTGTATTCTCCAGGCTGCTCATTGCAGAGGAGCCCCCTCATCCTTTACATGGCCTTTCACTGGGCCTGTCACCACTCGGCTATGCAGCTCGCGAACAAAGATAAGGGCTCGTTTCAGACTCTTCACTGCCACCCGTGATATACGAGTTCAGTGTGAGAATGCCTGAGTGAGCGAGCGATCAAAAACCCAGAGCGTCTCGGCAGTTTTCATCTGCTTGCTTTATAACACACACACACACACACACACACACACACACACACACACACACATATATACATACATACACACAAAGGAAAAACAGCCCAGGAACCGACGGACATCAGATTTAACGGACAAAATCCGTGGAGCGGGAGTGTCCAAATGGAATATCTATACGATGTTGTAGGCAAACTTTAAAGCTAGATTTCTTACGTTCTGCATCTAATCTGATCCAGTCGGATCTGTATTGCACAGAAGAACCACTCTCTGTTACAGTCTGCAGATGTACAAAGGTGGTGGAGTACATACCCAACAAAAACCTACAGCTGTACATACAAATACATACATACGCCCACATAGAATATAGAATCGAATAGCCTTGATTTCTCACATATATGTTACAGAAGAGTGAAATTCTCCCTGCAGCACAGAGGGTTAAGGGCCTTGCTCAAGCACCCAAGGGTGGCAGGGTGGCGATACCGGGGCTCGAACCCCCGACCTTCCGATCGCTAACCCAGCGCATTAAACCGCTGAGCTACACCCCTCCCTCTACCTCATGCATCCTTTTTCTTCCACTTCACAATGATGCGATACTTCGTGATGGTCAGTGACATAAAATCCCAATCAAATACATTTCACTTTGTAGTTAGAACATGACAAATGGTGAGGCCTGTTTATCAGACTCTTGATCTCTTTACCAGTCCGCTGCTTCAGTCTGGTCTTATCTCTGGAGCTTTGCCCTGATGAAAGCATCCACACCCTGAGCGATTCGTCCCACAAACCAGGCCTAATGACCTGCATACGTTAATGTGCGCAACACACACACACACACACACACACACACTCACACTCATCTTTCTCCGATTCTCATTTAGCCAGACTAGCACTGGGAATTGATTGTTTACTCCAAGTCACTCGTAAACAGACTGGAAGACGATTTCTATATACACAAAAAGTTTAAAACCTCCGTTAAAAGGGGAAAAATGAGTGAAATCTTAATAAATACATTAGCAACAGAGACAGTGAAGTACAGACGGTTCTAATGAAGGTGCACGTCCTTCCAATTCTGCTCCGAAGAAAACAGCAGCAGGTGACACTGCGGCATCTGTTACACAGCCTTATAAACAAACACCAGGTTGCTGCTGGGCTTTACGTCGAATAACCTTTTGCTTAACAGCCCCTTTTAATAACACCCAACCTTCGCCGTAAAAAGTGCAATTCATTTTTCTTCTTATTTTTCATAGCAGGGTGCTGTTTACACGGTCAAATGTAAGACTTAAGCTGTTTTTAAGACCATTATGAATTAAACTGAAGATGTATCACTAAACTTCACCATAGCTGGGGGAAAAAAAATCGGTGTGGGACAAACCAAAAGAGATTCGTGTCAATAACAGAAAGCTGATTGGCTGTTGCATGATGGTCAGCGAATCATAATTAGCATTTCGATGAGCATTGTAGAATAGAATAGCTTTTATTTGTCACATATACATTACAGCACAGTGACATTGTTTCTTAGCATATCCCAGATTGTTGTTGGTAGCTGGGGTCAGAGCGCAGGGTCAGCCATGATACGGCGCCCCCTGGAGCACAGACGGTTTAAGGGTTTTGCTCAATGACCCAAGGACGGCAGTTTGGCCATACCGGAACCCAAACCCGGATCTTCGGATCAGCAGCCCAGCGCCTTAGACCACTGAGCTAACCATCCCCCATTAGGGGCAGCATGGAAAATGATTTAAGACGTAGAACAGTGAAATAAATACTTTTACAGTTAAAATTCAGATTTATTAATAAAGTCTATTAATTTTAGACTTTTAAAGACCCTGCAGAAACTCTGTTCTGCACATCAAGGGTGTTGATTAATCTTCTTTGAAATCCTAACAGCTCGGAGCTTATTGCACTCCGACCATGCCAAATGATCATGACGAAACTGCGTCTTTGTGTACAGCGACATCATCATGCAGGAACAGCTTCTGGGCCTTGTATTGTACAGTGGAACACTACAGAATACAAAGGCATTGTAGAAGTGCGTCCCCCTTCATGGCAGTGGTCTATGGAACGACCACCTATGAGTGTAAAAGGTCGGAGCTTGGCCATGTAACGTACGCGGTCTATATGTGATGCGTCACATAATCTAAAGGTTCATAATACATATGGAAAGCCATCATTGTTCATACCATAAAGGCCTCTGTAAGAACACGTTTATAGAAATGTCCGGAGTGAACAGATTGTACTTGCCATGGTTTCTGCCAAAGAAAAGCTTCAAGGAGATTTTTAACTTTGAGAAAAGAGGGGGGAAAACTATTTATAACATAACAGGAGGAAATTGGTTTGTGACCAGATGAAAATCAATAGGTAATCATTGGCAGATTGTTGTGGTATAAGAAGAATAAAAGCGTTTACAGAGCACTTAGTGTCCATCTGCTGGTCTGTGTTCTCGCTGCAGTACAGGTCCCGACATAACCGCCGCCAATCGCACAGGATACTTTGTGCCGGATTATATGTCTAATGGCTTTAAATTAGGGCTGTCAAAGCTAACGCGTTATTAGCGCGTCACAATGCGAGTGATCTGATCCTTCACTCTGTGTTGTGTTGGCGAATAAACGGACAACAAATAATAAAAAAGAACAAATGAGTAAAGACACTCAAATTCCCTGAAAATTACGCCTACTAGCTACGCATTCACAACAGCTATGAGCTACTCACTATATATTACCGTATGTAACCTTATCCAAACGCGTTACATTCACAAATCCGGATTACGGAAAGCGCATTTTTCGTTTGTTCGATTCGTATACATGTCGCCAGTACATAAGAAACAGAATTCTTAAAGGAGCCACGCACCATATTTTCCAATTGAAACAACCACTAAAAAAGTTGAACATTGAAATGAAGAAGAAATGAACATTGAAGGAATAATTTCCATAGTGAAATAAATAATCTTTTACTAAAAGGAACGTTTTTGAGTTCATTTATTAAAAGTATTCATTTATGGTACATTGACATCATGCGGTTAATCGCGAGCTAACTCATGGCAATTGTGCGATTAATCGCAATCACATATTTGAATGGTTTGACAGCCCTACTTTAAATACACACGTTCATTGGACAAAGACGAAATGAAGGCCTTCTAAAAGACGAGTCATTTAGCCAACAGGTTATAAAGTGAATGTGACTTCTTCGAGATCGATTTCCTCCCGCGGGCTATAATAATAAACAGACCGTTTGTCCGTAATCGAGTCCAAACTATCACTTACTCTATATTAATTTCCTGTATATAGCACTGCCGTATAAAAGCCATTTCGCATGAACAAGACTGTAGTTATAGTGAATATCAGCACAGATGTGGTTAGCTACAGCACAAATCACAGCCGTGCCAATATTCAATAAAAGCGCTCTATTGCTCGCGCGATATTGCTTAAATAATCAACTCTGCGCTGGTAATGGCCCTCTACTTCAAATCTCACCACACTTGCATTGATTATTTTCCCGCAACAGTAGGCCCCGTTGTGATTTATTCCCTGTGTATAGAGTACAGGCCTAGTGTAAAGTCCCTGGGTATCGCGGCTAGCGCAGATGAGAGCTTGAGGCTTAATGTCCTCGTGTCGACATTGGAACAGAATTAACCCCCCCCCCCCCCCAGGCTAGGAGGAATAGTGAACAGTGTCGGTGATGTTGAGATTCTATGTACAGAAACAGTAAACAGTAAAGAGCAGTGTTAAGCTTTGACTTCCACAACGCTCAAGTGTTAGCAATTTGAGTGTCAGCAAATACAGTATAAAAAAACAACAACAACTAAGCAGTCAAGCAAAACATAAAAAGATTTCACAAGTTTTAACGTGTTACCTGAGTGCGGAGAATTTCCCCTTTGGTCAGCTGCATGTCGCCTGTCAGCTCTTTGACAGCGATGCCCAGTGGCTCCAAGCGCTTACTGAAGTAATTAGTCATCTCAGCAGCCAAAGCCTTCATTGGAGCTACGTATACTATCTATAGATACAAGCAGAAGGGAGGAAAAAAAAAAGACAGTAGTATGATAAATGAGTGAACATCATGGTATCATTTGTTCCTTGGCAACCGGCACAATACAACACTTTAGTGCAATATGAAGTAGAGCAACAAGACTGGAGACGTTAAATGGTGATGTATGAAGAAGGCCCATCCTTAATCCTGGTATAATGGTATAAGGAATTAAAAGAAATGCATCTAAAGAAAGCACGCCATTGTGAACAATATACTGTACAACAAACAGTAAAAAAAAATTAATTAATTATATATATATATATATATATATATATATATATATATATAATATATATAATAATATCCAAACTTGTTCTTTTTCATGGATAAGAGTACCAGATATATATCAAATAATGTCACAGAGACGTGTGTCTTCTTGTCACTACAAATTCCATACACCTGACTTTTTCAGCCATAAGTGGTACTTCAAGACATCTTTGATTCAGTAGCATTACATTTCGCCGTCATTTAAACTCAGACACTCAAACCTAGGTTGGAAGGGAAGCTTGTTAGAAAGCTCCGGCTTCAACCATACTGTACTGCAACCCGGGCCTCCTCAACCTACACCGGTACCTGACTGTACTAAAGTCTGTGTGGCTGAACGAGCACAAATCTTCACAACCACAATCTGTTGGAACATTGTACCTAAAGCGTGAACAGCTAATATAAAGCATAGACAATGGTACGGTCAGGTGTACACAAGCTTATGTCCACATATCCATAACTACTACTACTACTCAACTAAAATGCAAATCTAAACAGAATATACAGTTCATTTCATAGACTGGTCATGTAATAAATGATAATAATAATAATAATAATAATAATAATAATAAGATTTATTATTGTTGTTGTTATTATTATTATTATATAATAATATTCATACATTTATATCCGTCATTGTATACATATTGCCTTGCATATATCTTATACTAAAGATTTCACATAAACATATAATATACGTATTATAATATTATATTATAATACACATGTATATTACATATATGGGAGATGGTAGCTTAGTGGTTAAGGACTCTGGTCTGTAAGATCGCAGGTTCAAATCCCGCCACCAGCACCACCAAGCTGCCAATAGTGGGCCCTTGAGCAAGGCCCTTAACCCTCAACTGCTCAGTTGTAAATCGCCTTGGATAAGGGTGTCTGCCAAATGCCGTCAACATAAATGTAAATATATAAACAAACATATAATAGTTCAAGGTCAAGTTGCATCAATGCCACCACATGTCCAAGACATATGGATGAATCAAAATATTCTCTCTCAATTGCTCCTTTTTTTTTTTTTACTATTTTTTTTATCTATCTTTCTCTATAGCATCTATCTATATCTATATATAGTATCTCTCAAATGCCTCATGTACAACTAATTCTCTTTTTTTAGAATGGTATTTATCAATGTCTACTCTCCACAAGATTACGTCCCCGCACGGTGCTCCCATAAGAGAACACGAGGCGGCGTTACTTATCCTGAGCGCTATTATGAGCAACTTTATACCTTAAACTGGTCTTTGCGGATGACGCCTCCTGGCTGTAGGTGCTGGCGGATCTCGTGCAGAACCGTGAGCATGGCGATGTTGGTCTTGCCCGCTCCGGTGGGAGCACAGATCAGCATGTTCTCATTGGTGTTGTAGGCCGTTTCAAAAACAATCGACTGGATCCTGTTTAGCCGCTTCATACCTTTAAACACCAGCTGGCCGATCTGCGAGAGAGCGGAGAGATATAGATATACATAAACCGTATAGGGAGAGCGGACAAACAATCTGAACAATAAAATATGATATGATAACACCAGTGCAAGTTTGAGGAGAATATGATATGATCTGATATTCATACAATTTAATAGAATAGATCTTCATAACTTAATTTGGAAAGCTAATCTTTTTTGGTTAAAAAAATTTAAAAAAAGGATATACTTATTAAATTCATTTCACAGATGAGAGATTTGCTCAGAAGGATTTCTGGTGGGGGGTAAAGAAAAAAAAAAAGCTTCGGTAGACGGCGAATTATTTAACCGAAGAAACGTCGTGTTAAGAAAATGCGATATTCCTCGATTGGGAAGGTTTTGGAATCCATTCGCAGCTACTTGTCAAAAAAAAAAAGGTGTGACATGCGATTGTTGCCTCGAGTGTGAATAATCTCTTTACACAGTAGCATATTGCAAGCGGCCGTCTGCTTTCAATTCTACTAATCTAACTAATAAAGTGCAGGATCACCTCATATTTATACACAAAGCATGGAGGGGAAGCCAAAAATAAAAAAATGTAAAAAATAAATAAATAAATAATTTAATTAAACACAGTCCAACTGCCAAAAACTTTCTGCCCTTAAGGCAACAGGCTTTATACACCCCGCATGAGACTCTGGCCAGGCAGCATTTTTTTCCCCCCTCCCTTAATTTAGAAGATGATTAAGAATTTTGAATAGTTAACACGTGGGGCATGGTGGCGTAGTGGTTAGCACGTTCGCCTCACACCGCCAGGATCCAGGTTCGATTCCCGTCTCGGTCATGTGTGTGTGGAGTTTGCATGTTCTCCCCGTGCCTCAGGGGGTTTTTCTCCTTTCTTTCCCGGGTTCTCCGGTTTCCTCCCCTCCCGGTCCAAAAACATGCACGGTAGGTTGATTGGCACCTTGGAAAATTGTCACCTAGTGTATGAATGTGTGTGTGTGTGTGCCCTGTGATGGGTTGGCATTCCATACAGGGTGTATCCTGCCTTAATGCCCATAGATGCCTGAGATAGGCACAGGCTCCCCGTGACCCGATGGAAGATCGGATAAAGTGGTAAAAGATGAATGAATGAATAGTTAACACTTTTCTGACAGGCGGGATGGAAAATGTGGAAACGAGTTTACAAACTACAGCAACTAATACAACATGGCATACAAACTGTTTATGAAAAAATAAAAATAAACAAAAAAAAAATGAACCTAGCAGGTCGGCAATTAAACCTCAAGCACGCAAGCAGTCAGCGTGTAAGCGCTTTCTGACAGCGAGGACAAATCAGTTACAGATGGCTGCACGACAAAATAAATATTCATTCCTAGCAGGAGGAAATCCACATGGACACAATCCTAAACATGAGGTCAAACCTAGGACCCTGAAGCCGTAAGTCGGCAAAGTCGACGTGCCGCTGTAATAAACACTCTTAGCGGTGATTAGGATTAGCGTTTGAAGGACACGTTGCGGCTTCCTCATAGACCGAGGGGTTCGACCAATTAAACTGACAAACAACAGAAATTCTGTAGCGTCTGAAACTTCTCCAAATCTTAAACTTATTTATTCCACACCAGCTGGAGGGCAGCTACACGTGCGAGACGCATATGGCGAGAGGGGGGGAAAGCAACAGGCCAAGATCAACAGCGGCCAAAAAGCGAGTGCTGCACCACCAAGTCCAAAGCCAATTAGACTTCTATCTGGATCGTATTGGCAGAGCGCGAGCACTCTCCACTTCTTTTTTTTTTCGCTGCCGGCGTCGTCCCCCGGTCTTGAAGCGCAAACAAATCTTCCGAACGAGAAAACAACCTAGGCTCGCTGTCCAACACGAGTGCACGCCAAAAAGCAACACGGGTATAACGCCTGCAATATGTCCACGCCTCGTGCCGGACCAATTAAACTCCAGCTGGTGTTTTCTCTTTGTGCTGCTTGCGAACGTTCACGGCGCTGCACTAAACGGCTGAGGGTCAAAATGTCATCCGAGTCTGTAGAGGAGGAGGAGGGGTCGGCCCTGAGTGGTGTCGGGACCTGCCAATCAAACACCATCTACGCTGCCCATGACAAAAAAAAAAAAAAAACAGCCTTTAATCTCACAATAAGTATGAAATGATAAAAAAAAGGAGGAAGATTTAAGCCACTGCTGAGAGGAGATTTTTTTTTTCCACTATGTTCTGTTCCTTAGAGTAAGAAGTATGCCGAGACCAACAGTGACCCAGAGCAATAACATTTGTAATTAATAACTCATCATTCCAACAGCCAAACCGCAGGGACCTGTCTGTGCTGTCTCCTAGTGAAACTACAGAGACAAACCTGCGAGACGAGAAGAACATAGATATGATAGGAGACACAAGGACATCGGATTTCTTCTTATGTGTGTATATATATATATATATATATATATATATATATATATATATATATATATATATATATATATATACGAAAAACAACTGCGTAAACTAGTAGCATTTACACCGAAAAAATTCCCTTATTCTTGCTCTCTTTTTCTTTCATCCTCTTTCGCACAGCTGGTCAGGAACGCCTACGGCTCAGGAGGCACTGTCATTTATTTAAGAATTCATTAAAAATATGTCATTGCTCTTCTCTTTCCCTCGTTTCAGTCCAATGCTCATAAAATAGGAAGAAATACTGAAATGTCTCCGTCTCCCCACCATCTCTCTCTCTCTCTCTCTCTCTCTCTCTCTCTCTCTCTCTCTCTCTCTCTCTCTGGTGCTGCCAGAAAGGCAAAAAAAGGGTTATTAATGCATCAAAGAGCAACAATATTAGTGTCCACTTATTCCAGGAAATCTGGAGACACTTGTGAGGTGAGTAAATGAGGGAACGGGGTAGACGAGCTGGGCCGCTGAGGGTCAGTCTTAATGTAGAACGCTTCGACATGAGGGAAAGGTTTTTTTCATCCAGACAAGCCAGAGCAAATGAATTGGTTTAACAGTCAATACTTGGTTTAACAGTCAAGCACCTACTCATAATCACCTACAGCAGGTTGAAAACACGGGGGGGGCTGGGGCTGGGGGGGGGGGGGGGGAAGGGGGGGGGGGGGGGGGGGGGGGGGGGGGGGGGGGGGGGGGGGGGGGGGGGGGGGGGGGGAGTCCTTATGTACGCAACCTGACATGTTTACGTGATTTGTGCTGTTCTTACATAATGCATCGGATTTAAATATTAAAGATGTCCATTATTATAGCTTTAATTAATCAGTATACTATTATAATTGTATAAGGGAGATAGTAGAATAAAAGAAATGCACACACATTTTTAAACTGTGCATTATCATAAGAGTATCATAAAAATACCAGAAAATATCGAATTACAGTATGTTTTTATTATTATTTTTTTTTTAAATATTCGCACGCCCCTAATTTACAGTATGTAAAAGTGCACTCACTAATGCGAAGGACGTGAAACAAATCATACATAAATGCTCTACGTCAAGTTGTATTTATTTCCGTTACTAAAATACTGCGCTTATATAAATTGCCTGTGTGTGGCAGTGGCTGAGATGCATTAGAGGAGGAAGTTGCAGAAGTCTAGTGGGCGGAGTTTAAACAGATGGTTCGATGAGCTGGAATAGGTCCGTCTCCACCTCAAAGAGGAGGATTCATTGGAATTTAACACTCCATCCACTTAGGAGGCAGATCTATGTTGTTTAGATGTGTTTATTTTTAGCTCTCTTAGGGCTAGGATATATTTACATCTCATTGTCCTTTTACACGCAAGTATAAAGAGAACCGATAAAGAACCTTTTTATTTTGGTTGAGCCTATGGAATCATTGGAAACTAATAAAAGACGGATATAATTCCAATCCGGGGAGAACTAGTTCCTGTCCTCTTTGAGACTTCCACTATACATCCAACAATTATTTTTGTACAGGGGGAGGTGCTGGAAGCGGTTATAAATATTCAGTGCTGAATATGACGCTCCCATCGTCTCGCTTGCACTTCCTGCGCAGCGTCGCGTCGCCGCCCCGACCAAACAGCTGCGCTCATTTTAACAGCCCACTTCGTTTTTGATTTATCGACTTCGTCTGTTCGAAACAAAGCTTTCGAGGTCCTCGTACTCCTTAAACATGCAAATGCATGCAAATGTATGCATGCCCTAAATGTTCACCTTGAGGTAATGCAAGCATGTTGTAAATACCGACTTGCCACTGGTGAAGAATTTCCATAGAGGAAGTTCAGCGCTGCATTATGTCATGATCTCAAAAAAAAAAAAAAAAAAAAAAAAGAAAGAAAATGTTTCATATTCTGCTTTCCCCTCCTCTCAGCTGTCTTCCAAAACACATCTGTATTAGCATGGTAAAATATGCACACTTTCCCTCACAATAAAGACAAACCGCTGCAGGAGTAATGATCTATAACATACAGAAAGTCCATTTTCCTTTCATATATGCTCTGCCTGTTGTGTAAGAAGGCTGTTCCAAACCAGGTGAAAACCTTCCCACGAAGACACACATCTCCGTCCACAGAATAAACCACAGTAGGTTTGCACCAGAGGCGATCTCGGTGCTCAACAGGTATTGGATCGGTTGCCCTTGGATGCGGCTCATGTCTTCAAGCCTCATTTGTTTACCCCTTAACGTAAAGGATAACGAATATCAGTATTCACTCAAGCACAATAACACAGAACTACACCGTACTAGCACCAGAACTACGTGGGCTAAAAACACTCGCACCCTTATATCCTGAATTGAATTGCTATTATAATAATAATCACTTCCCTCTCCCGCCGGGAAGACATTTTGGTGATGAGCCCTAAAGCATTCAGCATTCTATCTCATTCCAAAACTGTTCAATGAGTACAGATGTCCATTGTTTTCTTTTTTTGAAGCATGTCTTCATGGACCTTAATTTGCACATGGCCATATTGTTATGTTGGAACAGCTCGGAGTCAACAGTGAATGGAAACTGGAAGACTACAGAATGACATTCGATAACATTTCGCGTTACACACCTGCAGACACACACTACACACTCGGCTGTTCTGGATCTCTCACAGTCACTCTCTTAATAACACCCAGATGAGATAAGATAACCAGGGATAAATACACAGAAATCATCCATATAAATATTCATTTCTATCAAGCTGCTTTGAGACAACGGACATTGTGAAAAGCTCTATAATAATAAAAACGAACTGGAAGTGAATTCACACACCACCTGCATCAGCAGCCACCATGCACATCTCGACGTCATTACCGGTGTCAAAAGTCAACCACTGAAGGATGCATTTCTTTCTTAATTGACTGCTGAATTTCTGTTTCAATTCATTGGGACTGATTAGGACAGTAGAAAAGGTCATTTTGCATGTCCCCTTAATAACCACAAGCCTTTGTCTGGTCTGTGTCGAACAGCTTGTGTTTTTCGCCGCATCATGTTCACTAAACATGTGTTAGTCATGAGGCGATGCAACACTACACTAAATGAGTAAAAACAAAAACGGCTCCTTTAACACAAGTGAATAACTAAAAATAAAAATCGCATAAATATAAAAAAAAAATGCTCACGTTTACTGAAAAAGTTCGGTAATTCTGAGTGATCTATTCTTCTCACTAAGAGTGAACATATTCCCTGAATTGTAATTCATCTCAACTAATAAGCACTGACCCGGACAATGTAATAAAGTTTCTTTCTAGAAGAGTTCAGCTCTGAACTTTTGCTCGATGTTAAACATGAACAACCTTTTACTTCGACACTCAAAGCACAAACACTTTACACAGTTCAGAATCCAAGGCTAAAGACAAGTAAACAATTTATTTTTAATAAGAGAAATATATCTGTTTATTACTGGCGAGGGGGGGGGGGGTGTTTTTTAACCAGACAAACCAACCAAAGACTTCAATGTCCTTAATTCTTGTCTAACATTTATACTTCTTTCTCAGCCATTAGTACAGAATGTAAGTGCTACAGGATATATATATATATATATATATATATATATATATATATATATATATATATATATATATATATATATATATATATATATATATATATATATTATATAAGGAAGTGGGGATTATTCCCTTCCATGGATGATAGTTGGGCATCTTGCCAGAATTCCTCCATATCAGCTTTGGCAAAGCATCTCTTTATAGATCTGTCTTTGTCCAGGTTGTGTGCATAGATTTCCAGTGTCAACATTTCCATCGACTTTCTTCAGGTAACAAACAAGGTCTAGGCCTGTAAACTGATTCGGGTTTTTTGTCACACTACTACTGTTAGAAATACCACTAATTATTATACTGTATAAATGTCATTCTGATATCAGCTCATTGAGTACGGTTCTGAAATCAGTCACGGTTCTGTGAGTCACATGTGAATATAAGCACCTATCAGTGGCACTCGACAGAACACCTTCGACAGGGATGAAACCGTAATGACTGGACATTTGGTGCCACTCAATCGGGCATGAGTCAGGTTCTTCTCAAGGTTTATAATCTTATAAAAGCACAAAACTCATAGGCACAATTATATATACAGTAGTGTGCAAAAGTATTAGGCGGGTATGAAAAAAATACTGTAAAAGAATGCTTTCAAAAATGGAAGTGTTAATTATTCACTTTCATCAATGAATGAAATGCAGTGAATGAACAAAAGAGAAATGGAAATCATATCAATATTTGGTGTGATCACCTTTTGCAGCGATTCTTCTAGGTACATTTGCACACACAGTGTTATGAAGGAACTCGGCTGGTTGGTTGTTCCATCTTAAGAAGTAAACACAGAATCTTCTGTCCATGTAGACGTTCTCACATCCTTCTGTCTCTTCATGGAATCCCACACACACTCCATGATGTTGAGATCAGGGGGTCTGTGGGGGTCGTGACACCACTTCCACCACTTCTAGTTCTTCAAAAGTCAGTAACACCAAATATTGATTTGATTTCGATTTTTTGTTTTGTTCGCTCACATTGCATTTTGTAAATTGACAAAAATAAACAATCATTCTTTATATTTATTCTCTGTTTTCAGCACTTTTTCCCACACCTGCCTCAAACATTTGCACAGTACTGTACGTTTATGTTTTATAACCTACTTTCACAGCTGGTATCACCTCAGTATAGCTGTGTAAAGAGGAGGCATGAACCGAACTAATCCCCAGAGCTTTCATCAATATCTACTTTACATTAATATCCATCACATTTACAAGGTGCAAAAAAACAAACAAACAAACAAACAAAAAAAACAGACTCTAGCACTGAAGCAAAAGCTAGGAACATTCTAGCTCTGACCAGAAACACATTCGTGTGGAACAACATCCTACTTTTAATCCTTTAGCCTTATCAAAAACACACACGTGGACGTGCGCTAACTAGTAAATTAACCCTCGGTGCTATATCCTGGCCTGACAAATGACCACACTTGGCTAGCAATGGCATTGCACGGCGATCGTTTCGGTGACCCATATAAAGCGCACCTGTGTGTGTGCGTGTGTGTGTGTTTATGTGTGCATGTGTGTGTGTGTGTTAAAAAGATAACTTGGGGTTCCTTCCAGTCTTCTGTGAGTCCAACACAACTTGACAGTCTAATTAACAGTGTGGATGCTCAGCCATCGGGCCATATGTGCTTACTGGGGGAAGTGGGAATACACCATCAATACACCAGTGACTTAAAACACACTAATTGGACCCTCATAGAGGCTCGAAGAGATTTTACAAGAATTCTCAAATACCCCCATCTCCTCTGTCTTTTTCCTCTAATTACCCTGGTCTTATAACTGTGAACGAGAAGAACCTCTCTCTCTCTCTCTCTCTCTCCATACACACATATACACACACACACACAACTTGGATGCTTATCTTTACCAGTGTGCATATAGTGCAAACGTTTGTGTGAATTAGTGTAGAAAACAGAGAGCACCCTTTCATGTATAAGCGGCTGCTATATAATTAAATTTGGTAATAGAAAATGAAGAGATATAATTGTTGTCGTTTGCATGCTATCCTTTTAATTACTTTTTGGTTCCGTTTCATTCCATTCGAATTGACGACTTGATCAAGTTTTAATTGCCAGTTTTAGCAAACAGCTTATCTGCTTGCCTCGAGCCCACACAGCACAAAATGACCTGCTTGAGTGACACACACACACACGCACACACACACACAAACACACACAAACACACACAAACACACACACACAAGACATAGAAAAAGAATGCAAACTTGTGCATAATTTAAACTGACTCCTTTTTTTATTGAAACACAAACACAGACACGCGCACACACACACACACACACACACACACACACACGAACCCCGAGAAAAACATAGACCTCCGCAGCAGATGCGCCATATCTGACAAGCTGGGAGATGCAGATGCAGCAAACAGGAGGTCTATTCATTTCCCTTCGGCAGAACTGCAGGAAGCGAGGGAGAGAGGTAAAAAGCAGGGGGAAGAGAAGAGTAATTTATCACGCCATCGTCAGGCAATTGTCCAAGTGGAACCCGAATCCGAAACGCGAGCAGCGCAGAAGCCAACCAAGAAATGTCCATTAGCCTGCAATCCTCGTCGCTCACCTTCAAAATACAGTCCATGTTTTTAAGCAACAACAAAAACAACAACAACAACAACAACAAAACACCCCCCCTCCTGTATCTAAACTATTAATTAACAACCTGACTGTCGAGTAAATGGCTGAAAAACCCGAAGAGGCCAAATTTAGATCCAATGTGAACATTCACCTTTTCCCCTTAAAACGACAGCTGCCAAAACAGCAGCAGGCTGTAGTGTTCCTTTAAATTTAAATATGCATGAATGTTGATGGCATTTAGCTGCTTCTCACACACTTCTCACACACACACACACACACACACACACACACACACACACAACACAGGCGTACATGAATAAGAAACCAAAGGGAGTTTGAATTTCATTTCAAACTAAAGCCAGAAGTGAAACAATTAAGGACGGGGAGGGGAAGAAAAAAAAAAAAAAAACGAACTCAAGCACCCCGTGAAAGAAAAGCCAGTTTCAGAGCTGAAGCAGTCGCGTGTGACTTCAGCCGAGGTGGGCAATTAGGAAATGTGACCCGGTGAAGATTTAGAATGTGGAAAAACACCAAACATGAGCCCCATATTAGATTGTTCAAAAGCAGTTGTACATTTCAATGCACTTCTCGACAAGAAAAGACGAGGGATTTGGCCGAAGAGAAGCCACAAAAACAAACATCTCTCTAAATATTCAACTTCATTCTTTTCCTATTGAATCAACTTTTTGTTCCGCCCATTAACTCAAACAGCATTTAATACTTTCCTCACCACTTTTATTTTAATGACACAGTCATGTCCAGACTAAACAATTCATCAGTTTGGGTTTGAATCTGATATTAATGCTGTCTATAGTTAGATGTAGTATAGTTAGTGGTTATAGCATTGACCTTTAGACAAGAAGATGGAAATCCCACCACCAGAAAGCTGCCAGTAGTGGGCCCTTGAACAAGGCCCTTAACTCTCAGTTAAGTCGCTCTGGATAAGGGCGTCTGCCACATGCTGTAAATGTAGTTAAATATCCCATTCCATTTATAAATGTGAAATTGCAATATATTAAGGCAGGTGATTGTATTGAACCTATAACGACACACCATACAAATCACCATACAAATCACTGTAAAATATTATATGCTACGCTTGATACACCGGACGCTTTCACAAACTCCCCTTCACTTGAACTAGGAGTCCCGATCTGTGTCCTGGTATTCACACCAACATCTCTCCGAACAACACATACAGCCTGAACAGTTTGGTCTAATATGCAAGTACTATAAAACAACAACTTATCTGTTTATCTGCGTCTAAACAACAACAAAAAAAAGATTAAACAGAAGAAAAGATTTAATATCACGTAGGCGTTTTAATGCAAGAGGACAAACTGCTGCCAACACATCCTAAAAAGTATCCAGCAACAAAAACATGGGAAGAAGCTGCTCATTATTAAGTGTTTTCCTAGTTCTAGTTCTAGTCCTTTTTAAGTCTAATGAGGTTCGAGTTTAAGCATTCTTCGACAGTATACTGGCAGCCAAACAATGCACAGCTGGATAACCCTGAGCAACAGTAAATCAAAATACCTCTCATCTCACGAGGTATTTCTCTTTCTGGAGCAATCCATTCTCTCCACTGTAATGCTGATCTGCCCGATTTATTATTCTTTTTTTTTTTTACTTTCTGCAGCTTCCGATACCATTAATCTATGGCTTGCTTTGGAATTAGCGTAAAGCAGAAGGGGGGGGGGGGGGGGGGGGGGGGAGAAAAAGAAGGGGAAAAAATATTTAAAGATGCTATCATGCTATAGCTATCAGCAGAATATGGTGGATCAGATATCGGAATAAAAAGAAACAAACAACAACAAAAAAAAAAAGAAAGAATTTGATTTGATTGTGCAACAAAATCCATCTTGAATATCACACACTGCTGGTAGCGCAATGCAACGTATTACATCGTAAACTAAATCACAGGATAATAGCAGCCAAAGCGGCAGACTAATGGTGTCCTGGGGAAGATAGAAATGGTGTAAAAGATGTCGTCAAATCTGTTTTGGGATACTTTCAGCACAGTAACACTTAATCTCTGTAAAACATATGAGGCCAATAATATATAAATATAAATATATAAATAAATAAATAAATAAATAAATATAATATATATATATATATATATATATATATATATATATATATATATATATATAAAAAAGAGGGGCACGGTGGCTTAGTGGTTAGCACGTTCGGCTAACACCGCCAGGGTCCGGGTTCGATTCTGATCTCGGCCATGTGTGTGTGGAGTTTGCATGTTCTCCCCGTTGCCTCAGGGGTTTTTTTCTCTGGGATCTCCGGTTTCCTCCCGGTCCAAAAACATGCACGGTAGGTTTGATTGGCAGCCTTGGCAAAATTGTCCCTAGTGTATGAATGTGTGTTTGTGTGTGTAGTGTGTGTGTGCCCTGTGATGGGTTGGCATTCCATCCAGGGTGTATCCTGCCTTAATGCCCATAGACGCCTGAGATAGGCACAGACTCCCCGTGACCCGAGGGAAGATCGGATAAAGCGGTAGAAGAGAATGAATGAATGAATGATATGATATATATATATATATATATATATATATATATATATATATATATATATATATATATATATATATATATATATATACACAAGAGGGAGAGAGAGAGAGAGAGAGATGGAGAGAGCGAGAGAGAGAGAACTGTGGGTTGCTATCAGAAAACAAGCCATAGTGGACGTTAAGGTCACTGTACTCATCCTCCAATGACCCAAGCTCTCTTTTCTGTTCTTGCTCCTATGAATAAGTGGATCAGACTTGTTTACTCCACATATGGATGACTAGTTAGTATTAGACCAGGAGTGTCACTCGTTGTCACTGTGGGCCACATCATCATTATGATTATCCTCGAAGGGCCAGTTGTATCTATAAGACAGTATATAGGTTTTGATGAGCGACACCGCATCATAACACAAAACACATAGCGTTTTTTATCCTTGAAGCACAAACATGTATTCGCTTTCCCATTTTTTTTTTTTTTTGGAAGTGCCAAAAAAGCAGAACTGCCTTATTTTAAGACAATCTTACACCATTTAAGCTCTTGCAGGCGACATAAAATGACAGTCGGCCGTGAGTTTGGCACGTGTATTAGTCCTTTCAAAAGTATTTCAGTACGCTGGCATTGACTGCACTAATCATGATTTAATTCCGAGTTGGTTCACATACGTCTCATTAACATAGACTACTGAGTGATGGTGCGGGGAAATCGTTCGCTGCATCACCAGGAGATCGCGGAAATCGAAACCTGATCAGCCTTAGCAGAAGGAGTAAAATTGTCCATAGTGTCGGTTTGGGAGAAAGGAATACTCTCTACTGTCAATCACAGAGACACATGGCAAACCTCTGCCTGGGAACAAATGCATGCTAGTTTTCACCGTTTGTGTTGCGCTACTACTATATGTTGTGGGGAAGCAGTGCAAAACGATTTTTGTTTGTGTTAACGCTCTCCCGGAGCTGGTGTTTGATAGTGGAGAGGGTGCAAATTGGTGACCAAATTGGGAAATATACTTATAAAATAAAGAAAGAAAGAAGTCATATAATTAGACTATGTGTCAAATGTCATTATGCACCTATTAAACAGAGGTAATAGGGTGGTCTTTGTTCATGATGGCTCGAACCAGACATTGTATAATGCCTTTTAAAATGGTTTATTAACGTGTCCCACTATGTCAATGTTAAAAACAGAAGATTTCACTAAAGAATGACACTAATGCCCATTAGGGTGGTTACGATGCCACTGAGTCCCCCCCAATACCCTTGAATTAACTTCACTCTGGTTAAGGGCATCTTCTAAATGCTGTATATGTAAATGTACATGTACAAATGTACATGGCACATCATTTTTTTTATCCACATTTCTCTTGTTACAGATTTATCCACACAATGACCTACAATCATACGCAAAACAAAAACAAACATTTCCCAATCCAGTACTGACACACTGCATTCAAATGCCTATTGAGACTCTTGGCTAAAGCACTCCAAATTATGCACAGGTGCTTTGTGTTGGCTTTGATTATCTTGAGATGTCTCTGGCCTGGAGTTCAGCTGTGGCAAATTCAATTGATTGGACATGATTTAGAAAGGTGTGTGTGTGTGTGTGTGTGTGTGTGTGTGTGTGTGTGTGTGTGTGTGTAAGGTCCCACGATTCACACTGCATGCCAGATCCCAAAAATGCACCATGAAGTCCAAGGAAGTCTCCGTAGGCATCTGTGAGAAAATTGTGCTGAGACAGATCTAGGCTAGTGTATAAAACCAGAGATGTGAATGTTTCCACGAGCACAGCTGCCTCTGTTCAGGGTGTGTATAGGGAGGGATAGGGGTCTCGGTGGGTATGAGAAGGAAATCCAGTGGTCACTCTCACAGAAATCCTCTACAAGGTGGTGTGAACTTGATATAAGGTCATTCATTTAGATACTCCATCATCCAGCCTTTTACGATAATGTGGATAAGACGAGCGCCACTCAGGAGTACAAAGTCACACTTGAAGGATTCTGAAAGAATGAGTCACGTCCTGATGAGACAAAAATGACTTCTTTGGGCGGAACTCCAAATCTTATGTCTGGCAAAACCAGGTACTGCTGATCAACCCTTCCTAAGGTCAAATGGGGTGATGCACACACGGAGCATCTCAGTAGGGACCTAAATGACTTCATGAGTGGAGGCAAATATAGAGGGGGGGGGGGGGGGGGGGGGGGGGGTGGGGGGGGGTGGGGGGGGGGGGGGGGGGGGGGGGTCCTTCAACATCATCTGCCAAGATCACAGCCTTGATAGCAATGGGGCAACATTTTCGACTTCCAGCATTGTACCAAACCACAGCATACAGCTTACACACAGAGAGACGCAGCACAATCTCAGACTTCCACATCTTACAAAACATATGTGGTGTGGTCTTAAGATGCCTCTTCGTTTAATTAAACTGAGCCTGAGAGGATTTGTCTAGAAACATGGGAGGAGGGGAATAAAGAAATAAAGAAAAAACGTTGTCTCAATAGCAAAATACGCTTCATAAAAATATTCTCCAACAATCTCTGCTGCCGACTAAATAACACGTATAGCAAAGTTAAAGCGAACATCTAGCCGATGGGGATAGAGATGAAAGCTGGTGGTGTAATACAAGCGAACACAACGTTTCAGAAAGATTCTAAAAGAAAAAAAAAAACAACAATAACAACAACAAAAACAATCATCCTGTGGTTAACAAAAAAAGTTCTTCAAAATCTGCTTTACCAAGATAATTAAGGTGGAACATCTTAAACTCTAAAGTTTTAAAGAGATGTTCAAATGTGTTTTTTTTCTTCTTTTTTTGGACCTTGAAACTAAATCAAAGGAAAAGCTGATAGGTGAACGATAACACCTTCCACCCAGTAGTATATTTATATACCTATGTGATCTGTGTTTGTTTATTCTTGTGCCAGATTAACATGCTATTCTTATATTCTTTTTACACCTGCCTGGCATTTCCGAATAAATCTCACAAATGTGTACGCACAAAAAAAAAAAAGTGGTGTGTGTATGTGTATGTGTGTCTGTGTGTGTGTGTGTGTGTCTGTGTGTGGGGATGGGGGGGATTAGAAAAGGTAATCAAGCAGGATTAATTATGGATGTGTTTTTGCTTGGATGCCTGGCGCCAACAACAGCCTACACACTGTGAAGTGGAAATCTGTAGGTAGCGTGTAGTCTCTTCTTCGTGCTAGGTTCATCGTAAGTCCTGTAACTGATTCAAGACCAGTACAAGCCTTTTAAAGCAGATCTCTATATTTGTGGGTTGTCGAAAGGAACGGGGCTGGACTCGGAGAGAGCTCTTTGTCAGCGTCTTTTACAGTAAAATGAGCGTATAGTTTGAGTTAATGACTCTTGTTACTGATACAAAGGAAAGGCAGTGAACGCTCTGGACGCGCAGGGTTTTAAATAACATCGACTCGTTTACAACATTTATACGCGCTTCTGCAAATGCATTAAGGTCATTAAACTTCATTAGGGCAGGCAGAGGCCGTACAGCCTGGAGCGGAGCAGACTGCCTCTGTCCATGGTGCTGAAGCAAATCATCATTTATAGCCCGCAAATGTCACATATGGTGTTGCGTGTATTCATATCTACACAGCGATTTAAACCGAGCAACGGTGAGACTGGCGTACGGTGCTATTCAACATTTGTTTGTCAAAAGAGAAATATCAGAGCAAACTTTGCCAATATGAGGGGGAAAAAAAACAACAACAAAAAAAAATCACCACATTTATGCACAAAAAGGACTTTCCCTTATATATGCGATTCCCTATATAAAACTGCTAAACCACAAAGTGTATGGAGAATTCTCTGTCTGTCCTTGGAGGAGCTCTTTCACATATTTATTCACCAAAATTAAGAAGGCTTTTAGTGGTGTGATGAGGGGATGGTAGTCTATGTGATTCATTAGTTAAAAAGGGTCTCTAATAAATTCTCCACTTTTAATGTTCCAGCGAGCTATTAAAGGCACGCCTAGCCGCCGTGTCCCTGTTGCCCATTATAGCTTTCAATAAATGACAATCATGCCGCGCTTAAAAAGAACAACAGAGAGGCTTCTCCGGTCTGCCTTTGGAAAGCCTCTAATAGCATGTAAAGACTTATTAGCTGCTCCGCCGTGACACTTTATAAGAACAAGGCACTTTGTTTCAGAGTTGCAGGAGCTTTGCTAAATGAACGGAGCTGCGGCTCCTCTTCTGTTAATTTGCACAACTCAGCTTAAGGGCCTCCGTATCAATCTTCATCAAGCCCAAAGAGGAGAGCAAATCTTCTTAAGCTGCAGGCAAATACATCAGCGCAAAGATAAAGCTTCTGAAAAGCAGATGTATACAGTGTTAAAACCTAAGCAAAAATCTAGTTTCAGGCATGATTTGTC
Source organism: Kryptopterus vitreolus (assembly GCA_030449085.1). Classification (NCBI taxonomy): domain Eukaryota; kingdom Metazoa; phylum Chordata; class Actinopteri; order Siluriformes; family Siluridae; genus Kryptopterus; species Kryptopterus vitreolus. The sequence continues at coordinate 555,658 of JACRUU010000031.1, forward strand.
TCTTTCCCACTCCGCTGGAAACGACTTCCGTATCACCAAGTTCAGGGCCACGGGCGTAGTTTGCACTCTGCAGTTGCAGCAACAAAAGCTGAATATGCATGTTCGTATGCCAACACTACTTCTATTTTATCCTTCATTCAGAGCAAATGGGAATCTTCCGGATCCGGCTTGCTTTCTGTGTTCGGACTGGATTTGAAGTGTCGAAATCATTTAGAACACATCCAGTGAAAAGGCGCCACACTTTCAGCATGGAAAACGTCTTCAAAAACCTTATGACAACACACTTGTGTTAAAACACATCCTCTGTTCCTGTATACAGAAACACCACAAACAGACAGACAGAATTCCCCACGGGCTTGGATTTTCCGAAGAGGCGACGTCGTGACATGTCGGCATTATCAAGTCAAGTGGCTTTTATTGTCATTTCAACTATATAGCGCTGCCGCAAGTACACACTGAAATGAGGCAACGTTTCTCCAGAACACAACAAACACAATGCTGAGGACGAGGCTAAGTTTGTCCTAGCCACATAAAGTGCATTGTGTGCAACCTGGTGCAAACGGCGCAAAACAAAACAGACAACATGAGAGAGTTCAGGACAAACACACAGACACAAAATAACAGCAACAACCCAATAGCCTATAAATATATATATATATATATATATATATATATATATATATATATATATATATATATATATATATATATATATATAGATAGATAGATAGATATAGATAGATAGATAGATAGATAGATAGATCGATAGATAGATAGATAGATAGATAGATAGATAGATATAGATAGACTATAGTTATGTACAGAGCAATGTTCAAGTGGGAAAAAACTATATTACAAATAATAATAATAATAATAATAATAATAATAACATCTACTGGTCACAGGTCTTGACGTGTCTTGCAGGAGAAACAGCAACAGCGATTTTGGGTTTCCGCGGTGTCCAACATTTGCATATTTATGAATGGAAGTCGATGGAGAAAAACTAGTGTTACCATCCCATAAGAACGGTCCAATCTAAATCCAACATGCATTTCACTACTATTGCTCTCAAACATGAGTCGCAGATCATATACATAGAAATCAATGCAGAGTAAAAATGTAAAATGACTTCTAACAAGCACAAAAACCGTTCCTCTCCCACACAAAACAAAAACAGCAACATTATATATATATATATTCTATATATATATATATATATATATATATATATATATATATATATATATATATATATAATGTTGCTGTTTTGTTTTGTGTGTTTGTCCTGCACTACCTCTTTTTGTCTGTTTTACAACGTTGCTAGGACAACTTAGTCTAGTCCTCAGCTCTGCTGTTCTGTTTGTTTGTTTTGTGTGTTTGTCCTGCACTACCTCTTTTTGTCTGTTTTACAACGTTGCTAGGACAACTTAGTCTAGTCCTCAGCTCTGTGTTCTGTTGCTTTATGTTGTGTGAGGAAAATATGTTGCTTTATGTATATAGTCGGAATGACAATATTAGCTTCCTGCCTTGACAAAGCAAACTGACCACATGTTTCGTTGGTCGTCCTCACTGTTTCTCCTAAACATGTGCAAATTTGCACTCGGCTGTCTGTTTGATAGCGAGTGTGACCTCCTAAATGCCACATCTAGAAGCGTTTGCTTGCTCCTACAGGTTAGTGTTTAACGTTCACGAGGGGAATTCTCGGCTTTCATGGCTGAGGCGCCGTTTTGAATGCAGATCGTATCTGACAGGCTGTGTGGTGACCTGTGTCTTTCCTCTGTCTGATATAAACATATGCACCTGAGCCTCCACCAGCAAACAGCGCCAATACAATAGGCATGGAAAAGGCGTGACTAATTAGTACAAAACTTTCACAGACCATTGCGTCACACCCTGCGAGCCTCCGAATTGGGTCCGGTAACAAACCCGCCTGTCACTTAGATTAGGCGCGGAAAGTGGGAAGGGAGAGAAAACGCGCCGTGTGTAAGGTCATCGCCCACCGATGCACAGAGGAGGTCGGGACTCTGTAGTATGCGGCTTCCTGTAAGCTTTTAAGACTCCTGAACCGGCCCGATGATCTAAAGTACAGGTTGACCTAACAGAGTTCCATTTGGAGCGAACATTTTTTTCACTAGCACCACTCCAATTATACATTCCGCTCTCAGCCTCCCACTCCTCTGACAAACGTGTGTAAAATCCGGCATTATCTCGAAACGCTAGCGTGTGCAGGAACCACGACGCTTAGCCTCAGATACTCATTTTTGAACAATTTTCCACTGACTTATATATTTATTTATAGTGGCAGGCAAAGGGGGAAAAAAACAGAAAAAAGAAAAAGAAAGATGCAGTAAAGGGACGTAACCAAAAGCACATACACTATTCACATTTGAACAGTGTCCTAAACTGAAGCACACGTGATTAGAGAGATAAGGATGCTTGCCAGGAAAAGTTCACTGAGCATCTCAGTGGGACTCGAGATCCTGCTGGATGCAATCAACGAAACTTTCATGCGGATTTTAATAAAGGTTTGTGCAATTAATTTTTATTAAAAAGGTTGCATCAGTCGTTTGACCTAAACACTGCTTTACTGAGCACCAAATACAGATCTGCTTTATTTCTCAAGTCCATATGGACATATACATGAGCCAAAAAATAACACAAAGTACTTTATGTTTTTCATAAACATTGGCCAACACTATTAATAGATCATTTTGCTGGTAAATCACACGGGTATTATAATCAAATAGCATTATTAGATCTAGATTCTGACAGTATGATCCAGAGGCATTTTCAATCCTTCTTTTATATTAGACGTCCAAAAGTTTACAGACACAACATATATGTTTGTTTGTGTTTTATCCCAGTCCAGGTTTAATCCCCCTTGGCTATTATAACCTCCACTCCTTTTCCTCTACTAGAATATTTTCGACTGGATTTTGCAGTGGGGATTTGCTCATTCAGCCACATGAGCATTAGTCAGGTACTGATTTCAGGCAAGGAGATCTGGTCAGCATTCATTCCAGTTCATCCCAAATGGGCTCATTCGGGTTGAGGTCAGGGGATTTGTGCAGGGCTCTTGAGTTCTTCTCAAGTCATGCTTGCACAGACCTCCCAATGTGCACAGGGAAATTCACACACACACACACACACACACACACACACACACACACACACACACACACACACACAGGGACAATTAACATAAGCTTGTGGACACCTGGTCATAATTATGGTATGTGGTTCTTGAGCATCGCTTTCACACATTTAGTCCCAATTTGCTCGTATATTTCCCTCCACTCATCAGGATATCTATGTTCCACTAGACTGTGCTTGTGCTCATTCAGACAGAAGGGTGTTAGTATAGTTGGGTACTGATGTAGGAGAGGTAAGGAGGTCTGGGGTGCAAGGCAGCGTTGCAATTTATCCCAATGGTGTTCAATAGGGTTGAGGTCAGAGCTCAGGAGATCTACCGCACCAATCCATGATATGCAAATTATTATGGGGCTGTTACATTGGAACAAGTCACCTAGTTCAAGTGAAGGGAGAATGTCATGATAGAAGATTAAAAAAAAGAGACCAAACTTTATATATACAAACCCAAACGCCTGAATTTTCGAAGAAGTTGTTTTTTTTCTGAAAGACAGCTAGTTTACTCAATCACAGAACACAATCATAGCAATCGTGCCAGAAATCTCCACAGGGTGTCTGCCTGAGACCAATTATGAGCCTGATTGGCATAGTTGAGTAGGTGTAGAAGTTCTGGAGACAAATAAACTTCTGTTTATCATTTGGAAAGGATTAATTGTCGAATAGACGTGTGATGTCCCAACCGTCCTGTTTTTAATTTCAAATAAAGATGGATAAGTGTTCCAAACCATCAATCCGGATTCAATCCGAATCGAGATATTGGGAGCCCTAATCAAATATACACAGAGCCGTTGCGTAACACCCCTACTACATTACATTAGAATAAAATTAAAAGTATATATCTGTTTACCACAACAAATATTAAGACGTTTTTATCTGACAGATGAATCCAAATAAAGCCTCAAATCCTGTATTCTTATTAATGAAATAATATACGCAGTTTAATACTAATAATAAATGAACTGCAGTGATCCTTTTTTATACGTCATACTACTTTGAAGACTATATTTAATATTAGAAGTGTAGCTATATAAATCTTCCAAATCTGAATCCGTGTACCATTGTGCATTCGTGTTTGTGTGTGTGTGTGTGTGTGTGTGTGTGTGTGTGTGTGTGTGTGTGTGTGTGTGTGTGTGTGTGTGTGTGTGTGTGTGTGTATGTGTGTGTGTGTGTTTAAAAACCAGAGTCTGGATGTT